>JAYESA010000004.1:215550547-215925547 GCA_036927795.1 Iris macrosiphon
TAGATAGGTACATGTATAGTTAGATAGTTAGATTGATAGCTAGTTAGATGAATAGATAGTTAGATAGATACGTAGATTGATATATATATATATATATATATATATATATATATATATATATATATATATATATATATATATATATATCTAGATAGATAGATAGATAGATAGATAGGTAGAGGGATAGTTAGATATATAGATCTATATGTATAGGTATATACATATAGCTAGGTAGATAGTTTAGATATCTAGATATAGATATACATATATATTTATGTATAGGTAAGGTAAGGTATTGGGTATATATAGGTATATGCCTATATGTATTAGATATATATATTTTAGCCTAGATTATAGCTAGACATATATGTTTATGCATAGTTAGTTAGCTAGAGGGGTAATAGGGTTGAGTTTAGAGCGGTATCTCAATACCTTGAGATACCGAGGTATCTCAATACCTTGAGATATCCAAGGTATTGAGTTTCGAGCGGGGTTTTTGAGCGTTTGCCTAGGTTTGAGTTTAGAGATAGGTTTTTATGCTTATGTGTATATATTTACGTGTGCTAGCATAGGTTTTAGCGGGTTTAGGCGAGGTGCGTAGCCTAGGTGGAGGTATCGGATACCGAGGGTATCCCGGTATCTCAAGGAGGCGAGTTTGAGAGTTTTCTATCTTAATGAGCTCGGTTTGACCTAGAATATCAGGAGCACCCTAGTTTGACCTAGACTTGACCGTAGTTGACTCGGTTGACCGCCAAAGTCAACTTTTGACCTAGTTTTGACCCAGAGTTGACTTTTTGGACCCATAGTTGACTTTTTGACCCAAATTTTACCGGTTTGACCCGTTTGACCTAGAACGACCCTAGAAGCCTATTTTTAGTTATTTTATATCTGTTTAACTCTTTAGAACCCTGTTTAACCTTACTTTTCACAATAGATCCTTGTGACACCGGTTCGGATCGCCAGTTGCTCAGGACGTCAGGCGAGTACATTTTCTGATACGTTTTATTATCTGATGATTATTATGATTCAGTTTCTAGTATAGTATCATCTGATTATTCTGGCACAATACGGGACACTGACTGGTATTTCTGGATTCATTTACTCGCGACACGTATATTTTATGTTTCTGGCCTCTATTCTGGAATCACTACTGGCATCACCTACAAGCATCACTCATGTTTCAGGCTGGACTCATCTTGATTTATGTGTCGGATCTTGGATTCACTTGTATTAGTAGGGGCGGGGAAATACTCGAGTAGACATGTAAATATTCCCATCTGGAATCATCAGGAATCACTCCCTCTGGTCTAATCTGGAATGATAGCAGTCGTGCACCCAGTGCGCGGTGAGCCATACTTACCCCTAGCCGTTTACATGTCGAAACAAGTATTTCAAAGACACCGAGTTCATTCTTTATAGTCTGGACTCATTTGTATTTCTTGCTGGTCGCACTTACATATTTTTGGACTTGACTCACTACATATATTTCATGCTGGACTCACTACACGTTCATGTGCACGGACTTGATCTTAGCTTAGATTTTTTGTATCTTGCAGTTATTACTATCTTGTTTCTGATATTCCTGCATCTTTACCTTTATGCACCAGTGATACATATATATTTTCTTGTTTCATACTTGCTTCATTCTTCTTGCTACTTGCTATAACTGCTTTATAGTTTTTATCATTTAAATGGAACTGCTGTTAGAGATGTACTTGCTCCAGTCCTGACTGGACATATTTTTCAGAGTATCCGGAGGAGTGGTGTCCGACATTTTATGGACCTGAGCCTGTCGATGGTGCAGACAGGGACCCTCTAGTTTAGGAGTGATTTTCGGGTTGGTAGCCGGGATCACTAGGACCTTGTTATTATTTTTATTAGCTTTTAGCACCGGATTTATCTCCGGTTTTGGATTGAGACCTTGTATTGTATATTATTTTGGATGATGTATTATTATTATTGATGTTGTGATTGTTGTAGTAGTTGTTGTTGGTTAGACTTTATAGTTGTTAGACTTTCTTGTTATCTTATCGTGCTTAGATTCGTGATTGAGTACTTGTTTATCATTATGATATTGCTTCTCCGTTTGGAGTTGAGATCTTGACAGATTTATATATTGATTGCATGAGATTGTTATCTAGATAGTTGACCTAGACAGCGTTCTACCGTCGATGCTGCGACGTAGGCTGGACGTACCCACGACTCATGCCCGATTTTTTCGGTGTGGGTCGTGACACAATAATAGGGGGTTTATATATATAATCAGCCTGTAGCCTGTGTGTCTCTCCCCACCCAATGTAACCACACGTCTCATGTCCACGATGCATCATGTCCATGTCACGCACAATCATATTTAATGCAGCCAGTCATATAATGTCTATGGATATAATGTATATGTCATAAAGTCTGTATCCTATACAGAATCACCATGAATATCTCAGAAAGATCCTGTCCATGAATAGTGTCAAGTGTCCTGGGTTATAGTATACTTGATAAGACAAGTACGAGAATGCAAAGGGTCACGAATGTCCATCTCTAGATGACGTACACAACACCGCGTACAGTGTTGGCACCCGACTAATAATCGGACGCTAAGTAAGTCACACGGTCCTAGGTCAAGCATGCACAATAATATAAATAAAGCAAGAAAATATGCAACAAGAACTGCAAAGTTGGCAAAGTATACTTGCACAACGATGTATAACTAAGTCAAGGAAATAAGTAGCAAAGCTGCAGGATTTAGCAAGGTACACTTGCCTGGGGTTCTGGCTCCAACTGTAGCTCTAGGCTCAGTGCAATCTACAGGTAATACTCCGGTTGCTGAAATAAACATCACCATTAGATTCAGAAAATATCAAATAGCTAAAAACGCCTGTCCTTAAGTCCAATTTGGACACAGGGACAAAAATAACATTTTCGGTCAAAGCGGGGTCCACATGTGGGCCGCTTTGCACCGAAAAATGTGTCAGGGTCAAAGGTCTCTAAATTTATCAAACTTAGTGTCAACAAGTCAGGAACGATGATACGAACCCAAAGAAACTTCCAGAATTGGATTCCGATGAGCCGATCATAAAATCGCCCGTCAAGTGGAGCCTGTAGGGCCCACGATACGCAATTTTGTCAATGTTCTCAGAATCAAACCAAACTTGGGTCACAGGACCGACGTATTGCTATGAGTCTGATGGTACAAGTTTTATTTTGATCCGACTTATGGACACAAAGTTATGATGTATTACAGAATGGGCGAATACGGGGCGTTGTCGGTGGATACGCGTTGATTCCGGTGTGCACGCACATCCAAATCAACTTCTGTGAAATCTTACACGTCCGTATCAATGACGCACACGTTTCGGTAAAGACCGTGTGCAACCAAGTCATCCCGTTTGGCGGGGTGCACTCAGTTCCGGGGTGGAACAGGGCGTTGGTTTTCCTGTTTTTGGATCGCGGGTTGCGATCACCACAGGACGCGATGTACTGAGCGGGTTGCACGGGCATCGAGGGGGTCACACAGCCTACGCGTCATAACTAACGGAACGGAAGACGGGGCAACGAGGAGAGAGGAAACGATACCTGAACAGGGCTCCGTGAAGACCAATTTCCTGTGTCCGGGTCGTCTCGACACAGGATTTGTGTCCGGGTCTCTGTATCCATGGTACTAGGGTTTTGATGCGTCCGTGTCCACTGTGGGAAACTCGACGGAGGAAGGCAGCTGCTGGCTCGTCGGGGCGGCTAGGGTATCGAGGCAGAGGAAGAAGAAGAGGGGAGATGGGGGTGCTGCTCGGGGTGCTACCCGGTGAGGGGCTCGGGGTTAAGGGCGGAGGATAGGGTGGAGCTGGCGAGGGGATAGAGCCGAGAGGGGGTCGTCGAGGCGGGTGCTGCGGGCAGACTTGGGTGGAGCGGGGAGAGGAAGACGGAGGCTGGGCAGACTTGGGTGTCGAGGCAGTGGGGCAGCCGAGGTCGGGTGTATAACAGCAAGCGGGGGAGGATGAAGGAAGTAGAGCGGGGCTGGTCCGGTGATGGCGCCGGCAGGGAGAGTCGGGGAAGGAGATGGTCGGCTGGGTCTAGGGCGGAGGAGCAGCGTCGGGGTTCGAGGTGATAGGTGGCGATGCTGGTGGAGATGGGTTAGTCGGGGACGGCGGCGAGGGGAGTAGGCTAGGGCACGGCAGGTGGTGGCAGTTCGACGTGGTCGACGCTGAGGCGGATGAGCTAGGGTCTTCGAGGAGGTTCCGGTCAGGGGAGAACGGAGGCGGGTAGAGGGCGACGGCGACTGGGGCTCTGCGAGGCGGAGAGGAAGAGGGAAGCGGAGACTGGAGGAAGTCGGGGCATGGTGTTGGTGGAGGATCTGAGGGAGGCATCGCCGGAGAAGACGATGGGCTGGCCGGGCGGAGCATAGTGAGTGGAGGCGGAGACGATGGTGGAGATGGTGGAGTCGGGGTGCTGCTGCGGGTGGAGTCGGGGTGAGGACGAGGGAGGAGGAGGAAGGTGGTCGACGGAGAGGTGGAAGTCGACGAGGGTTAGGGTTTAGGCTAGGGCGACGACCGGAGCGGCGGAGAGAGGGGAGATTGGGTTCCGGTGGCGGAGCTCTGCAGAGGGCGGAGAGGGAGGCGAGTCCAGGCTGAGGAGAAAGGAGAGAGGGGTCGGGGAAGACGACGGCGAGGGTGTGAAGTCGGGGAAGGAGGAGTTCGAGTCGGGGAGAGGGCGGCCGGGCGTCGGGGATGGGTCGAGCAAGGAGGAAGAAGGCGGCGATGGTCGAGCGGGTTCAGGGCTGCCGAGGTGTTCGTCGATGAGGCGCTGCGAGTGGCGAAGAGGGATCTGGAGAAAGGCGGCGACTGGGCACGGAAGTCGAGGCACATTAAATAGGGTGAACAGTAATCCCGATCAGATTAGGGTTTCGGTGGTTAACGGGTTTGGGTCCGGGTCCGCGGGTTGGGTTCAACATGAATCCGGCCCGACCCGCTAGTGTTTAAGTGCGAGTTTGGGTCTGCGGGTTTTGGGTCGGGTTTAGATCCGACCCGACCCGATAAGGATGGGTTCGGTTTAGTGAACCGGGTCTGGGTTGGTTTGGGTTGGTTTGGTTCAATTGAACCGGATTTATTTCTAGGGTTTATTTAGGTTTAATTACAACTTAGTTTCTAGGGCTTTAAAAATGCTTCCGGCGTCCAATAAATTCCCCAAAAATTACCCTATGTCCAGTTTTCCATTTTACACCATAAAATATTATTTTCATAATATTTTAATATTATTTAATAGCAATTAAAAATCATTTAATTATAAAATACCTAGGTTTTAATTACAAAAAATTCCTAAAAATTCCAAAAAATTGTGAAAAAATCCAAATTAAAAATTACTGAAAATCAGGGAGCTTACATATGGCATCTTATGGAACCGATCATCCTCGCATGGGCATGATGTCGTACAATCCTAAGTTGCACTTACACAAGGCCAATGCTTTGAACAAGGGCAAGTAAGATATTCAAGAAGGAAGCAGTGGCATAATATTGCAGAGAAGTAAAGAACACAATGGCATAAGAAAACAAGCTCTTTATTGATATTCAAGATATGTTATAAGCGACGTTTGGCCGAGATTACAATTCTCTCAAGCTCTCTCTATAATAACATCGTTCCATACATTACATCCTTTTATACCAAAGCAGCTCAAAACATCTTGATATGGCTCAAGGCATCGACTCCATATTTTTGGGTCCTTGGGATGAGGCTCGGCTATCGCTTCTTCGGACGATCCAGTACCTGTGAATAAGCTAACTTGTGGGGGGTCAGCACTTTAGGGAAAATACTGGTGAGTATAAAAGCAATGAATAGAAGCAACACTCTCTAAAATCAATACTAAATAAGCATGTGGCAAGATATTACATTACTAGTGATCTTTCTACTTTTACCTAGATTTATTTTATGCAGCACAAGATTTGAGTCAATTTACTTCTTTCAAAAATATATCTTTGAAAATAGTTTGCATATTCAATACAATCAAGCATATAGTAGGGGCATTGTTCTATCGTGCAGTGCGCAACATATTTTGTACATCATAATTACTAACTCTTTAGGAACACAAGTTAGCTTTAGTGGACTTATTCATTCTATACAAAGGGACAGCAGCGTAATGAAGTAAAACATGCATGACTAGGGGCAGTACACAATTCAAGCATGTTCAGAAATCAATATATCACTTATTCAGTGGTTATTACCCTTCGTCGAACGGTTATCCCTACAACAGATATACAAGTTAGCAACAATTTGCATATACATAAAGGTTCTATTCCATGTCCGTCTCTGCATCAAACAGTTAGGTATGCAAGAAGGCTAACCTAGCATGTGCCCTAACTACATGATGGTCTATAGGTTGCCCCATGATTAGCAGCGGTGACTCAAGGTTCAGCTTTGCACTAGCACGCGCATATGTCAGCAGCTGTGACTCAAGGTTCAGCTCTTCACCAACACACATGAATACTAGCAGTTGTGACATCACGGTTCCTCTCTTTATTAATAGATAAAATATCCTACTAGATCACAAGGACCGTATACCTCAGGGTGCAACAAAATCTCTTCCGGACCGACCGATCCCGAGTGCCCCAGGAACCGCTCGAGAGATGAACCTTGTGCACAAGTTGTCTGAGACCAATGCATGACATAAAACATCTAACAGATAATTCTATAATGCAAGAAAGCAATGATCAAGCAAACTTCTATCTTTCTTCTTATCAATCAAGCGATAGGTTCAATCTTCTTATACAAAACTAATAGCACACCCTACTAGATCATAAGGACCGTACCTCAGGGTGCACTATTAGTCTCTTGCCATTCGAATCAATCATCTTTAGAAGTTCTATATAAAGAAACAGGCAAGTAAAACATATTATAAGCGAGCAGGATAACTATTCTATAAAATCTAGCATGTAATTTCTATCTCATTCAGTACGATAGGGAACAGTCAAGAAATCTCAATTTAAGCAAGCATGATAGTAGTTCTTCTATCTATTTTTAGCTAAAACATGCAATTTTACCCTTACTTAGCATATGACATAGAGACTTGTTCAAGTAATTTATTTACTCTTCTTATTAGCATAGAAAGGGTTCGTTCGATAGTCGTGTCAGTGTAACCTAGCATTGAATATTATATTCTTTTACTAAGCATGGCAAGGATTCTTTTCGATAGTAAGCAATAAAAGTTCTTTAGTTAAGCATGCAGGTTCTTATTCTATCATTCTCAGGCGAATATTATCTACTTAGCAACAAGCATTACAAAAAGTTAAATTCATTATTAAGGAGTGCATGAATTAGAGAATAAAGTTCTGTCCACTCATCCAGATCAATCATCTTGTATTTCGATCAAAAAACTCTTCTAGAAGGCTTCCGTTCGAGCCAGCAAAGCGATATCGCTTGTATATAGTGCCAATGCAGAGCAGGGCACTACAGATAGTTTGTCCTGCCATGTAATGCTGAGTCTTCTGAATGGTGAAGACCAGAGCAAGGCATTCCTTCTCAACGGGGTTGTATATGTGCTCTACACCGTCCATCATTGTGCTGAGATAGTAGATGGCATATTCGTGACCTGTATCACTTCTTTAGGCTAGTAAAGCTCCGAGGGAGTGACCCATTGCCCGCACATATAGCAAGAAGGGTCTTCCCACAATGGGAGCCACCAATACTGGGGGTTCATGAGATACTCCATGATGTTGTCGAAGGCGTGTTGGCATTCTTCGTTCCATACAAAGGAGACTCCCTCCTTCATGAGCTGAGTGAACGGCCGACAATGTCCAAAGAGGTTTGATATGGACCTCCTGATGTATGCCATTCTTTCTTGAAGGCCACAAAGTTCTCTAAGGTTCTTCGGCGGGTGCATTTCAAGGATTTCTTTAGTCTTGTCGGGGTCTATGTGGATACCCTTCGAATTTATGAAAAAACCCAAAAATTTGTCACTGGAGACTCCCAGGAAGGATTTGGTAGGATTCATCTTGAGCTGGTATGCATGCATCAGGTCGGACATAGCCGTCAAGTTTCGGAGGTGATCATCTTTAGAACGACTCTTGATAGCGATGTCAACGTAACACTCCACTATCTTACGCAGATGTTCACGAAAGATGGTTCTCATAGCTCACTGGTATGTAGCACCTATGTTCTTCAGACTGAAGGGCATGATTGTGTAGCAGTACACTCCTATCGGTGTTCGGAACGAAATATGCTTTTCGTTATCAGAAAATATCTTGATTTGATTGTAGCATGAGAATCCATTCATGAAGGACATGCGCTCAAAGCCACAAGTATTTTCCATCATTATGTCTGTGATTGGAAGAAGAAACTCGTCCTTAGGGCATGCTGCATTCAGATTATGGAAATCAATACAGATCCGGATCTTCCCATTCTTTTTTACCACGGGCACGATGTTGGCTACCCAAAACAGATGTTGTTCCTCGTGGATAAAGCCACTAGCTATCCGTTTATTGACTTCAGCTTTGATGACATTCATTATGTCTGACCAGAACCGTTGTTGTTGTTACTAGACCGGCTTAGCATTCGAATAGATATTGAGCTTGTGGACCGCAATTTGGGGGGCCAGTTCCAGCATATTTTTGTAACTCCAGGTAACGACATTGATGTATTCCTTAATGAGCTGTAGTAGGGATTCTCGATTCTCATCGGACAGACTTTTCCTGATAAAGATATGTTTAGGGGAGGATTGGTCATGCAGATCTATTTATACGACTTTGTCCTCGGTGGAAGATTCTCGTTGCTCGAACCATATCTCCCATTGTGTGTCTAGACATTGGGCCCACAGTTCTACTTCAAAGAGTTCAGGTGGATCCTTGTCATCTTCCTTAGGGTCAGTTGACACCAAATTGGCAGACAATGTTTATTTTAGCATCTTCCCGGTACTGACATCGGAGTCCCAAGAGAAAGATTCTAAAGGGTGAGAGTGTAACTCATCTTCTTCATTCGATCCTTCGAGGGTCATGGGAGGCGTGACATACCTTAAGCCATGTTTAGTCTTATGGTAGTAATCCTCGGACTTGCCTGCAGAAGCCTGCAGACGTAGAGGCAGCCATCGACCTTTGCCTTAGTTTAAGCCACTAGTGGTTTTCAGATCGTACCCCATCTTCTGGATGAGGTGCTTGGTTTGAGATCTGTACCGGTGAAGTAGTATTTTACCGGTATCGAGTTCTGGCTCCAGTTCCTCTGGTATGAAGGGTTGGAGACTTTCCACTTTGCCGAAGATGATGAATTTGTCTCCCCTCTTCTTTGTCGGAACTAAGAATTAGGAGTTTTGACTGGGGAGAACTCGATTCACTGCATAGGTGGAAGTCACATATGTATGCAAGTGCAAGCCTAGATCGTGCTCTATGGAATATAATATGCTAAGATGTGCAACATCTGAGTTGTTCAAAGATAGTCCTTTATTCATAAAATAAGGTATCTTATCCTCAGAAATTATATCGTCAAGAGAAAGCACATTAGCATGAGCGGCTACGTACTCCTCTAGTTCGTCCTTTCTGAGATCTACCCCTAGTGCGACCGACAGCTTCGGAGGTCTCCTGTGCAGCTTTACCACTAGAGGTTCGAAAGTCGTATTGGGTGCCGGATCTTTTTTTAACTGTCGACTCGATCTACGAAGGCAAATGACTAGAGGTTCGGGTACTTTCATATGCAGTTTCACCATGAGGGGAGGGGCTGTATCGGGAGTGCGTGCTTTGAGATGGAATCTCAAGGGCGCGTACGATGTTGTTCTAGTCTCTGCCTCATCATTGGCATTATTTCCATCTTTATCTTGGTGGACTTGCTTGTAGAGGATCGAGTCAGAGTAATAGGCCAAGACCCCTTTGAATGGATCCACGTCGGCAAATTCTATCTTGACAACGCCATGATCGTCCACGTACTTCAAGCACTGGTACAAGATTGATGGTACGATCATGTACTGGTGTATCCACGGACGTCCCAACAAAACATCGTTGGATACGTCTACGTCTATGACGTAGTAGGTAACCTCTATTTTTAAATCGCTGATTTGACATTTCAAGCGAATCTTGCCCAAAGGGTAGCTCATTCCTGCATTGAAGCCACTGATGGCAGTATTGGTTGCTGACAGACGATGCATCGGGATGCCCAAGGTCTGAAGAAGACTCTGCGGGATGATGCTGATTGACGAACCAGGGTTGATGTGCATTCGATCCACCTTGATGGCGCCAATGTACCCTGTGTAATACAGAGGACGATCGTGCCGATTGTTTTTTAGCAATATATCTTGTTGCGAGTATGTGATATTGGGTATCGCCTCCATTATATTATTGTAATGGAGGCATGTGGCATGATCCTCAGCTGGCGGCTTGACCTACGTCAGGTAGGTGTCGACATTCTGCAATACCTCACTCAGAGCAACCCGAGTGTCTTTGGAGAATCGGAGAAGCTCGAATATTGACAACTTTGCTGGAGTATTGGCCAGTTGTGCCAGGATGTCGAAGTTTTAGGGATTCTCCAGCCACTGAGCAGTATCTTTGCATAGCAGTTTGTTGAAGTAGGTTTTTTTTTTCTTGGACTTGTCCGCTGCTGGAGGCCGGGATGGACTCGGATCGGATGAGGCAATTGGGAGTACACCATCGTCAGGGATTTCGTAGTCTTGATGGTACGCCACATATTTATTTTCTATTATTTATTTTTATTTATTTTGCTATATAAAACTGCACGTTCAAGAAGACTTGGGTGCAAACGATGGTTGCGTCATCTTTTGTCCTTTATTATATTATGCATGTTAACCTAGTTTTATGAGACTACCCCATGAGTTAAGGCATCAATATGTTTCATTGGCAGTGACACATTTGTTACACGAGTGTGAGTCTCATATAGGATACGGACTTGCGTGATAGGCTGGCCACCTGTACGTAAAAGTTGTGCGACGGTTAAGGAATAACTGCTAATAAAAATATCATATTTTAGCGGACTTAGCAGTTACTAGAGGTGTTGCATGTTATGGATGTGACACGTTAGTAGCATTGGACGGAGAGAACAATAAGTAAGCATATATGACTCATTTACACTTTTTCTTATTCACCCGTACGCTCTACTGGAGACGCGAGGTTTATGACCCTATATTCACTTGGCGACCTCTGACGATCGAAAGAAGTTATGCATGTGGCCTCTGGATACATCCAGATCTTGCTTCAAACTTGATGTAGCAGACAACACCTTCTGCCACCAAGTCCAAGGGCAAGAAGTCCAAGTCCTTCTACACCATTTCTATCCCTTCCAAAGAATCTATAGCAAGAACAACGAGGTCAGGCCTGGCGTACCAATAAGACTACGATATCCCTGACGATGGTGCACTCCTAATTGCCTCATCCGATCCGAGTCCATCCCAGCCTCCAGCAGCGGACAAGTCCAAGCAAAAAAAAACCTACTTCGACAAACTGCTGTACAAAGATACTGCTCAGGGGCTGGAGAAGCCCTAAACTTTGACATCCTGGCACAACTGGCCAATACTCCAGCAAAGTTGTCAATATTCGAGCTTCTCTGATTCTCCAAAGACACTCGGGTTGCTCTGAGTGAGGCATTGCAGAATGTCGACACCTACCTGACGCAGGTCAAGCCGCCAGCTGAGGATCATGCCACATGCCCCCATTACAATAACGTGATGGAGGCGATACCCAACATCACGTTCTCGCAACAAGACATATTGCTAAAGAATAATCGTACGATCGTTCTCTGTATTACACAGGGTATATTGGCACTATCAAGATAGATCGAATGCACATTGACCCTGGTTCGTCAATCAGCATCATCCTGCAGAGTCTGCTTCAGACCTTGGGCATCCCGATGCATCATCTGTCAGCAACCAATACTGCCATCAGTGGCTTCAATCCAGGGATGAGCTACCCTCTGGGCAAGATTCGCTTGAAATGTCATATCAACTATTTAAAAATAGAGGTCACCTATCCAACAAAGTTTTGTTAGGACATCCGTGGATACACCAGTACATGATAGTACCGTCAACCTTGCACCAGTGCTTGAAGTACGTGGACGATCATGGCGTTGTCAAGACGGAATTTGTCGACGTGGATCCATTTAAAGGGAAAGTTATCAAACATGAGAGATACTATGTTAGCAGAAATTATTTTGTCATAGAAGTCCAAGGTGAGGGCTTTGGTGATGAGCAGACTCTAGATGTACCGCTTTAGTGTGTAACAATCCCAGGTCGCATGATGGACGTATCGATGGTAGTGGCAGTACTTTCATATTAATCACATCGACTGCCTCAACAGGGCGCTTAACGTTGGGGAGTCGAAGCTTGTTTTTCTTCATTAGCATGTCAAAGATTGCCATGACATCATCATCTTCAAAGGAATAAGTTTCCTTCGGTTTTGGAGCCTCTGCGGACTTTTGCTCGTGCTTCTTGGTTATATTGGCGATAAGAGCATGCTTCCCTTTGTCATCTAGGGCGCTACTACCGTTGTTGTTGTTGCTGTTGTAAGATCATTTTTCCTATCATAACTGACAGTATTTATGATGAACGTCGTCCAGTCTTTAAATTGAGAGTCGCTCATCTAGAGTATGACTGTGGGGAGGAGATTTTGTCGGCAGGTGTCCATCAGTGTGGTATCAGGGTTAGTGGAGGGTAACTTTAGTACCGCTTGCCTATACCGCTCGATGTATTTCTGTATAGACTCTTTTTTCCTTTGCGTGATATCTATTAAATAGGACATCATCATATCATTTTCCCCATCATAGAACCAAGCAAGGAAAATATCTTTGAGATCGTCAAACGATGAAATACAGTTATCCTGGAGGCTGCAGAACCAATCAAAGGCTATTCCAGCCAATGCCCCAACAAAGAGCTTGGTTAAGAGGGCATCGTTGTGAGGCAGATATTCCATTGTTATCTCAAAGTAACTCATGAATTGATGGAGAGATGTCTTCTTATCAAATAGAGTTAAGTTAAAGGGCTTGTACTTGGACGGGTACGATACATCTCTTCACTCGAGGGGATACGGTTGTCGGATCCCGACCTAGTACAGTGAGTCCCGATTGCCTATTGAGTCTAGGTGGGCTCGAAGTTCTCGTACCTCCTATATTGCTTTTCGTGCTTTATCGACTGCGAAAGGAGCAAATGATCCGGGTAGGAGATAATTATCGCGAGCGGGTGGAACGGTTATATTTGAATCCCCGTTGGTCCCGGGGTCCAGGCTTGCTTGACCAGAGGATCTTGCTGGTTGTGATGTTATATTTGCCTTGATCTTTAGTATTGTCTGGGTCAAGGCCTGGATTAACGTGCTCATGGTTTGCATCATGTCCTAGAGGGTTTTGAGGCACTGTCGATCGCTGGGGCCCTCGTGATCGTCCCCTACCATGTATATTGTTCTCACATGGGGAGAAATGGATAGGACGGTGGACGTCGTACTTTTTGCCTAAAACTTTTGTCGTAAATAGTCATCCAAAAAAGTTGGTAGTGCCGCATACTCTTCGAACTCGTAGGAAACACTACCCCCAGCGTAGGAAGCTGCGTCCTCTGGACGAGGGTGGATAGCCCCAGGGATCTCATCATCTGCTCCTTAGGAATCACCATATTCTCGAAATACCAAATTATCATAGAGGTCCAGGGGGTTACAACCCCCAGCTTGCGTACCCACCTAGGGTCCTAAGGAAGAACTACCTCTAGTGGCTGACAGCTTCTTCTTTGAGCGGGTGCCCAGAAAAATACCTTCCGCAGGTTTCACTACATATTTTCCTTCATTAGCATGTCAAAGATTGCCATGACATCATCATCTTCAAAGGAATAAATTTTCTTCGATTTTGGAGCCTCTGCGGGCTTTTGCTCGTGCTTCTTGGTTATATTAGCGATAAGAGCATGCTTCCCTTTGCCATCTCGGGCGCTATTGCCGTTGTTGTTGTTGTTGTTGTTGTTGTAAGAGCATTTTCCCTATCATAACTGACAGTATTTATGATGAACGTCCAGTCTTTAAATTGAGAGTCTTCTATCCAGAGTCTGACTGTGGGGAGGAAATTTTGTCGACAGGTGTCCATCAGTGTGGTATCAGGGTTACCGGAGGGTAACTTTAGCACCGCTTTCCTATACTGCTCGATATATTTCTGTATAGACTCTTTTTTCCTTTGCGTGATATCCATTAAATAGGATATTGTCATGTCATTTCCCCATCGTAGAATCGAGCAAGGAAAATATTTTTGAGATCGTCAAACGATGAAATACAGTTATCCTGGAGGCTGCAAAACCAATTAAAGGCTATTCCAGCCAATGCCCCGACAAAGAGCTTGGTTAAGAGGGCATCATTGCGAGGCAGATGTCCCATTGTTGTCTCAAAGTAACTCATGAATTGATGGAGAGATGTCTTCTTATCATATGGAGTTAAGTTAAAGGGCTTGTACTTGGACGGGTACGATACATCTCTCCACTCAAGGGGATACGGTTGTCAGATCCCGACCAAGTACAGTGAGTCCCAATTGCCCATTGAGTCTAGGTGGGCTCGAAGTTCTCATACCTCCTACATTACTTTTCGTGCTTCATCGACTACGGAAGGAATAGATGATCTGGGCAGGGGATAATTACCGCGAGCGGGTGGAGCGGTTCTATTTGAATCCCTGTTAGTCCCGGGGTCCAGGCTTGCTTGACTAGAGGCTCTTGCTGGTTGTGATGCTATATTTGCCTTTATCTTTAGCATTATCTGGGTCAAGGCCTGGATTGACGTGCTCATGGTTTGCATCATGGCCTAGAGGGTTTCGAGGCACTGTCGATCGTTGGGGCCCTCGTGATCGTCCCCTACCATGTATATTGTTCTCATATGGGGAGAAATGGATGGGACGGTGGACGTCGCACTTTCTGCCTAAGACTTTTGTCATGAATAGTCATCCGGGAAAGTTGATAGTGCCGTATACTCTTCGAACTCGTAGGGAATACTACCCCCAGCGTAGGAAGCTGCATCATCTTGACGACGGTGGCTAACCCCAGGGATCTCATCATCTGCTCCTTGGGAATCACCATCTTCTCGGAATACTGAATTATCATAGAGGTCCGGGGGGTTACAACCCCTAGCTTGCATGCCCACCTAGGGCCCTAAGGAAGAACTACCTCTAGTGGCTGACAGCTTCTTCTTTGAGCGGGTGCCCAGGAAAATACCTTTCGCAGGTTTCTCTACATGTCCTCTTGGGACCCGTCTTTTTTACCCGCTGGCCGAGAGCGATGGACTGGAGGTGTTGGACTTATGATCTTTCCTTATGAAGGAGGCCTTCCAAGCAGAATAACATGAGGTGAAGGAAAGCTTCTCTTCCTCTGGTGGTTGCACATGTTCTTCGGGTTGTAGCAGGGTGGGTGCCTTTGGTTGCAGCCGCTGGAATGCCAACTGCCTGTTTGTGGGAACTGCTACTTTGTTAAAGAAGCAGTTGATGATAATATTGGCATAGTGATACCCTAGGTAGGATACTTTATATGTTGTAGTTAATTCCCTCTCTTACGCTTGTGATTGCTTATGTTGCGTAAGTCAAGCGAGGGATGATTCACCTTTACACCCTTCTTATGAGCCCGGGTAGACCGAGCACATGGGCACGTAGGTGTTGACTTTGCTTCCTGATCTGGGGTTCGTAAAAGAACTTTTTCAGGTTGATAATAAAAGACTCTTTAGATTGATTCTGTCCAATTGCCACCGCGGGCTGGACGCATGGGTCAGTTTTGTATACCTTTTTGTTAGAGGCACGCATTATAGTTAGCGGCGCCTGTTGACGGTCGGTCGAATGAGCAATTGCTTGAGCTTGATGAGCTCGTATTGCCCTAAACTTCTTTGCCCTAACACACGCCAGTGCGTATTATGAAGAGTCCAAGTTTACAACTTCGGCTTTCTCAGCATGGCGCATAGAGTCAGTTCTGCGTGAGATTTGGTCGAAGACGAAACTTCTATTGCTATTCCGGTCGCATGCGGCCATCTTCCTGTAGCTGCCGACCAGTGCCGCATAGTCCTCCTTATGTGGCCTTTGACGTGGCCGTATGGAACGTGTCTTAGCGCTCAAACTTCTGGCATCATAGTATTTTTCTCTGTCAGAGTTCAAGTGCTGAGCAATTTCCTTGTTAGTAGAGGCTGCCGTATGAGTGGGGGCAGCTCGTGTGGATGCATAATGTACGTCCTTGAGGCACAACGGCCTTTGCAACCCATGTCCTATGGGTCTTCTTAGGCTTTGCCAGCCTTAGAGAAGCGACGTCCTCAGAGAGCATTACCTCAAAGGCTTGCAGGTCGAAGCGTACTACCAGCATCCTCTAGGTTGAACCCAGCTTCAACGCGTCAGACTACGTCACAACCTTCTCATCAGAGGAGAAGAAAGTCCCCAGCAGAGTCGCCACCTTGTTCTCTATTGAAGTAAGTTTGGAAAACTTTCGTTTAATAACAAACAAAAAAGTACAAAGAAATCCTAGACATAAAATCTAAGTACAATATTTTTGATCAGGGTAATGTGACGATGGAGATCGAGTACTACAACGACTCTTTTACTCCGTTGACGGTCCGACGAGGGAATAAGGATGCCCTATTCTCTCTTCTCTCTCTTGAGATTATGTGCACGTATGTAGATCGCCTAGAGGGGTATGGTCCCTGAAGCAGAAAAAACCCACCATTGGAACATCCAAGTTGCACCTATTTATAGCCATCATGTTGGTGGGCTATAGGTGCCGCATATGCTTCTGTTTGGTAGCCGCAGGAGGATCCTTCAACAGAATGCGGTTGCAACTGAAGGCACATGTTATGGAATGGCAGCCACATGTACATCCTTAATAGGAAGAAGTTGAGTCCAGGCCGAGCTGCCATGTGGTCGTTTGTTGTAATTTTCTGTTGCTGAAGATCTTGGCGGTTCCCATATTTTGTTTGCATGACTTGGTCAACTTGACACATCGCCCGCATTTAGTTGGAGATAATCACTTCAGTCACAGCAGAAAGATTTTGTCTCAGGAAACCCTGCCACGTTAGACGCATGGAGTCTGGGACGCATATGATACATGGAATACATGGGGCCAAAGACGCATGGAACGCATGGAGTCTGGAATGCATGGGGCCAGAGACGCATGGACTGCAAGGAGTTTGAATACATGGGGCCAGAGATGCATGGAACAAATGGAGTCTGGAACGCATGTGGCCTCATACACGTCGTGTTGTATGTCTGTCAAGAGTAAAGTTTATGCTGACATACGGTTTTGTCGTTTAGCGTGCTCACATCTTTCGAGGCGTTCAGAAAGTCCTTTTTGTCAGGATTCTGTGTCAGACATAATCTTTGTGTCAGGCCTTTACGTGGCCAGTATTGGGGCGTAGGGATGCTTGAGGGAGTAGTAGCGAATGACACTGTTGTAGAAGCATAAAAAGTGTGCCTCAGATAGACGGCATAGTTTTCTACAAATAAATCCAACAGCAGAAAAATGGTGCACTTTCTATCTGTTTGTCGCAATTTCTACTTATTTCAGTAGAAAGACGCACATATTCTTAATGCTCAATACTTTGGCGCACTTTCAGAATATAGCACACTTTTTTAGTCTTACGAAAGTTGGCGCACAAAAATATTCCTCTATCAGCATTTAATGCAACATACGGACAGCTGATAGATGCAAAATCCAAAGAGTCAGAAGTCATCATTACATCTAAGTTGCGGCACACAAACCCAGGTTATCATTTAGTGGCCAGAATAACTTTATCCAAAGTGCGACGCTTAGCCAACTTCATCAAAAGTCCGCCTATTTGATGATAAAACAAATAGAGGGTTTGTACAAAGCTCTTTTGGTTTACAAACTCAGGCTATTAAACTCTCCTGGTATATAAAACACTATCAGAGGTATTATGAACATGATAGGTTTTGAAAATTCACCTGGCGAGTTGCCATTTTGTTTGAGATAAAACAAATAGAGGGTTTATACGAAACCTTTTTGTTTACAAACAAGAAAAGAGTACAATTAATCCTATACGAGGATGTTAAGTACAAAAAAAATGATTCTAGGGAAACATTGCTATAGGAGTATGATCTACGGTCGATCACTTTGTCCCTTGGACCACACGATGATGAAGAAGAGTTGTAGAAGAAGAAGAAGAAGCTTCAAAGGTTGCAAGTGGGAATGAACTGTCAACCAACACTCTCTGTCTTTGCTCTCTCTTCTCTCTGATCTCTGATAGTGCCCTGTGCTTGTGCGCCCTATTTTCTGATCTCTCTATCTTCTCCCCTTTGTCCCTGTGATTAGGGGTCTCTATTTATAGAGATCAGTCATAATAACTGTCCAGTCGGCATAAAAGTTAAGTTGTGAAGAGAGTTGCACCTTTTTACGCGGAGGTTATAATAACTGCTACCCACGTCTGAATGACCTTCTAAATCTGCATATGACACGTGTCCCATTATAAGGTAACGCGTATAACTACTTCTCGAAGATCACGGCATACAAGCCACGTAGGTAACTGCCCCTTGCGGAAAGATGGTTGGCGTAAAAGCCAAATAACTGTCTTGTAGGCATAAAAGCCTAGTTGGCGTAAAAGCCTAGCTGTGAAGAAGACTGCCTCCTTTACGCTGCGGTTATGACAACTCCTTTCCATGTTCAAATAATCCTTTGATTCTGTGTGTGACACGTATCCTTTTATAAGATAACGCGTATAACTGCTTCTCGAAGATCACGGCATGTAAGCCACGTAGGTAACAGCCCCTGCGTAAAGATGGTTGGCGTAAAAGCCAAATAGCTGTCTCCTTGGCGTAAAAGCCAAATAGCTGTCTTGTTGGCGTAAAAGCCATACTCTGTCTGGTTGGCATAAAAGCTAAACTCTGCGTAAAACTTGATGGTTCATGAATAATAGATAACCAGCGTAAAATAGCCAATTATCCATCACGACTGAGGTTTTGAGCGTATTCTGGGCTAAATGGCCTTATCACATACCTTTGTAAATATGGCCGAGTTAGGGTATTTCGAGGAGATAGCATACGGCGTACTCCTATAGTTGAAAATAGCCTGGTTGGCGTAAAATGCAAGGATGGTGATGTGAGCGTATTAGTCATAATTTTAGCTCTTCTCCGTCATGACAAAATCTGAAGAATAGAACCAAATCACGTGCATTAAATGCAGAGATATGCCCCCATCTCGTGTATTAATTGCAGAGATATGCCTCAAGCTCTGTGCAGGAAACAGCTTTTGACGTGGCGACAGCGTATTCAGAAGACTCCAGTCCTTGAGCGTAAAATACGACTTGTGTCACTAAACGACAACCTGGGTCTCTGTACAAAATCATTATCACAGCCGTCCTCTCGATCATCGTGCAGTACTTTTATCAGGAGTCAAGTTTATTGTTCTGTCTGACAAATTCATCCGAGGAATACGAAGAGTTTCTCGTACAACTTTACGCTGCATTAAAAACAAACGTATTTTGAACTTTACGCAGGAGGGTAAAGCAACCTTTTACGTGGAACAGCCTTAAAGCACTGCTTTATGCGGACAGCTCTGAAGCCATATTTTACGCCCTACAGCCTTGAAGTTCTGTTTTACGCGTATTGCTCTGAAGCCATATTTTATGCCACATTGCTCTGAGGCTCTGCTTTACGCTGACTTCATGTATGTTGGGGAGTTTGACTGTATAATACGCGTACAATTCCCCAGCATATTTTATGCTTCTACAAGACCACCTTCAAAGTTTTCAAATTCTTTGTAATTTGAAATACTTTGAATGAAGCATGAAATGGTCAATTATAACTGACTTTTTCGAGTGTAAAACTCAGATTAATATATACGCGTATTCTGCTGACTGATCTGTCCTGCTTAATGTGTAAAACCATAGATCTGTAGCATCTGAGCATAAAAATTGTAGATCTGTAGCTTCTGAGCGTAAAAGCTTATGAGCATAAAATCATAGATCTGTGCTCTGCGTGTAAAATCTGAGCGTAAAATCAGGGATCCGTTATGCAGCATGATGACCTGTCTTCCTTTTCAAATGATCGGCTGACGTGGTCCCAAATCATAACCGACTATTAAAAATCGGATTTAGTTTAAGGATTCAAAGAATTATCTGAACTCTATAAATAGCCCTAGGCCGTGAGAGAGAAAAACCCTTCATCTGTCTCTGCAAAACCCTTTATCTCTTTCTGAGAACTCTTCGTCTTCGTCTCTTTTCTGAGAACTCAGATTCGCCATGGCATCGAAACAGGCCTTCGTTGCTAAGGGAAAGAAAGACGCTTCCTCATCTCGCTCCTCTGCTCAAGCACGAGCGACTCCTACGAGGCCAAGCGAGCCCCGTTCTGAACGAAGTGCTCCGCCGTCTAGCTGCGCTCCGGGCATCACAGGTAAAGACTTCGAGAGAAAAAACCCTTCGCACACGTTGTACGTGTCTGCGTAAATACGCCCACATTTCTAATGTGTCAACATAAAACTCCATATTTTTCGCAGTCTGGCGTAAAAACTCAAACTGTCAAAATTTGGCGTATACTGCAAACCTTGTATTTTACGCACTGGATGTAAATTCTAGCGTAAAACTCAAATTTTGGCAGTCTGGCGTAAAAGCTCAGATTGTCAAGTTTTGGCGTATACTATAAACCTTGTGTTTTACGTACTGGCTGTAAACTCCAGCGTAAAACTTAAATTTTTGTAATCTGGCGTAAAAGCTCAGACTGTCAGGTTTGGGCGTAAAAGGCCAACCTTGAGTTTTACGTACTGGATATAAATTCCAGCGTAAAAACTCAAATTTTTGCAGTCTGGCGTAAAAATCAGACTGTCAAGTTTTGGCGTATACTGCAAGATTGTAGCATCTAGCGTAAAACTGACTTATTTTCTTGATTCTTGCAGTGGACCTACAGATCCTCCCTCTGGCTGAAGTGATGGGCTCTGCTGCTGGAATGCTGAATTCCAACTATCTGGAGGACTTGTCCCATGTGGCATTCCCTATCTCTGGAAACGAGTATCCTCAAGAAAGGGGGACTCTAATCTCGGCCCAAGGAGAGTGAATGTTGCTGAGTATGATCAGTGGGGAGCCCTTGACATACATAGATGGGACTGAGTATAAGAAACCAGCTTTCTTATTCGGGAACGTTATTGATATGCTGTCTCAGACCAAGCCCAAGAAGGAAGATTGGGTATTTTCTGCTGAGGGCACGATCATGTATCTGCCAAAGATGCCTAGAGATTACCCTATCTTTGCATTCTTCTATGCCACATATCCCAGAAAGATGTCATAGACTCCGACTCCCGATCTTCATGGCCAACCAGGGAAGATCTTTTATAAGAAAGGATTGGACCAAGGGTCCTTTGTAAGCAGTCCCTCAGGCCCCGTCATGCCTTTCAGAGGATTACTGTCGGGCAGCATCCCGAGTGAAGACACTTCACTGATCCAGCCGCTTCAAATAGCGACTTTCTACAATGACTTTATGGGGCAGGGGGGAGTATACCCCAAGGTTAACCCTCGCACCAGTGGATGGCTTAGCCCCCAAAATCTTCGATAGGCCAATTTAACTGCATGGGCCCTGAAATACTTTCAGGTGGAGCTGGAGAGTATTGGCTTATTTGCAGCTGTGAGTGCTACTAATGTTGGACTGCCTCTCAACCCCAACTTGTTTTTAGCTTTGATGGAGCGATATAACTCGCTCACTGGGACTTTTGCCACACTGATAGGTGAGTTGGGCCTGGCACTTCATGAGATTGCAGATATCTCGAAGCTGCCAATGGGAGATACTCCTTATGAAGAATACGTTCCCACAAATAGGGAGCTGAAGGATACCTACCCTCGGGCAGTGGCAGTGTACCAAAAGCTGATGAGCCACTACCTTGCATGCACCGCCTTCTACAAGAAGCCCTCTGATTTAGCCCATATCAACAAATGGGTATCCTACCTCTTCTTCCATCAGGCTAGAAATGCCAAACAGGACAAGGTTGTAGATAGCAGAGATAAACCTTTAAACCTTCTGAGCATGCTTAATGCCAACACGGTCGATGATCTCATTGAAGATGCAAGGGCTCTAGATCGTGTTCTCAACGAAGAGATAGGGGTTATCCTGCAGGAACCAAAGCCTACATCTATATGAGGCATTGTCGAAAGCCTCTATCAAGAGAAGCTCAACTGGCTGGCTTTCTTTCTGTTTGGCTACGCCGATAGGTGGTGCCTGGTATCGCGTCTGCGGATCGCATTTATCGCAACACCTTATGGCCCGCAGTGCATTTGGTATTTGGAGCGAGATTGGGCCTGCTCCCTGCCATGGTGTACAGAATTCAAGCTGGCCTGAGGGCCATTACTGAGGGACTGCTGGCTGATGATACACAGCGTGAAGGATATCCCAGAGTAGAATTGCCATTCTTATATCTAATAGGATGGTTAATCCTTCACAACACCAAAGTGATGTCTCCTGGATCGGCCAGTGGTTCGGGCAATAACTTTCTGTTGAATTACAGGAATTCTTCTTGGAATGTGACTAGCGTCATAGACTGTCGGCTAGTGCTAAATTTTGCCCATAGTTGGAAGTTCTTCTAGATCGTCCCCCTCGTACATATCAATCAACAGGGGACAAAACTTCAGGATGCAGGTCATGGGAAGACTATTCTTTCTCCTGAAGCCTTTTACTGGTTGGTCTGCATTAGACCTTCCCATCTGCTGTACAGAAGTGAGGACCGCTGCTACTTGGAGCCTTATCTGCCTAGTCGTTTTGCTAGGCAATTTGGGTATGATCAGTTGTACGTGGGGAATCCCATCACTAGCTTCAAGTTCAAAGGTGGACTTATTGATGGAGCTAGAGGATGGCGATACTTCATAATGGGTTGTACTGGAGCAACCTTTGTTGTGCCCACGACTTCTCTCTCCACGGAGCTGCGCATTCTTCACTCGTACGCGCAGTTTTATGTGTCCATCAATACCTTCCATCATGATTTTGATGTTCATGGAAGTTTTAGGATGCCCTCACATAGGTCCACTAGGAGAGAGAAGATACCATCCGTCTCCTCTGATGAAGGTGATGAAACCACCGGTGCAGATAATTTTTTATTGATTTTACCGAGAGGCGTAAGAGCCTCTCATTATTTCCCATAAATGAAAGGCTTCCACTCTGAAAGAGCCTTCCCCCCGCAAGAAGAAGAAGACTACCAGAGGTCCTAAAAAGACTTCGACCAAGGAGGCCTCTTCCAGGAGTGAGCCTATTGTTTCCCCTGTTGGGATGATTCTTTGATCAGGGGTCCTTTGCCTTTTAGAGAGGGAACCTCCACAGTTCCAGCTGACAGTGCTGGAGATTCTTTGCTCGTGACTGCTGCTGCTACCACTGTTACTGGTAGTGCTTCTAGATCACCTTCGAGGTCGAGCGTAATAAGAATCCATATGCCTTTACCCAGACAAATAATGGGGCCAGCCCCTCCTTCGTCTGTAAGTATCTCAAGCGAGATTCCATCCGTTGAACCTCGAGTGGATCTAGGTGACGACTGGGATGACTACCCTCTAATGTCAGTTAGTGTATCCTCTTCTCCAGGTATGACAGCTTGTTTAGCATCATTAAGAAATGATTTAGCTATACAGGCTGCAGACACCATATACATACCATCGGCCATGGGTAAATGTTGTCTTCACGCTTTCTTCAAGAAAATTAACATCAAATTGATATTAACTTTCTCTTATCTTATTTTCAGACGAAGACGTCTCTTAGGAGGGCGGAGTTGACACAACTTTTGATTTTGTTGCGGATCCAGCTAATGAAACGGCGGCACCTGACGTCGACGAAGCATATTTTGAAACTGCCAATCTTTCATCCACAACATTCTCGGGTGTCATCCCGCTAGTAGCAGTTCAAATAACATCAGAGGAAGATAAACCCACCATCTCGACCGTGCCTCCTTCGTCGAGCACGCCAGCAACTTCAACTGTTGTTGGTGTCTTTTCTTTTGTCGCGTCATCTGTTGAAGCAACGACTGTGGCAACATCCTCTGCGGTCATTCCCGATAGGAGATTTACCAATATTGCGGCCACTCCCAGCGTACATTCGATCTTTGCTACGCTGATTGAGCAATATACTAGCATATTCTATCGCACTTTGAAAGAATTAATATCCATGGTGCTAGAGAAGAATCTAGGCTTTGATGCTCTGAAGACGTCCTCCAAGCTCACTATAGCGCCGATTAGAAATTTCAATGACGCTGAAAGAGCTGATGCGCTAGAGCAAATAGTTAATGGTTTAGAATAACCCATTAACGAATATTTGCAGCTATCCCAAGGCAGCATCGATGACCTGGTTCAAGCTGAGTATGACTCACTAACTACGAAACTTGCTCAGCAGATTGAATCTTTAAACAAATCCATCCAGGAACAGCAACAAGAGATGAAGAAAGAGCAGGAAGTGTTGGTGGAGAGTATTCCTCAGCTGGCCAAGCGCTGTGCTGAATGTGAGGGATATAAAGTGAGGGTTCGAGAATTAGAAGCTGAACTTGCTCAGACAAGGGAGAGGCTTCTTAAGGCATTGGCAGTTCGTGATGTATTTGAGGGCCAAGTGAAGACAGATCAACTGAACTTGACACATGCGGGTGTCATCCACGCAAGTTTTGTTGATTCTCTGTCCGAACTTTCTCTCTTGAACAATGACAAAGCAAGGCTGGAGCTGGCTCGCACTAATATTTTAAACTCCAGGAATGAGAGGATGGCTGTTTTGGCACAACAGATCAGGGATTTAACTGCTCCTCCCCAATGATGTACTTTTTTGTTTCTCCTGTAATTTCTCAGAGATAATAAAGATACATTTTCTGACTTTATGGACCCATCACTTTAGAATATAAATGATAAACTAAGATGAAAGTGATATCAGAGGTATTATGAACATGACATACTTTCGTTAAGGTTTTGCTGAATGTAAATCTATTCAGAGGTAATATGAACCTGATAGAATATAATCCAACTAAATTTGTATACCAAACACTATCAGAGGTAATATGAATATGATAGGTTTACAAATTAGTTAAGCATATCCATTAAGAGGTCATATGAATCTGATAGAATATGATCCAGCTAACCTTTGTGCGTGGTATCGTCAGAATAAGATCTTCATCATACTCCGTTAAGCAAAGGAGATCAAGTATAGTACTTCTTCAGGAATTTGCCGTTGATAGGAGCCATTGCCAAATTTCTATTAGGCTTGGCTAATCTGTAAGCGCCATTTGTAATCATATAAGGGCCCTCCATTTCTTTACGATTATTTATGCGAACTTTGGACATCGTACCAGAGGTAACATGGACGTAGTACGATACTGTATTTGTTGAGGACATCCCACTGGGAGATCTTTGGTGGACCTATTATTTATTGTGCACGTTGAGTGCAAATAATAAGTTCGAAACAAGCCCTATCAGAGGTAATATGGACGTAATAGGTTTTGTGGCTAGTAAAGACATCCTGTTGGGAGATTTTTTGTGGACCCATTACTTCTTGTGCACGAGAGTGCAAGTAATAGGTTTGAGATAATTTCTGCCAGAGGTAATAAAGCCGTGGTAAAATATGACTCTGTGGGGATAATGGAGAGACGTAGTCCAAAGGTAATATGGACATGGACTGACTTTTTCTCTGCTGGAGAAAATGAAGATAGTTCAGAGGTAATATGGATTTGAACAATTCATTTCCATTACGGGTATCCCACTGGATTTTTTTTTTGTTTTTTTTTGACCTATTACTTCTTGTGCATGAGAGTACAAGTAATAAGTTTAAGATAAGCCCTGCCAGAGGTAATATGGACGTGGCAGTTTTCGTGGCCACTGGAGTACTTAGAGTTAAGTACGGGTGCTAAGTTGAGATGACATCCGATATCAGAGGTAATATGGAAATGATAATCGATAGCCAAAACTCGAAAGGTTTGCTCAGAGGTAATATGAACATGACAAACTCAGCCAGAGAGAAATATTATGACAGCAGTTCAGAGGTAATATGAACATGAACTAATATCTGAAAAACTCATTACGGAGTGATTCGTTGAGTGTGGTTTATCCAAACATGAAGATAGACCAAAGGATTATTCCGCTGGGGAAATTAATGGGATGATAGCTCAGAGGTAATATAAACATGGATAGCGTCTAACGAGATTGGTTTGAATAGTCATTGTGGGAGTATGCAAGTAGACCTAATAATTGCTCCACTGGGGGGATTTTGAGGATTCATCATCCATTGTGTACTCGAGATTCTTGGATACGGATGATGGCTCTTTACAAGAATTTGTAACGAAGGAGAAGATATTGCACATAGGCATTTGCTAGGGATGCCAAATTACTGAACATATATATTCAGAGGTCATATGAACATGATAGAATATGATTCTCGATCTTCGACGATCGAGAAAATATTGCACATAGGCACTTGCTGGGGATGGAGAACCAAGAGTTGATTTGTACATCTAGGTTGTGGACTTATTACCCATGGCGTTCCTTAAGTACAGATAATAAGCTAAAATGACTAACACTATCAGGGGTTATACGAACGTGATAGTAGGAAGTCGAAAAGAAGAACTTCACTCAGAGGTAATGTAGACATGGAAAAGTTCTAAAAATATCTTACTCAGAGATAAGATGGACATGGTGAGATATAGTGGAGATAAAGAAAAGAAGGGCAGAGGAAATATGGGAATGACCATTTTTGTGGTGATAGATTTACTCTGCTGGAGAAAGTGGAGAGACATAGTTCAGAGGTAGTATAGACGTGAACTAATCGATAGCAACAACCTAGGAGGTTTGCTCAGAGGTCACTTGGACATGGCAAACTCAGCTGGGGAAAAAAGTTTGGACGTGAACCCATGTCTGAAAATTCACTGGGGAGTAATTTTCTGAATGGGGATAGTCCTGAAGGTTGCTCATCTGGGGAGATACCATCTTCTTGTTATAAACGCAAAGTGATAACTTTGGCATCAATCAACTCCTGGATTTTCCTTTTCAGCACATAGCATGCCTTCGTGGGATGATGAATGTACTGATAAAAGAGACAATAATCTAGGTTATCGACCTTGTCAGCCTTTTCAGGGTATCTGATGTTGGGTAGCCGAAGTTTGTTTTCCTTCATCAATATATTGAAGATTTCATTGATGTCATCCTCATTGAAGGAGAAAGTCCCCTTTGGCTTTCGGGCTCCTGATACCTGAGTCGTAGTTGCATCATCTTCGGACTCAGAGGAAATTCTACCCCCAGCTTCGGATGCTGCTCTGTTTTGTCGAAGAAGACCACCCCCAGACATGTTATTGTCTGGTTCTTCTTCTTCTTCTTCTTGTTTGTCTTTGTCCACAGAAGTTGATTTAGAAGGACCTGCCTCTGGTATTACAGGATCAGACTCTAGAGGTTTGGAGTTTGCAAGAGATGCGGTAAACCCTAACCCAAAACGAGTTCGTTCACAGTCAGGATCACCATGCAATGGTATTCGTCTGCCTTTTCCATAGTTGATGCCCTGCTTCAACTTTAAATCATAACCCATATTTTGCATAATCTTTAAAGCTTGTGGGCTATATCTGTGGATTTGCATTCTTCCAACCTCAGACTCGTGGGATTCTTCTTATATAATCGGTCTATTCCGTATTCGACCGAAGATTATTTGATGTTGATCATTGCGAGTCGGTGGAACAATAAAGACAGATTCTTCATGTGGCCCATATGTCATGATGACGTTAGGTATTGACGCTACTTCCCACATGATCTCCCCACGCTTGGTAGTTAGGGGAACTAAATCCTGGTTTTGACCCCTATCTTTGCGTTTCTGGATCAAGAAATCATGCAAATCAGGGAGATTAGCAGAAGAAGAAGAAGGCTTATTCTGCCTTTTTACATCAGTAGGCCTGTGGAGATTAGGAACCATAACCCTTTCTCGGCCATAGGAATACAGCAGTCCACCCATATGAGTGGCATATGATCCATCATCTGTCTGAGGAGTGTATCTTCCCGTAAGACGAGTCTCCTTTACACGGACAGACATATCCTGGCATAATTTGGATTTTGGCATAGGTTCTCGTGAAATAGGGAAAGTTTGCGTAATCTGTAGAGTGGGCAAATTCTTCTCTTGTGGGCGTACAAGCCTAGCGGTTAGGAGATCCGCCACTCGTTTTTCTTTGATGTGATCCTAGGGTCCATCTGCCTCATCATAGACGGGAGATGTATTTTTACGCGCAAGGCGCGTTTAAAATTTCAGAGTTGGCGCTGAGGCCTTGTTAGAAATTTTGTTTGCCACGTCACAGACGGAAGACGAAGTTTTATGCGCAGGGCGCATTCTAGACTTCTGGATTGTCCACAATTGAATAAGTGTAGGCCGTATCTAGTCAATTTGACAAAATGGGTTAATTTTGGGGGTTTTCCTCCGATACGGGGCCTTGTGCATATCATATTGTGACACGGACACGTGGATACTCTAATTACTATATGTATTGTTCATAATTAGTTTTTTAGACTAGCTCGTTTCCTCCGGGATGCGTTTGGTTGTGTGTTGGAGCCGTATCGCAAGTGTATCATAGAGAAAGTATGATACGGGTGCGGTGCACTCCACATGTTTGTTGTTTTGTCTTCTTTACTATACGTGCATGTGTAATTATATGTATAGATGATAATTAGGTGATATATATATATGCATATAATAGTGTATTTGAGTTTATGTATATGTGCGTGTCTATGTGTGTATATACTAGTGTATATAGTTATGTTTAGATCTATATGTATATGTATATGTATATATATATATATATATATATATATATATATATATATATATGTGTGTTTGTCATGACCTACACCAGGTATAGGGGCACGAGAGCGTGGGTACGTCTAGCCTACGTCGCAGCATCGGCGGTAAAACGTTGTCTAGGTCACAATAATACTATATAACTAAATACATGTCAATGATATCAATCTCCATAAGTAGGACAATATACATCTCACAATATCTCATAATGTAAACTCAATCACAACATCTATAAGAGTAATACACGATAAAAATAAGAAGAATGACATAGTTAAACACCATGTCTCAAAATAAAGATAAATTACAGTCTAGCTGTCCAACATAAAGTCTCCACAAATCTCCAATTAAACTTAACATAAGTCTAAATATAAACTGAATAAACCTCAAATAAGTCTCAGTGCATAAGATAAATTCTGCCTAGATAGTTGCAGGTAATGTCTCCTCTAAAGGAATAGTCTCCTTAAGATCTCTGGTGTAGTCTGCATCTATACCCGGTCCATAGTGTGTGGTACAAAAATCTTCAAGATCCTTTGGAAAAAATATTCAGTCAGGATTGGAACGAAGTACAAGCACTAACAGCAGTTCCACGTATATTGACAAAAACTATAACACAGTGTAAATAAATACAAGACAGATACGAATACTGGCAATAAGAAATACTGGAAATAAGGAATACTGGAATAAAGGAATACTGGAGCATATGTCATCATCAATATACATCTAGCAATGAATAGAAATACAGTGCATGCTAGAATAATAAACTAGAATATAAATGAGTACTAGAACAATAACTAGAACATGTAGAGATGCTAGATCAATATACTAGTGATACATGTCAAGAACATCTAACTAAGTGTGTGAAACATCAGCATATCGTGTGATCGGCTTGGGACTGATCCGGCTCATTACATATGATTAGCTATTATTCTTGTAAGGTCATGCTAACCACCCGGATAGCTAAGATGCGAGTAATAGTCAGGCTAACCACATGTAACAGCTATGAGGCATGTAATGGTCAGGCTGCACTGACATGAGGTGTGGGTGAGCTATGATGCATCTAAAGTTTGGATATGATCACACAAGCTACTAATATTTCCACGTTTTTCTCCAGCTAGCACGATGGATTCCAATCACGACTCCTCGTGACAGGTCTCGATAATGCCAACTCGTGTAAACAACAGTGTCAGAGTCATGTATGCTATGCAACAAGAGTTATAGAGATAATTAACATAATAGAAACTGTCAGAGAATGTACTCGCCTGTGGTCCTTAGCTGGCATACCAATGTCCGGGTTCTAAAGTATCGTCTGAATGATCCAACAGTCCTATAGACATATCATAAAACACAATACTGCATCAGACATTACTCTAACACACAATCAACATAATGATCTCAGAGACTACGCTAGGGGGTCACGTTTGTAGTTGTTGTGCATAACAGACAGTCAATGCTACGGTCTTGCCAGTACGTCGGTGTACATATGGTAGTCTGCTATCATGCTACATGGTCACAGGTCAATGTAACTACGGGGTATCCGTGGTTACACTTGGGTCATCTAGTACATAGATATATAATACATATTATTAACTAACCTATACATATTATACGTATTATAATCATACTAATTAATTACACTTATAAAAGATATATGTATATACATAATAGAATTTATACTATGTATATATATATATATATATATATATATATATATATATATATATATATATATATATATATATATATATATATATATATATATATATTAAACATATATTAGGGATCCATGTACGATACATATACGTAGGTATATATATATATACTTAATTAAGAATTATACTATATATGTATATATACTTATATACCAATACTAATATTAACCATATACCAATACGTATGCCAATACGTACATACCAACACACCAATATACCAATACACATACCAATACCAACTACAATATGCATGTATACAATAAAGAATACGCGTATGTGCGTGCGCGTACACACACGTGAATAGGCTCGAACCTGGGTACATGGGATGAGTCATGTACGTCGAGGTTGTCGCGGGGTGTTGGTGTCGGTAGCAGCAGGTCAGTGGCTCCGGGCTTCTCCGGTTCAGCGGCCGTCGACGGTGCAGCGAGTCCGGGCAACGTGTCCAGCGGGGGTGGCGAGGTCCGGGCTATGCAGGCGAATTCTGGCCGGTCAAGTTGCTGGTTTCAGTGCTCCGACGAAGGACGAGACGGGTGAGGGTCGAAGTCCGGCGGTCTTCAGTTCAGCGGGTTCGTCGAAGTCGGGTTGCTGTCGAGATCAGTGGGTCATCGGCTTCAGCAGCAGTGCAGGCGGTTGTCTGTCACGTCGTTCCGGCGTCGTAGAGGGGATAAAGTCGTTCGGGTATGGGAACAGTCGAGGTGGATGGTGGTGGCGACCGGCGGGTGTAGAAGCGGGTGAAGTCTGGCGGTCTGAGCAGCGGTCGATGTGTACAGCGGGCCGGGGTCATCGTGTGGAGGCGGGTTATGGTCAAAGTTTGGCGGGTCGTCGACAGCAGGTGGCTGTTCACCGGTGCAGCGTCGGTGGAGGAACGGCTAGGTCGTGTGGGGCGTCGGGAAAGAATAGGGGAGATGGTGATTTGGTCGGCTGGGAGATTAGTTTAGGTTAAAAGAAAAAGTAAAGTAGAAATATGTATATATATATATAGGTAGTAGAATTTGGATTGACCTAGATTAGGCTTGGTCAAAGCCCTCTTGGGATTGGGCCTTGCCATGGATATATCAATGGCTAGGATTTAAATGGAATTAAAACGGAAGGCTAGGATTGCATTGGTTCACGGTTTTGAGGCCATGGTCCAAAGAGATCAATGTCGCAATTTGCACACTACCAAAAATTATGAAAAATACACATAAAGGAGAATTGGTTTTATTTACGTATCTTGTCCAACGGGAGGGATACCTTAATGTACTTTTGCACAAAAGTGTCCAACAATTAGAAAATTGCACAAAGTGAGATTTATGATTTAAATAGTTAAAATAAATGCAAGTGGTATTCTAAAATTAATTAGAAGTACAAGGGTCTGAATTTAAGTGGGACATAAGTGTCATGAATGAAGTAGACTCAGAATAGAATATTACCTTAATTTGGGTTGCTCAAAATAGGTCGAGACTGTGTCTCCAATTTTGATTGGAACACACGAGGATACAAGGTTTAATTTATATAAAATTAGATGTAGTTGGTTGCGACGAATGTTGTGCGACTAAAATGAAGCACAACAAGACATAATTATGAGTCACACAAGGATCAGAATAAAAGTCTGGCAAGTCTAGGACAAGGGTGTGAAATCTGTTGGAAGACAATGGCTAGCGTAGCGTTCTAATTATCGAAACAATAGTAAAGTGCAACAATCAAATAAATCCCAACAATTTAAATATAATTAATTATCATGCAATCATTTACATATTAATTACGAAAAGATAAAATTACCCTTAATCTGAAAAGTGGGGGTAACAAGTCTACCCTCCTTAAAAGAATTTTGTCCTCAAAATTAAATTAAAATAGCACAAGAACAAACAATCAAACAAGGAATTATACCTCAAGTCTCAAAGAGATACGGATACTGCTCGCGCATTTCGTCCTCTCTCTCCCAGGTTGACTCTCCTAGAGAGTGATGTCTCTAAGCAACACGAACCAAAGGAATAGTCTGGTTCCGCAATGCCTTCTCTCTACGATCCAAGATCTCAATGGGTTGTTCAGGATAACTGAGTGTCGGTCCAACTTCGATCTCCGAGTGGTCTAGTACGTGACTAGGATCGGCCACGTACCATCTCAGCTGCGACACGTGGAATACGTCATGCACTCCATCTAGAGCAGGTAGCAAGTCAAGTCTATAGGCCACTGCACCGACCCTTACAAGAATACTGAAGGGCCCGATGTATCATGGACTAAACTTTCTGCCTCTGCCAAAACGAATTGTGCCCCGTGTCGGAGATATTCGTAGGAACACCAAATCGCCAACCTAGAACAAACAATCTTAACATGCAATCTAAACAAAATAATTACTACCAATAAAACAAAATCTATACCTAAAACTCTAGGGGTCTACGGTGGCTATCGGTCTAATGCCGCTGTCTGTCCTGCGCCACTCGTAGTCTGTCTCTGATAAGTTTTACCTTTTCTACTGCATCCCCGACCATTTCTGGTCCTAACAAAGCTCTCTCTCCAACATCATCCCTAGATAACGGTGTACGACACCTTCTGTAGCGCCCCGTTCCCCCGGTGCGGGGATCGCGGCTAAGAAACACAAGACGGTATCGTTCGATCGGGATAGATTGAATTAAGAACTCGTCCTCGTTATGGATTTGTTTCTTCGGAATCGATTCCCATATTCAGTGGACTGCGCCCCAAGGATCGGCTTAGCTGCAGAGTCAGGAGGGACCTCTCCGCTGCTATATTTTATTGTCTCAATTTTCGATGTCGCTTGTTGCTTTCGTGCTTTGAGTGGGTTTTAGAATTTGCTTGTTTTCCTTGAACGGTTTCGATGGTCTTCATTGTTTTTGTTTATTGACTTGCACTTCTATTCTGAGATTGGAAAGAGAGGAAGAAGTATTAATTGAGCTGTTCGTGTGCAGGTGAGCGAGCAGTAGGCGGCTTGAGAGCAGAGTCGTAAAGCGCCTCTTTCCTTCTCCCTTCCAAAATCTAAGTGAGTGGCTACCAACCCGATTAGCTAGCCCTGCTTCCAAGCTTCACATCTAATAAATCTGCACTCTTCCTTGCCCCGATCAAACGATACCAAGTAATAATAAAAGAAACCAAGATAAAAGAGAATAGACTTGGTTATTATACTTGTCAATCAAATATGTGAACTGTTATCATACTGAATGCTAGTTCGTTTATAACTGTTCTATGAATTATGCTAAGTATGGAACACCTTGTATGCGCTAAACTGTTCAAGGAGGCTATGTTAAATGAATCATGCAATACCGATTGTCCCGTACTACTGTTGCCTCAACTGCATGAACTATTAACTTAGTAAACGTACTGTTCGATCACGGACAACTTGTACACAAGGTAACTGGTTCCTGCGGACGGTCGCTGGGGCACTGGCACCGATCCGGTCCGGACGGAACCCTACTGTATAGTCAACTGTACTGGACGGAATGGCTTGAAGCACCCACTATACTTTCGCTGCAAACCATTCTCGTCTATGACTAGTGTCCTTATTGGCATACGCCAGTGATCTATTGTATATTTAAACCTGTTGCAAACTAACTTGTGTCTTCGTGGCAGGGAAGGCAGGGTAAGTATTGTGCAGGTAATTCAGACGGTCAGGTAAAATCTATCGAACGGTGGCACATTTATTTCAGTAAATTCTATATGCTGCTTACTTGTAAATGAACTAAGGCAAGATAGAAACCCACAAATATGCATGCTTTATTAAAATAACGTGTTGATTGGTATAGTCAGGCTAGCTCGCTTCACCAATATGTTTCGACATGCTGACCCTCGTTGAAACAGGTTCTCCGCACCAAGGCGAACCGAGCGATGAGCCAAAGTCGTCTACCCGATCCAGTCCAGCTGTTGGCGCATCTTCACCACGCCCCTTGAAGTATTTTGAAGACAGGAGCTTGCAACTCTTCATACACAAATGCAGCTCCGTGGCAAAGCTATCCTCCAGCCTGGAGGTCTATATCTTTTGAAGTTTAGTAAAGGGATATAATGTACAGGACTGCTATCTCATTTTGAGTCATCTCTTTTGTAAGCCGTTCGGCATATTAGCTGACTCGTTCAGGAGTTTGTAATAGATGTTCATTATCAATAAAGAGAACTTTTCCATGTTTCAAATATGTGTTTCAATTTATGTGCGTACTCTGAATATGTGCTTGCTATGCAAAATACTTTAGCCTTGTGCGGGCGCAACCCCAGGCCCGCACGGCATCACGATTCGGAGGACGCCCCAACGATTCTAAGGAATCGGGTCATGACATAGTGGTATCAGAGCACAGATTCAAAGTTCCTTAGACTTCGTGCTGGAAAAGTTCCTTTAACAATTAAATTCCTGTGCGAACTCTTGAACTCGCTAGGCCAAAATGAGATACGTTCATGTAATAAGTCCATAATATATTATAATTCTAATATAATTTACCTTCTTTTGAAGGAATGGCTCCAGCGCAATCTGCAGCGCAAACACCGGACGAAACGCAAGGCCAAGAAAGTAGTTCGGACACTTTGGGAAGTTCAAGGAGCCAGCGAGCCACGCCAAGCATCGATCCCATCCAGCAAATGTTGCGGATGTTGGAGGAAAACCAACAAAGGGACGAGGCTCGCTATGAACGGGCCGAGAAGCGGGCGGAAGAGAGTCAGCTCAAGTTTCAAGACAATATAGAAGCACGATTCTCAGTCCAACAGAAGCAGGTGGATGTCCTACAACAGATCGTTCAGACTTTGGCTTCCAACCATTCCTCGGCAAGAACGCCGACTTCGGTGGAACAGCCCGCGCTTGAAGTAGAGACGCCGCAAATTCTAAGGCCGAGGGACGTGACTACCTTCGACTTTGGCCACTTCAAGAAAGTCTGCAATACCCCATTCAACGGAACTGAGGACCCAATCGTAGCTCTAGATTGGTTGGCCGAACTTGAAGATCACTTCGCTCTGCTAGAGGTCCCCGAAGAGAAGCGCGTCGCCTGCGCGCAACTACAGCTCCGCCTTAACGCGCACGATTGGTGGGACGTGCATCGACAATCTCTCCAATTTAATCATGGAGAGGAGGCGATCTCGTGGACAACTTTTCGTGCCACGTTCGAAGAGGAGTTTGTACCCCCTCCAGTACAACGTCAGATGGAGAACGAGTTCGTGCAACTGAGGCAAGGCAGTATGACAGTTAAAGAGTACTCCGCCGAATTCAACCGACTCTCCAAATTCGCTAGGGCCTATTTACCTGATGTAGCGAGTCGAACAAGAAGGTTTGAAGGTGGACTACGCCCTGCCATCCATTCGCACGTAGCCGTTCATCAGTATCGTACAATGCGTGAAGTAATGAATCACGCCCTATCTCTCGAACCACTTTATCCTCACGTTCCTGCCGGCGCTGTGCATACCTACAATCATAAACGCCAAAGCAACGACAGAGGAAACAACGCTACAAAGCGTCCAAACAACGGTGGCAAGTATGGAGAAAAGTTAGACAAAGTATGCCACTTCTGCAGGCGGCCGGGGAACGCAATAGATAAGTGTCGCCTGAAACTCGGGTTATGTTTAGTTTGCGGTAAAGCAAACCATACCGTTCGTGACTGTCCACTGAGCCGCCTTAACCGTCGCCCGCAACAGAATAATCCCTAACGGTAGATCTCATTCCTAAGTTTCGGGATGAAACTTCCAATTAGTTGGGTAGGATGTAGCGCCCCGTTCCCCCGGTACGGGGATCGCGGCTAAGAAACACAAGACGGTATCGTTCGATCGGGATAGATTGAATTAAGAACTCGTCCTCGTTATGGATTTGTTTCTTCGGAATCGATTCCCATATTCAGTGGACTGCGCCCCAAGGATCGGCTTAGCGGCAGAGTCAGGAGGGACCTCTCCACTGCTACTTTTATTGCCTCGGTTTTCGATGTCGCTTGTTGCTTTCGTGCTTTGAGTGGGTTTTGGAATTTGCTTGTTTTTCTTGAACAGTTTCGATGGTCTTCATTGTTTTTGTTTATTGACTTGCACTTCTATTCCGATATTGGAAAGAGAGGAAGAAGTATTAATTGAGCTGTTCGTGTGCAGGTGAGCGAGCAGTAGGCGGCTTACGAGCGGAGTCGTGAAGCGCCTCTTTCCTTCTCCCTTCTAAAATCTAAGTGAGTGGCTACCAACCCGATTAGCTAGCCCTGCTTCCAAGCTTCACATCTAATAAATCTGCACTCTTCCTTGCCCCGATCAAACGATACCAAGTAATAATAAAAGAAACCAAGATAAAAGAGAATAGACTTGGTTATTATGCTTGTCAATCAAATATGTGAACTGTTATCATACTGAATGCTAGTTCGTTTATAACTGTTCTATGAATCGTGCTAAGTATGGAACACCTTGTATGCGCTAAACTGTTCAAGGAGGCTATGTTAAATGAATCATGCAATACCGACTGTCCCGTACTACTGTTGCCTCAACTGCATGAACTGTTAACTTAGTAAACGTACTGTTCGATCATGGACAACTTGTGCACAAGGTAACTGGTTCCTGCAGACGGTCGCTAGGGCACTGGCACCGATCCGGTCCGGACGGAACCCTACTGTATAGTCAACTGTACTGGACGGAATGGCTTGGAGCACCCACTGTATTTTCGCTGTAAACCATTCTCGTCTATGACTAGTGTCCTTATTGGCATACGCCAGTGATCTATTGTATATTTAAACCTGTTTTAAACTAACTTGTATCTTCGTGGCAGGGAAGGCAGGGTAAGTATTGTGCAGGTAATTCAGACGGTCAGGTAAAATCCACCGAACGGTGGCACGTTCATTTCAGTAAATTCTATATGCTGCTTACTTGTAAATAAACTAAGGCAAGATAGAAACCCACAAATATATATGCTTTATTAAAACAACGTGTTGATTGGTATAGTCAGGCTAGCTCGCCTTCACCAGTATGTTTCGACATGCTGACCCTCGTTGAAACAGGTTCTCCAGACCAAGGCGAACCGAGCGAGGAGCCGAAGTCGTCTATCCGATCCAGTCCAGCTGTTGGCGCATCTTCACTGCGCCCCTTGAAGCATTTTGAAGACAGGAGCTTGCAACTCTTCATACATAAATGCAGCTCCGTGGCAAAGCTATCCTCCAGCCTGGAGGTCTATATCTTTTGAAGTTTAGTAAAGGGATATAATGTACAGGACTGCTATCTCATTTTAAGTCATCTCTTTTGTAAGCCGTTCGGCATATTAGCTGACTCGTTCAAGAGTTTGTAATAGATGTTCATTATCAATAAAGAGAATTTTTCCATGTTTCAAATCTGTGTTTCAATTTATCTGCGTACTCTGAATATATGCTTGCTATGCAAAATACTTTAGCCTTGCGCGGGCGCAACCCCAGGCCCGCAAGGCATCACGATTCGGGGGACGCCCCAACGATTCTAAGCAATCGGGTCGTGACACCTTCGTCCATATAAAGCCTCGAATGGTGATATCTCAATGCTGGCCTAGTAGCTGTTGTTGTAAGCAAACTCTAATAGGTTTAGATGATGCTCCCAAGAACCTCCAAGATCCAAAATACAAGTACGTAGCATATCTTCGAGAGTCTGAATAGTCCTTTCAGACTGTCCGTCTATCTGGGGGTGATACGCGGTACTGAACTTGAGCTGAGTGCCCAAGCTAGCCTGCAGACTCCTCCAGAAATAGGAAGTGAAACGACTATCCCGATCTGAGACATTGCTCACAGAAACTCCATATAATCTGACAATCTGCTGTACATATATCTCTGCTAGCTTCTCTGTCAATGTACCCACTTTGAATGGTAGAAAGTGGACTGATTTGGTCAACCTATCCACGATGACCCAAATCGCGTCCTTTCCTCCTGGAGAACGAGGAAGTCCTGAAACAAAATCCATAGTCACGTGCTCCCACTTCCATTCTGAAATGGGTAAAGGTTGAAGCAATCATCCTGGCCTCTGTCGATCTGCTTTTACCTGCTGGCACACTAAACATCGGGATACAAAGCGTGCTACCTCGCGCTTCATACCATACCACCATACATGCTCTCTCAAATCATGATACATCTTGTTGGGCTCTGGGATGCATCGAGTACTGAGAGCGATATGCCTCCTGCAAAACCTCTTCGCGCAGCTCTTCACTTGGCACACACATCCTCGTGCCATGTCGTAAAGATCCATCATTCATAATAGTGAAGTCGTCTATTAATCCTGTCCGAACTTGTGCTCTAATATTCCTCAGAGTCTCATCATCATACTGTGCAGCTATAATTCTGTCCATCAGCTCCGATTGTATCTGTAATCCCCACATCTGAATCTCAGCTCCTGGAACTAATACTTCAATTCCTAAGCTTTCAAGATCAGCTAATAAATGTCTATCTGAAGTCAAACACATAGCCATTGGATACCTGCTCAAGGCATCGGCGACTACGTTGGCCTTTCATGGATGGTACTGTAATGAGATATCAAAGTCTTTTATCAATTTCAACCACCTTTTCTGTCTCATGTTCAGCTCCTTCTGTGTAAACACGTACTTCAAGCTCTTATGGTCTGTGAAGATCTCCACACGCTCTTCGTACAGATAGTATTTCCACAGCTTAAGGGCGAAGATAACTGCTGCTAACTCCAGGTCGTGAGTGGGGTAGTTCTTTTCATGAGGGCATAATTGTCTTGAAGCATAGGCAATTACTTTCCCGTGCTGCTGAAGAACACATCCAAACATTTTCCTGAAGCATCACTGTAGATAGTGAATCCACCTGTCCCTGATGGCAACGTCAAAATTGGTACTGTCGTCAATCTCCTCTTCAGCTCATCAAACACGGCTTGACATTCTTCTGTCCAGACAAATTATACATCTTTCTTGGTCAGCCTAGTCATTGGTTCTGCAATCTTGGAGAAGTCTTATATAAATCTTCTGTAGTATCCTGCTAGTCTGAGAAAGCTCCTGATCTCAACTACTGAACTGGGGGTAGCCTATGACTCTACTGCTTCGATATTCTTTGGGTTAACTGAAATTCTGTTACCCGTCACCATATGTCCAAGAAACTCAACTTTGTCAAGGAAGAACTCACACTTTGAAAGCTTTCCGTACAACTTCTCTCTCCTGAGAGTCTCTAAGACCATCCTCAGGTGCTCTTCATGCTCTTCTGGGATCTTTGAATATATTAGAATGTCGTCAATAAACACCACTATGAACTTGTCAAGGTACTGGTGGAATACCTTGTTCATCAAGTTCATAAATACTGCTGGTGCATTGGTTAAACCAAACGGCATTACCGTGAATTCAAACTGGCCATATCTGGTCTGAAAGGCTGTCTTCGGTATGTCTTCCTTCTTCACCTTCACTTGGTGATAGCCTGACCTCAAGTCTATTTTTGAAAACACCTTCGCTCCGCTCAATTGATCGAAAAGATCATCTATCCTCGACAGCGGGTATTTGTTCTTGATAGTGAGGTTATTCAGAGCTCTATAATCGATACACATGCGTACCGCACCATCCTTCTTTGGTACAAATAATACCGGTGCTCCCTATGGCGATGAACTGGATCTAATGAAACCTTTGTCTTGTAGTTCCTCAACTTGCTTCTTCAGTTCTACCAATTCTTTGTTGTTGACTCTATAGACATGTTGCGAAATAGGCTCCACTCCTGGTATCAAGTCTACAGAGAATTCAACATCTCTGTCTGGCGGTAAACCTGGCAACTCCTCTGGAAATACATCCAGGAACTCCGCTATAAGTGGATGTGGCAACTCCTCTTCTTTCATCATGGCTCCGTAAAAAGTGCCTCTGCTCCGCTCCTCTGCTCCTCTGGCGATCTCAAACTCTGGTTCTCCTGATGGTCAAAATATAACTCTACCTCCGTAACAATCTATAGAAGCATGGTGTTTACTCAGCCAGTCCATTCCGAGTACAATATCGTATCCCGGAAGTGGCATGATGAGTAAACTCACGCTCAACTCTCGGTCTTCCAATGACACTCTCCGATCCTTGCAATAATCACGAACTAGGATAATGCCTCCTTCTATCGTGATCTTGCAAGTCATATCTAATGGTTCTATTTCTAAATGATGCTTTAGGGCATAAGATACAGATACGAAACTATGGGAAGCACCAGAATCAAATAATACAAGTGTTGGAATATAATCGAGTAAAACTGAACCTGAAATCACGTCTCCAGCTGGCTAAGCCTCCTCAGTAGTCATGGTGTAAGCTCGTCCCTGTGATGCTCCTCTCTGCTACTGCTGGTGATAAGCAAACCTTTGTTGCTGTGGTGGAAGTGGAGGTCCTCTCTGCTGGCCTCCTGGTACAATAGGTGCTCTGGTTGGTCCTCTCTGAGCTGCTGCCCCTCCCTGGCGAGTTTGAACAGCTGGGCAGTCCCTCAGCTGATGTGCTGATGATCCACATGACAAGCATGTTCCCAGCCTCTTCTGGCAGATGTCTCTAGTATGTCCCATCCTTCCACAATATGTGCACTGGGCAACGGGCTGATTCTGTCTCTGTGGTTGCTGCTGCTGGATATGTTCCTGAACTGGTGCCTGTTGTTGGTGTTGCTGCTGGTATAGCCTCTGCTGTTATTGTTATTGTTGAAAGTGTGGGCACTTGGCCGGTCTTGTGTTACCACTGGCTCCTCCAGAAATGTCGCTTCCTCTCTTGCGCCTGAGGTCCAAGTCATCTTCAGCAACCTGGGCATCCATCAGAATACCCTCAAAGGTAGCAGTGCATCGTCCCAAAGTACGAGACTTGATCTCTCTATTCAATCCCTTCTTGAATTTTCGTGCTCTGTCTCCGGGGTCTCGAATCATCGATGGCGCGAATCGACTCAATCGGCAAAACTCTGCGGCATATTCGTCGACTGACATGCCTCCTTGGATTAAGTCATGGAACTGACTTTCTAATGCTCCCAAGGCTACGTCAGGAAAGAATTTCTCCTTGAAGAGCTCCTTAAAGTCCTCCCAAGTAAGTCCTTCAACGGCGAGTCTCGGCTCTGTACGATACCACGTCAGCGCGATATCAAACATCTGACTGCCAGCGGCCTCTATCTGAAGAATCTCCGGAATCTGTGCTAAACGCAAGTTTCTCTCTATGTCCTCTAACCAATCATCAACATAGAGTATTCCTTCTATGCCCTTGAACTCTCGAGGCATCATCCTCTTAAAGTCCACTATGGTACCTGGCCTCTGTTGTTGGCCATGCTGTTGCGATTGCCGTGCTACTCTCTCCATAGTCTGGAGAGCCACCTGATGATCATTCTCCATGCTTTCTCTCATCTGTTCTGTCTGTGCCTGGTGTGCTTCTGCTTGCACTCTTTGAGCCTCAGCTTGAACACGCTGAGCTTCTGCTGTTACTCTCTGGGCCTCTAGCATGCCCTGCATCAGTGTGAACATTTGTGCCCCATCAGTGGGCACTCCTCCGGGAATCGGTGTCGGTGGTGGTGGAAGGTTGTCTGTCATAGCAGGGGCAATCCTCTGAATAGGTGGAGGAGGAATCCCGTTAGCTGCAGATACTCTCACATCAACAGGAGATGTAGGAGGAACTCCAGGTGTCTGCTCGTCAGGTGGAGAGGTGGCAGACCTCTCTGAATTTGATGCTCCCACTCTCATAGATCTAGTATTCGGCGGCATCCTGAATACAGATCAAAGAATCTATTAAGGTGATAGATACGATATTATCAAGGAAGGACAGTAAAATGCTAAAGGAAGCAATCAATTAGAATAGCCTTATGAAGATCGAAATTTCCTAGTGTGATTGAGCATACTCTCATCCTAATCCTATTTCCTATATCCTATTGCAGGCTCGCAGCAGTACAACTAAGTTGTCGCACTACCACGATATCGCACAAATTATAAAACTCGACCTTCATGGGCCACCACTCAAAACGTGTCACGACCCACACCCGGTATAGGGGCACGAGAGCGTGGGTACGTCCAGCCTACGCTGCAGCATCGGCGGTATAACGCTGTCTAGGTCACAATAATACTATATAACTAAATACCTGTCAATGAAATCAATCTCCATAAGGAGGACAATATACATCTCACAATATCTCATAATGTAAACTCAATCACAACATCTATAAGAGTAAGGCACAAAAAAAGATAAGAAGAATGACATAGTTAAATACCATGTCACAAAATAAAGATAAATCATAGTCTAGCTGTCCAACATAAAGTCTCCATAAGTCTCCAATTAAACTTAACATAAGTCTAAATATAAACTGAATAAACCTCAAAGAAGTCTCAGTGCATAAGATAAATTCTGCCTAGATAGCTGCAGGTAATGTCTCCTCTAAAGGAATAGTCTCCTCTAAGATCTCTGGTGTGTAGTCTGCATCTATACCCGGTCCATAGTGTGTGGTATAGAAAAACTCAAGATCCTCTGGAAAAAATATCCAGTCAGGATTGGAACGAAGTACAAGCACTAACAACAGTTTCATGTATATTGACAAAAACTATAATACAATATAAAGAAATATAAGACAGATACAAATACTGGCAATAAGAAATACTGGAAATAAGGAATAGTAGAATAAAGGAATACTGGAGCATATGTCATCATCAATATACATCTAGCAATGAATAAAAATACAGTGCATGATAGAACAATAAACTAGAATATAAATAAGTACTAGAACAATAACTAGAACATGTAGAGATGCTAGATCAATATACTAGTGATACATGTCAAGAACATCTAACTAAGTGTGTGAAACATCAGCAAATCATGTGATCGGCTTGGGACTGATCAGTCTCGTTACATATGATTAGCTATTATTCTTGTAAGGTCAGGCTAACCACCCGGATAGCTATGATGCGAGTAATAGTCAGGCTAACCACATGTAACAGCTATGAGGCAAGTAATGGTCAGGCTGCACCGACGTGAGGTGTGGGTGAGCTATGATGCATCTAAAGTTTGGATATGATCACACAAGCTACTAATATTTCTCCGATTTTTCCCAGTTAGCACGATGGATTCCAATCACGACTCCTCGTGACAGGTCTCGATAATGCCAACTCGTGTAAACAACAGTGTCAGAGTCATGTATGCTATACAACAAGAGTTATAGAGATAATCAACATAATAGAAACTGTCAGAGAATGTACTCGCCTGTGGTCCTTAGCTGGCAATACCAATATTCGGGTTCTAAAGTATCATCTGAATGATACAACAGTCCTATAGACATATCATATAACACAATACTGCATCAGACATTACTCTAACACACAATCAACATAATGATCTCAGAGACTACGCTAGGGGGTCACGTCTGTAGTTGATGTGCATAACAGACAGTCAATGCTACGGTCTTGCCAGTACGTCGGTGTACATATGGCAGTCTGCTATCATGCTACAAGGTCACAGGTCAATGTAACTATGGGGTATATGTGGTTACACTCGGGTCATCTAGTACATAGATATATAATACATATTATTAACTAACCTACACATATTATACGTATTATAATCGTAGTAATTAATTAAACTTATAAAAGATATATGTATATACATAATAAAATTTATACTATATATATTTATATATATATTAAACATATATTAGGGATCCATGTACGATACATATACGTAGGTATATATATATATACTTAATTGAGAATTATACTATATATGTATATATACTTATATACCAATACTAATATTAACCATATACCAATACGCATGCCAATACGTACATACCAACACACCAATATACCAATACACATACCAATACCAACTACAATACGCATGTATACAATAAAGAATACGCGTATGTGCGTGCGCGTACACATACGTGAAGGGGCTCGAACCTGGGTATGTGGGATGAGTCATGTACGTCGAGGTCGTCGCGGGGTGCTGGTGTCGGTAGCAGCAGGTCAGTGGCTCCGGGCTTCTCCGGTTCAGCGACCGTCGACGGTGCAGCGAGTCCGGGCAACGTGTCCAGTGCTCCGGCGAAGGACGGGTTGCTGGTTTCAGTGCTCCGGCGAAGGACGGGTGGCGAGGTCCGGGCTATGCAGGCAAATTTTGGCCGGTCGGGTTGCTGGTTTCAGTGCTCCGGCGAAGGACGAGACGGGTGAGGGTCGAAGTCCGGCGGTCTTCAATTCAGCGGGTTCATCGAAGTCGGGTTGCTGTCGAGATCAGTGGGTCATCGGCTTCAGCAGCAGTGCAGGCGGTTGTCGGTCGCATCGTTCCGGCGTCGTAGAGGGGATAAAGTTGATCGGGTATGGGAACAGTCGAGGTGGATGGTGGTGGCGACCGGCGGGTGTAGAAGCGGGTGAAGTCTGGCGGTCTGAGCAGCGGCCGATGTGTACAGCGGGCCGGGGTTGTCATGTGGAGGCAGGTTGTGGTCGAAGTTTGGCGGGTCGTCGACAGCAGGTGGCTGTTCACCAGTGCAGCGTCAGTGGAGGAACGGCTAGGTCATGTGGGGCATCGGGAAAGAATAGGGGAGATGGTGATTTGGTCAGCTGGGAGATTAGTTTAGGTTAAAAGAAAAAGTAGAGTAGAAATATGTATATATATAGGTAGTAGAATTTGGGTTGACCTAGAATAGGCTTGGTCAAAGCCCTCTTGGGGTTGGGCCTTGCCATGGATATTTCAATGGCTAGGATTTAAATGGAATTAAAACGGAAGGCTAGGATTGCATTGGTTCACGGTTTTGAGGCCATAGTCCAAAGAGATTAATATCGCAATTTGCACACTCCCAAAAATTATAAAAAATACACATGAAGGAGAATTGGGTTTATTTACGGATCTTGTCTAATATGAGGGATACCTTAATATACTTTTGCACAAAAGTGACCAACAATTGAAAAATTGTACAAAGTGAGATTTATGGTTTAAATAGTTAAAATAAATGCAAGTGGTGTTCTAAAATTAATTAGAAGTACAAGGGTCTGAATTTAAGTGGGACACAAGTGTCATGAATGAAGTAGACTCAGAATAGAATATTACCTTAATTTGGGTTGCTCAAAATAGGTCGAGATTGTGTCTCCAATTTCGATTGGAACACACAAGGATACAAGGTTTGATTTATATAGAATTAGATGTAGTTGGTTGCGACGAATGTTGTGCAACTAAAATGAAGCACAACAAGACATAATTATGAGTCATACAACGATCAGAATAAAAGTCTGGCACGTCTAGAACAAGGGTGTAAAATCTGTTGGAAGACAATGGCTAGCGTAGCGTTCTAATTATCGAAAAATGGTAAAGTACAACAATCAAATAAATCACAACAATTTAAACATAATTAATTATCATGCAATCATTAACACATTAATTATAAAAAGATGAAAATGAAACTTTGATATATATATATATATTGGTGAGTGTATATAGCTACATAGATGTGTTTAAAGTATTGTGTGTTAGTGTTAGTGGTTGTGTTTGTGAGTGTATGTGAGAGAGGGGGGTGCGCAGTGAGTCGTGCAGCTGAGCGCAGCGGACTGCAGTGAGCTGCCCTCACGGAGCAGCGCGGTGTAGTCACGGTGCAGCGCGCGTGGAGCAGCAGCAGCAGACTGCACCAGCAATCGTGGTGCGGTACAGTCGCGATGCAGTGTCGCAGCAGCGCGCGAGCAGTCGTAGCGCAGCAGCATGCTGCAACAGCAGCAGTAGTCGCAGTGCAGCATAGTATAGAAGCTGTACAGTGGTGGTGCAGCAGCGCGCGGAGCAGCTCACGGTGCAGTGCGCTACTGGGCAGTTTCAGCTAGTTTTCAGTGAGGTTAAGTTCAGTTTTGAGATATTGGGTTAGCAAGGTATCAAGGTAATTGGTTTATAGATAGTTAGCTAGTAGTATTGTTAGTATCTTAGCTTGGATTGTATAGCATAGTTTCATAGTGTTTCGACTTAGGGACTTAGTTTTAGACTCTTGCAACCTAAATTTTATCAGTTTGACCTAGAAATGGCTTTATGACTTAGAATTGCATCAACTTAACTTATTTCCATTTTAGAATCTTGTATTGATGCATCATACCATATATAGGTTATGTGGCACCAGCTTGGGCATCGAGAGACACACATTGCTTAGGACTTTAGGCGAGTATATTTCTCTGATTGTTTTCAATTCATAAAATTGTATATATGCATGTTCTAGAATTGTATACATTGATCCCGACACAGTAATTTCATGGACTGGTACTATATGGATCCCATCAGAAGATGTTATCCCCTACAGTATTCAGCGGGTACTCGTGTACATTGTATCTTATCGTATATACTAGGTATTGATGATACTTCGTGTTCACACACTGCTCATGTTCAGTGTGCTTATTCGTGTACACCCACCGCTCATGTTCGGTGGTTATGATATTCGTGTATACCCACTGCTCGTGTTCAGTGGTTATATTTCGTGTTCGTAGCATGTCGTGATTGGATCCATCGGTATTAGTTGGGGGTGGGAGAGTAGGAGTTGATTATGTGATCAAAGCCCCATTGTTACATCATGTACATTCTGGTTACATACCTCACTTGTAATATGTCTTACCTGATCATGTTCACCCAACCCGATCACATAATAAACTTGTATTCTAAGGCACATTAGCTAGTTTAGATTGCAGTTGTTTCATCATATTGTTAATATTCATATTGTTGTTCTATATTCTCGTACATTACCTGTATATCTATTGTTTATCATTCATATATTTAGTGATCTTGTATTCCATTTCAATATATATTTATATGCTCGATTATGCTATTGAAACTGCTTTCAGAGGTATGTACTTTGCTTCAATCCTGACTGGATATATTTTTCCAGATGATTGGCTTATTGAGCAGTGTCCCACATTCTACGATCCATAGGACAGTATATCTTTAGAGGATCCTTTGGTAGAGCATGAGGACTTAGTTGCAGAGCCCGAGGAGGTCTAGTTTATTTGTATTGGACTTGTATTATATTATATTGTTGAGATTTATTGGGTTGTATATTATTTCAGTTTGTGGTTTATATCTTATTCTTTCCTTCGCTATTCCATTCATACTTCTTCCTTAGTTTGCATTGTGATTGAGTTTAGTTATATTGTGAGATATTATTTTGTTCCTCCGTTTGGAGTTGAGATGATTGACATGTACCATATTATATTTTTGAGATGCTAGATAGTTAGAAATGACCCAGACAGCGTTCTACCGCCAATTCTGCAGCGTAGGCTGGACGTACCCACGTACTCGTACCCGAATATCCGGGTGCAGGTCATGACAATAGTGTACCGACAGTATACTAATTTGTGGAAATTTTTTTCCAGAACCTTTCCTGTATACTTGGAACGGCATACCGATGATATACTACATAGTAGCGACGGTATACCATAGTGTACCGATGGTATACCAATTTATTGGAATTCAGGCTTGCTATTTTTTTCTTATCTCTGGACTGGTTTACCGACGGTGTACTGGACTATACCGATGGTATACCGATCGTGCTCTTTTTTTAGAAATTTTTGTTTTTTTGTGATTTTATTTTGATTCTTCTGGCTTTTGCTTGGACATACGATGACTTGAACTGGTTGGACATGAACTTACATGGCTTCAAATGACTTGACTTGGCTTTACTCCGTTTCACCCGACTTTTCCCGGCTACACATGATGACATGATTGACTCGACTTGACTTGGCATAACTTTACATGGCTTCATCGGACATGGCTTGACTTGGTTTCACTTAGCATCATTTGGATGGACATGGCTTCACATGGTTATATATGGCTTTACCTGGTTTTATATTGCTTTACCTAGTTTTATATGGCTTTACCTGGCGTCACATGGATTTACCTAGCTTCACTTGGATTCATATGGCCTGGTTGTTGTCGTGGCTTACATGAGTCCGTTTGTGCAATGTATATTAAAAACTTGTTTATATTATTATTAAAACTTTTTTTGTTGTATCATGTCTAGGATGGATTCTGCGGAATGCCACACCCAGAATCAAACAAGAAATAGAAAGGGGTTATTAACTAGAGATTCACTTAGTACATGGCTAGGATTTTTCTAGATTGCATACAGTCCCGGTTATTCATATGGTTATCTTGTAGAATATCTTATAGAGTATCCAGTGGTTTATCTTATGAATTATCTTGAGAAGTATTCGGTGCTGGTTTGTGCGTATGGATATCCCGGATAGACTGCAGGGGCATGCGATCAGAAGGGACTCTAGTATCGCGTTGCTTTATAATTGTTAGTAACTAGGTTATGATAACCCTAGTTAGTTAAAGTATCAATCCATACTTATATGATTTACCGTAATTTATGGATGATGGTTAGTCTAGGCTTGTATGATCATATCTTTATTTACTGCACTTGTTATTCTATTTTGTATATCAGTTCAGGATATGTCTCTTTTATAGGTTTATAGTATTTCTTTTATTATCCTAAGATCATGTACATTTAGTCTTTACTTCCAGTATTTGTATTAGTTGTGTTGTTGGTTTAAGTTCCTAGATTGACTTCCTTTGTAGTACATGCTATTTGGGGGTCTGACCCCACTAGTTTTGCATGGCCAGATCTAGTAGCAGCACCGGAGGATCTTTCGTACTTTCTTGAGGATGGTGACCGCCAGGAGCACCAGACCACTTGAGTGAGTTTTCTTACTTCCTTACTCTGATGTACATTCTACTTTTGTTGGCGTTTAGCCATCGAGCACGTGTTTAGCTCGTGTTTTTGTTTGATCAGTTAGCCTATGGGCAATAGCATGATTGACATATCCTAGGGTTGATTATGTATGACTTAGATTCTGGCTAGTTTACTCATTTTTTGTTCACTAGCTTCATGATCATCTGTATATTATATTTTGGGACGCTTTAATATTATATTTCAACTGATCTTACATCTTGTTATTATTCTCGTTGTTCTTATTATTGAGACACTAGGGTTTGTTGGACCTAGGTTTGACTGTTGGTTTGTAGTACTTAACCCTCATGTCTTACAGCTTCACCATATATACGGAGTACCAGAGTGCTCTAAGTATACGTGGCTGGCCTTGTCAGTCCCGCTCTCCAGTATTCTGGTTTTGGGGCGTGACAGCATCTTCTCCGTGGCAGGAGACAATCAAGACAAAGTTCTTCAAGAATACCCAGCCAGAGGAGATTTGACCAACTCGTTGACTCCTTTGAAGGAGTATACCAAAATACTCGTTCTCGAAGATGGGAGCTCGTTCGTCATGAGAATCCTAATTCCTCAGAATCCAAGGCTGGGGGTAGCAATCCCCTCGATGCTGAAATTGATAGTGTAGACTCCAACCACACGGTTCTTTCTACTAATCCCTCTATCGTACACAGGGATGTTAGCGTTTATGCCGTCGGTGATGAACAAGATGCTTCTCCATCAGAAGCCACCGAACAACGTCTCAACTCATTAGAGGCTGCTCTCAGGAACATGCACACCATGATGCAAAATATGCATCAAATAATGACAGCCCAATATTCTGCTACACCAACACTTGTCCAAGTGGCTTTATTCATACGTGAACAGCCTACTCCTGGAACAATACCTCTGCAGGACAACACAAATCCAAAAGCGATCATAAACCAAGAGTCAGCACCGCCAACTCTTAATCCTTTCAATATTTGGGGTGGATCCCCGCTGATGATGATACATATTCAACCAGGATCTTATCAGTCTGTCGTACCACTCCGAACCGAAGATTGTCTCGAAGCTATCTAAGAGTTACAGGCACAGGTCGATGTTTTAAAGAACAAAGGCCAACTCTGCAAGTTGGGGGTGAAACAGCCTTATCCTCGGCATTGGGATAATGTTACATTCCCTCCTAAATACATACCCTAATCGGTAGTCTTGTTTGAAGTTCGGACATCGCCAAGCCAATATATTAATTACTTCAATATGATGATGGCTCATCTGCAGAAAGAGGATGCTCTCCTTACCGGATTATTCGTAGGATGCTTGACTAGCATAGCCTACGATTGGTATCATAGTTTACCTGATAATTGTATATCCTCGTTTGATGACATGAAGTATCTTTTTCTCTCACGATTCTACGAGGGAGACATGGATTTGATGATATCTTCACTCATTGATATCAAACAGAAGGAGAAGGAACCCGCTCGTGAATTTGTTGAGCATTTCAGGCAGGCAACTCTGAAGTTACCCCCCGGTATTCCAGACTTCGTATTCATTGATACATGTAAAAAGAACCTACTACCTATAATAGGGCTCTGGACAGGTCTAACTTAATTTCAAAACTGGACGGCGTTCATCATCGGGGCCGAAGCTGCTGAAGGTAATGCGAAGATAGCACATAACTTGGGGTTACAAATGACCTATGCTGAAGGGAAGCACCCCTCCAATAGTACGAATAATCACAACAGTAGAGAAAATGAGGCCTTGGCAATAAACCTGTCAAAGCGACCCACCTCTCCTCTAGTACAAAAGCCTCCAGAGTCTTCCATGCCTAAGGAAGAATATTTCTTTGACGAGAGTGATATCCACAACATTTTTGAATGCTTGATAAAAAGCAACAAGTTGCAGTTGCCTGACATCAAGTGACCAAATGAGGCTGGTAAAACAGACGACCCAAAATACTACTTGTACCACAGATATATACATCGCCCTACCAAGGCTTGTAATGTCTTGAAAAGAAAGATACAGTAGTTGGTATATGCTAAAGCTATCACCCTTCACAACGAAGAGAAGACAAGACAGTCACTGCCAATATGGTGTCTCTTCAATTCGGTGACTTTCCAGCATAAGAAGTCTCAAACGACGTCGTCCCAATACCTCGAGCTACGATGAAAGTAGTAAATCTTCCGCATCCTCGAAGTCAAATAGAAGAATTGGTGCCTCTTACCACAGATCATGGCGAGATTATGTGTATTCATCCTGACCTGCTATCAGATTGGGACCAGGGAGCAGCATCTTCCAATGCAAAATCCAATAAGGGTAAGAAGTATAAATCATGCAATATGATTTCTTTAGATCACCACTCGAACAAAGATCAAGATCAACATTAAGAAGATGTATCTCTTGAGAGCGGATTTCAAAATTTGAATATTACCCCACCAAGCTCTACGCGTAAGCTTCGCTTGACACACCGATAATGGTCCTTAATTGGCAGTGTTCCACTGTATAGGACACAACAAATCTTCAATGCTTATAAAGGTGTTCCTACACAAATTTCTCCTCCTTCTTCTGCAACCATTAGAGAATCTCAGGTGCTTAAGGAGGATCATCCCCAATTACATCGATAAAGCCAGCAATATGTACGCTTGATATAAAATATGGGGTATGATTTCAAAAATGATGAAGGTTTAAACTTTGGCAAGGGACAACGTATTCCTCTACAACCCCGAGGACAGTCCAAAAAATTCCGTAGTAGATTGGGCTACGACGAGACTAGCCCACAAACTCGCTCCAAGCAGAGACATGATAAAAAAACTCAAGTCTTGTAACATGGTACTTTTTTCTCCGATGCCCGAAGAAGAAGCCATGACATGTACAAGGTCTGGCAATGATTATCATGACACTCTTCCTACTTACGAATCTGTCCCAGAAGATGTTCTTGACACTCTTTCTACTTCATTGACTCATGTTGCTCCAGTCACAACTGAACCTTGTCCTTCGAAGCCTACTACGAAAGAGAAAGGGAAGCAAAAGGAAGTGTGCTTCGACAAATCCTTGAAGAAGAATGTATCCCAAAGACTTGAAAAGCCCTACAATTTTGACATATTGGCACAACTGGCCAATATCCCAGCCCAGCTTTCCATATTCAAGTTACTTTGTTTGTCGAAGGTGACTCATGAAGCTTTGAGCGAAGCTCTGATACATGCAGACTCATGCTTAGCTCAACTCAAGACTCCTGATGAAGAGTCATTAGCGTGTCCTCTCCTAACATCACCTTCACGCAAGATGACATGGTACTCAAAGATAATCAACATGACAGGCCTCTATATTATACCGGTTATATTGGATCTATTAAGGTGAACCGGATTCACATCGACCCTGGTTCTTCACTCAGCATCATTCCTAAAATTCTACTGAGAGGATTGAGGATACCGATGCATAGCTTGTCTACTATTAGTACTACTATTCTAAGCTTCAATGCTGGAAGAAGTAAACCACTGGGAAAGATACACCTAGAAATTCAGATAGGCGATCTACGTACTGAAGTCACATGTTATGTGATTGACTCTAAAGTATCCTACAATATTTTACTGGGATGACCATGGATACATGAGCATAAAATTATACCGGCCCTCCACCCTACCTCAATGCTTAAAATATATGAACAGTAGAGGAGAGGTCAAGACAGAGGTAGCTGACCTTAACCCTTTCAAATGTGTCGAAGCCTATTTTGCTGACTCTACACTCTATACACCGGAGTATAAGAAAAAAGAAGTTAATCAAGCTATTGATGAAGCTAAAAATACTCCAAAAAAAGAGCCTCTGATAATCCGAGTCAAAGGACGTAGTACTCGTCTAACTCCTTCAAAGCCTCTCGGCATCGACCTGCACAAGTCATCTCCATTTGGTCATCAACCTTCGATGCAATAAATAGCCGACACTGGAGAATGAGCCCCTTGTTATCAACCTTCGTCGTAACAAGCAACCAATATCAGTGAATCAACCTCTAGTCATTAATCTTGCCAAGTCTCATGTCAAGGCTGCAGATTCTGCTAACTATGTGAAAGATGAAGAAATCTTATATTTCATGAATAAAGAAGGTACTACTTTACACTACGTTGATGTTGAACCCTTTGTTGAAAAATTATTAGAGGATCTTCATCTCTATAAACCTCAGTCCATACTCGTGGCATCTCTATTTTAATACAGTTCATTATATGAACAATATAAGAATGCATACTTTATAGTCCTAGTAAGACAAGACAAGCAACGTCAGATGATCTTTGGCAAAACTAGAAGCAAAAGAGTCACGCAGACTAATGATTCTGACGAAGATATGAGAAAGATACAACCGTATCATTACAGCCAACCAGCTAAGAAAATTATGCAAGGGATAGGCTACAACCTAAAATCTGGTTTGGGACTAAATTATGGAAAAGACAGATAAACTCTATACGTCACCTCTCTCCAAAAGGTAAGATGAAAATATAATACCAATGGACTGGTTGTGGTTTGGGATATGTTACACTACCAATAAGTCCTGAAAGTTCAGAATCGGAAGAAGAGATGCATTATCATTCCTCTGACTCATCATTATAGGATTTTGATGAAAGCATGGGTGACGTATTCAAACAGACTTTCTTTGTAAATATGGTGTCAACTGCCGTAGATGAGGAAGATTTTGAACTATTGGAACCATTCAAGAATGATCCATGGGCACAACAAATAGATACTCAATAGGAGCTTCAGTTTAAGCAACGTGAACCACCTGCAGAGGATAAAATAGTCCAAATTGATGTAGGAGAAGAATCTTACCCAAGAACAATCTTCATTAGCAAGAGTCTTCCTGAAGAAGATCAACACGCTTTTCTCCAGCTAATAAATGAGTATATCGATGTCTTCGCCTGGAGTTACGAGGATATGCTTGGCCTAGATTCTCAAATAGCCACACACAAGCTCAATATTCTTTCGAATGTTAAACCGGTAAAATAGCAGCAACAATGAGTCCGTCCGAATATAATGGATGCAATTAAAGTAGAAGTAAAGAAACTCATAGCATGTGGTTTTGTTCGGGAAGAGCAACATCCCGACTGGGTAGCCAATGTCGTTTCAGCCATGAAAAAAAATAGAAATATCCGGGTCTGTATAGATTATCGAGACCTAAACTATGCCTGTCCAAAAGACAATTCTTCTCTTCCCATCACAGATATCATGATCGACAATACGTGTGGCTTTGAGCATATGTCCTTCATGGATGGATTCTCAGGGTATAATCAAATCAAGGTGTCGCCTGATGACGAAAAATATACCTCTTTCCGTACACCATTGGGAGTATACTATTATATAGTCATGCCCTTCGTCTTGAAGAATACAGGTGCAATATATCAATGAGCCATGATTATGATTTTCTAGAAGCATTTACGAAAAATGGTAGAATGCTACATAGATGATATTGCCGTCAAGAGTCGCTCCAAAGATGATCACCTTCAAGATTTGAAGACTGTGTTCGAATTGATGTGCGACTACCAGTTGAAAATAAATCCAACTAAATCCTTTCTAGGAGTTTCCAGTGGCAAATTCCTCGAATTTTTTTATAACTTCCAAAGGTATGCACATTGACCCCGATAAAATCAAAGCTATCCTCGAAATGCAGCCTTCACGTAAACTCAAAGAACTGCGTGGTCTGCAAGACCGTTTGGCATACATTAGGAGATTCATCTCCAATCTCTCGAGACGATGCCGACCCTTTACTCAGTTAATGAAGAAAGGCGTATCCTTTGTTTGGAATGAAGCATGTCAACAAGCATTCGACGATATCAAACGATATCTCACAAATCTGCCAGTTCTGGTATCTCCGATCGTACGAAAACTATTTTTTTGCTGTATGTTAGAGCAATAGATCACTCCCTATGAGCTTTTCTTGCACAGAAGAGTAACGAAGGCCATGAACAGGCGATCTATTATCTCTGTTGCATGATGGTCGACGTTGAACATCGATACAATCCGGTAGAAAAAGAATGCCTTGTCTTGATGTTTGCTATTCAGAAGACATGACATTACGTGTCAGGTCAAACCATTCATGTCATATCCAGTGTAAATCTCCTCCGGTTATTGATGACCAAGCCAAGCACAGTCAATTCTCAGTTAGCTACATGGGCCATACTATTATAGCCTTATGACATGGTATATGTCCCGCAAAAAGCAGTGAAGGGTCAAGCACTAGCTAATTTCCTGGCAGCTCGTCCTGTACCAAAAACTTCCAAACTATACGATGACATCCCAGATGAAGTCTTAGAGTCTGATATAGCAATAAAAGATGACACCTGGAAACTATTCTTTGATGACGCGTCAAGAATAGGACCCAAAGGCAACATAGTAGTTGGAGTTGGCATAGTCCTAGTATCTCCTGATAAACTACTCATTCATCGAGCATATTCTCTCAGTAAACCATGTTCCAATAATATAACAGATATAATGTTCTACTCATCGGTCTCCAATTAGCTAAAGAATTGAACATAGAATATCTTGAAGCCTACGGATATTCCAAGCTGATAGTCAATCAGATCAGGGGAGAGTATGAGGTTCGGCATGAAGACCTCATCCCTTATCATCAAGCAACAATCGAACTAGCTTTTACTTTTAAATGATTCTTCATCGAGCATGTACCTCAGTTACAGAATATGGAAGCAGATGTTTTGGCCGGCCTAGCAGCATCATTGGTCGTTCCCCTGAAGAGATGACACTCAATTATGATATCAGGATGATAGTTGTTCTGTACAAAAAATAACTTGCACATTAAAAAGAGTTATGTCATAACTTCAACCTCCATAGATAAAGATTGGAGATACCCTTTTATAGACTATGCTGCTTATGGAATTCTTGCAGAAGATCCGAAAGAAGCCACTTCTATTAATAGACGCTCACTCCGGTTCTACTATGACGTCTCGTCAAAAATATTATATCGTTATTTTTATGAGGAATTGCTGCTATGTTGTCTTTCCAACCCTGAAGTAAGACAATCACTCTGTAATGCTCATGATGGCATCTGTAGAGCACATCAGCTAGGTCCTAAATTACAAGAATACCTCAGGAGAATGGGTTATTAGTGGCCCACTATGGTGGCAAATATCGTAGATTATGCTCGTAAGTGAAAGTTATGCCAAATTCATGCTGATTTTATCCACTAACCAACAGAGTTCTTACACCCTACAGTTGCCTCCTGGCCTTTTGAAGCTTGTGGAATAGATATTATTGGTCCGATCAGCCCATATTCTTCTACAAGACATCAATTTATACTTGCAATAACCGATTACTTCTCCAAATGGGCAGAAGCAGTCCCGTTCATCGAAGTTAAGACGTCCAACGTAATTAACTTCGCCAAACACCATATTATCCATCGTTTTGGTGTTCCTCGAAGGATAATACATGATAATGGGCCATAATTTTCTAGCCAAGTATTTTATCGGTTCTGTGACAAGAATCGAATCCAGAATGTAGCATCTACGATCTATAATCCAACAGCTAATGGCTTAGTAGAAGCCTTCAACAAGACCATAATCATACTCCTTAAAAAGTTTGTCTCATCCAAGAAACGAGATTGGAATAAGAAACTCGGGAAGTATTTTTGGGCTTATCGTATGATAGTTCAAACTCCAATTTGTTGCACACCATTCTCTCTAGTCTATGGATGTGAAACGGTTCTTTCGCTCAAAATTCAGATACCTTCTCTCAGAATAGCTATTGTTAATGAGCTAACATTAGAGAATAATGATCGATTACGCCTATAAGAATTAGAAACATTGGATGAAAAGCGTCTACACGTTCAACAGCGTATTGAACTATATCAAGCACGCATGTCCGGAGCTTTTAATCAAAAAGTCAAGGAAAGAATATTCCAGGTCGGTAAATTGGTCCTTTCAGTGAGGAGACCTATGATCACAACCCATAAGAGCAAAGGCAAATTCCAAGCTAAATGGGAAGGTCCTTATATGGTGGAGACATTATTATCCAACGTAGCCTATAGGCTCGCTAAGCCTAATGGAGATTTAATAATGATGCCTATCAATGACAATTTTTTCAAGAAGTATTATGTCTAAGCATGACATATTCTTCTCCATCTCCAGCAGATTAGAATAAGATGTACAACAAATATATTTTGTTTAATCCCCGATAACTCATAGCCTATACGGTCTCTCGAACTGTTACCTATATTCATTTTTGAATAAGACATGGGTAATGGGTCCTCAAAGTTTTTGAGCGAGACAATACTCAGATCCAACAAAACACTCTTGTTGAGATCATCTAACCGATCTTTCCAACAAAAATATTCTATTCTTAAATCCAAGTTGTTTTAAGGATATCCTATTCTTGATCCCAATTGGGTTGGAAATAATCTCACATATTTATTCATCAGTCAATAAGTGTAATGTGATTCATGTCCATATTACCTCTGAATCATATTTCATTTATTATCCCCTAAATAGAAGATAATAGTTCGCCCCTGAACTACTATTTCTCTTTTTTTTCAGTGAAATAAACTAGTGAGCTATCATGTCCATATCACCTCTGATAGTATTGTATCATGTAAAAATTTATCTTTTATATTCAGCATGAGTATGCCTTGAGAGATAAATCTATCAAATTCTCCTACATAGTTATTTTGTCATGTCTATAATACCTCTGAGCAGATATATATATATATATATTCAATGGGTCTCAATTTGAAAGCATCACTAAGGTAAAACAAAATTTCTTTATTGATAGAAAATGAGGTGTCACTCCCCATTCCTAATATACGTATTTGGAACGTAATTATTTTCTTGCTAGCGTAGTTGTATGTTGTAGAGAGACTAGACTCATTCTTTGGTTCACTTGGCTTTTGGTTTATTTGTTTGGTTTGGTTTTATCATGAGTTGAACCCATGGTCCAAACCTAAAACCCTCCATATATAACCCAACTTTACTCTCTCTTCTCTCATTTTTTTCTCTTCAATTCTCTTTCTTAGGTTTTCCTCTCCCCCTCCATAGGCAAGTACATCTTGCAAAAAATGGAGAAACCATTTATATTTTGTTCTTTTATGTTCCTTATATGTTTTCCCATGCATTTAGAACTTGGTATTTTTGGATGTGGTGGATGGATTAGTATAGATCTAAGTTTTAGGGTTTTCTTTGTGTTCTTGAATATTCTTGGATTTTGATCTCTTAAAACTTAATATTTTTGAAAACATATTATTTTATGTTGATGAGCACTTGATTTTGAGTAGTTTAGAACTTTACTTTGCTAGATTTGGACTTCGTTTGAGGTTTCTGTGCAAGAAACAAAGATTGGGTTTCAAAGCTTTTTCGTTGCCAAACTTGCTAGATTGGGATGAAGGAGCTCTATGCGCCCAGCAGATTGCATGCGGCCTGGACTTCTCGCCCAGCAGATTTTATGCGGCCATCTTGTTGGACGCATGGAATGGATTTCTGCACATGCGTCCCTTGGCCAAATGCTTGAAACTTAAATGAATAAATTTCTCTAAGTCCCAAAAGATTTCATACGTCCAAGTGTGCATGCGGCCCAGAGGAGCATGATGACTAGTCGACCATGCGATCAGGAGTTATGCATCCCTCTTCTTCTAGATGCATAAGTACTAAGTACTGACTGACTCGACACGACTTTTCCTACTTTTGTCTTTTTCTGTCACTTTTATCACATCAGTCACTTTTTTTGACTTGACTTGCATTTTAGTTATCACGTTGCACATGGCTCGAGGAGTAGACTTTGTCTCTATCCATGCGGCATGCTGGTTCATGCGAACCGTTTGGTCATGCAGCCAACTGACTCATGCATCAACTGTTCCCATGCGTCCACTTTGACACATGTTTGTTTTAATGTTTTCGTTTGATTAAATGATTGTGATGTTATGTGTTAAACTTAGAAATGAGTTATATGACCCAGTTGTGACCATGTGCTAATGACTAAGTACATGGCATGAGCCTTGTAGATGTGGCCCTTGATGTACTTACTTTCTAATTAGGCTACTTTTCCTGGATCACCTTATTATATGTTGAACAGAATAAGGGGCGTAGTTCAACTCGAGGGAGAGTCTGTAATTTTGGTCCTTGTTTGGTTTAAGGATTGTGAATCTGATCTCGAGGGGGGTCTTCGCACTACTCTTATTTTATCTATCTATATAATAAAGTGACAAATTAATGTGACCATCATTTGACTGTCCTATCCTGAAAACATTGATACTTGATAACTTGACTACAATCTTGATACTAGAACTTGTTCCTACCCTAATTATTATATCCGTAATGATACACTTGATCGCACCAAGAACTCTACTTGGTATATAGTGAGCCGTCGTGCCACATACACTTGCTACGTGATATATGTAATTATTTCCTTGTATGGATCTAGCAGTTGGACATTGACTTTAGCCTTGGCTAAATAGTATTGGTTGTTGCATCACACTTGGGTAAATCCAGATTTAACTTAAAGAGACAATGTGGATTCGTATCAAGAGTGCTCGTACTTAAAGTACGACATTTAGGAAGGAATGTTCATGTGACCATGGCATGAGATTCTAAATCACCTAGGGTTAACTAGGCAACTTAATTTGTAGAGCAATGGGAGGGAACGGTATCTTGAGATCGTGCATGTCGAACCACCCTAAGTTAGCTGGGAGTAAAGGCTGGCCACCATGGATACTGTATATCATCCATACTTGTGGACTGCAGTATCTGACTTATTTATAAGCCGAGCCAGTGTCTTTCCTATAGAAATCTTGGAACTGCTACTAATTATTAAATTAGCTCAGACCCTTGCAAGGGACTAGTGCATCATATATTCTTGCTTGTATATCATAGGTTCAGCCAGCCCTGCTCAATTATGGCATGATCTGAGGATACTTATATATTGCATTACTGGGATAACTCAAAGATCGCATATCAATCCGTAACACATGTCTGGCCGTTAAATCTGTTTTAGTTAGAGAAGTGGACCGCTGCAGCATGAAAGTTCAACTAATGTCCTTGTTTGGTTATTGATTTGCACTGTTGTGTTACAACGAGACACAGATCAAAGCTACTTGTTATCACTATGTTATTTTACTTAATATGGTATACCTACTTATGTATTGTGCCCTTCTGTTGAGTGGAATTAGGGACATAGACTGTCGTGGCATGATAGTTTAACTCATCTCCTTGTTTGGTTGTTGGGTTGTGTTATTGTGTTACGATAGCCTGTTGACTGAAACTATGATGCAGAGTTATTCTAGCTTGACCATAATAAAGGAACGTATCCTATCTTGATATGATGTGGCACTTCCTATCCTCGTTTGGTGAAGGGGTATCGTGTCATATAATGGATGAGACATATGCTATTGATTGTTGGTTTAAGCATTTCATGCTATAGAACTAGTTTTGTTTCTTTATTTCGTGCTTCCTTTATGGTACTTGCTATTTGGGGTCTGACCCCACTGGTTTTGCATAGCCAGGTTTAGAGCCAGCACCTAAGGATCAAGTGTATATTACCCTCATTGATGGCATGCACCAAAAGGATGGTTGTTGAGGGTCACGAGTGGGTTCCTTCATTCACTGTTCGTTGTCACGCCCAGTACCGAAATACGGAGACGGACATGGCCAGCTACACCGTACAAGGTACTATACGTCGTACGGTGATCATGGCTATATAAGACATGGGGGTGCATGCTACAATCAAGTCTCTTATGGTCAAGAACTTCTATGTCTCAATCATTCAAACAAAAAACAGTAAGCATAGAGCATATATGATAAGCAATAAGGCATCCCAAACGATTTCTCAAAATATTCTGGAGTCCATCTGTGCAAAAAATAAGAAGCTAAAAAAGTAGCAAAAGTACATGACAGTGATTCAACTGCAGTCTGATTTAATACAATCATGTAAGAAAACTAATGTCCAGATGAGTCGGCTAACAGGTGTCGGTGGCTAAACGTCCAAAATAAATAAATGTGCAAGACGAGCAAGGAAGAAGAAAAACCCACTCACTATCCCCTGCGACCATATTCCTGATGCGCTCCATGAGTTGGGGGAAGAACGTTGGATCCTAAAGTGCTGGCTCGAGACCTGGCCATGCAAAACTAGTGGGGTTAGACCCCAAATAGCAAGTACCACAAAGGAAACACGAAATAGAGAAACAAAAATCCAAAAAAATAATATAATATTATATAGGTTCAGTGCCATAACTTAGGTCCATGGCATATCCTAGTGCCAAGGCTCAACCCTACAACCAAACAAGGACAAGGGTTGAACCCTCACACTATGATAGTCCATTTCCCTATGCTACTAGCTGAATTAATACAATCACAAATAATTTTATTTCTTATATCGGCCAATCATTTGTACGGCTTGCTATTTTATGGAGTCTGAGGTTATCTCAGAATAATGCATAATAAGTATCCTCAGATCACGTCAGCGCCGAACATGAGCTAACCGAACCAATATAATAAAACAAGCACTTGTAGGATGCACCAGTCCCCCATAGGGCCACTGCGCTAAAAATACGGTATTAACGGTTCTAGTTCCTATATTGAAATAGTGGCTCGGCATAATAATAAGTCAGATACTGCACTCCACTAAGGTAGATGATATACAGTATCTGTGGTGGCCAGCCCACAGCGCACTTAGAATAAATCTCTGTGGGAAGGTTCGTTGGCATGATCTTGGGATACCGCTCTCTCCAAATGTTACTACCACTTTTAGTTACCTAATTAGCCCTAAGTTGTATTTGAAATCTCAAGGCGTGTTCACATGAGAATTTTTCCTAAGATGTCGTACAAGATACGAGCACGCTAGATATGAATCCATGGAAGTCAAATCTGGATTCACTCGAGCGTGTATGCAACATTCATACAATCAAAAATCATAGCCATGATTTGGTAGTTCGACTCTCTCATTATGCCCGTGCTGGGAAAACAATGTTCATATTTATAATATCACGAGTTCAAAAATTTGGAGGCATTATCGATGCACATACCAAATATAATCACTTAACACGTGACACGATGTGTCGTATCTCGACGCACATAAAAACATGAATAATTATCAAGCAATAGTAGTATCAGCATGGATACAGTATTCGAGTCCAATTATCAATTATACATTGGGTCACATGAATTAAAAAAATATTCGATCAAACAAGCAGGGCCACATGGGTCTCTAGGCCGCATAACAATCCTGGCCGCATAAGAAGTTAGGCCGTATGACAATTCTGGCCGCATGGAGTCATGGATAAGGTCTACTCCTCGGGATAAGTGATGAAGCGACAAAAAAAAGAAAAAAAAAGTGTCAGTGATGTGACATAAAGTATGATGTGACAAAAAATGTGTCAGGAAGAAAAGACAAAACGATAGAAAGATGCGCCAAGGATGCGCCAAAGATGTGCCAAAGTTCAGAGTCATGCGTCCAAGGGAAGGTGGCCGCAATCTCTGCATGTCGCATAAGTTTGATGTCACATAGAGTCGATGCCGCATGGAGCATTTTGGATTTAGCGAATTTCTCATTCGTTCAGCGAGTGAATGCACAAAGTGTTCAAGAACACTTGTGTAGATCAGCAGTCATGCGTCCAATAAGATGGACGCATGCTATCAGTATGTGGCAAGAGTTCAGCTGCATAACCCTCTCGGGCCGCATATCACTCTCAGCCGCATAGCTCACTGGACGCATGAAGACTTCGTCTTCTGCAATAGCAGGTTCGGCCATGGCGAAAACTCTCAAAAACTGAAATCTTGTTTTTTTCATAAAAATCTCATTTTAAGTCCAAATCAGGTGAACCAAAAGCCAAAATGCTCTAAATCGAAAGATCTAACATGTAGCAAAACTAGTTTTCAAAGACACAAGTTTAATAGATTAAAATAAGAAAAACTTATGAAACCTAATAAAACCTAAGTTAAAAATATAGATCTATATTAATCCATCCATCAAAACAAAAACTCTAAGAACTAAAAGTGCTTAGAAACACATAATAAACATAATGGAACAATAATATAGAAGGTTTCTCTATTTCTCATGCAAGGTATACTTGCCTATGAAATGGGGAGAGAAATCTAAAGAAATAGGAAGAAATAAAGAAGTGAAGAGAGAGAATGAAATATTGGTTTATATATGCTAGGGTTTGAGGGTTGAACAAAGACTCTCATAAGTTGAACCAACCCACAAAATAAACTATGAACCAGGTTAAATCAAAGAATGGGTTTAGTCTCTATGCACATGCAACCATGCTAAAATAAAAATACGTTCCAAATACGTATATCGGGAACGGGGAGTGACATTCGTCTTTTGTAAACTATAATCTTTTGGGCGTTTAGCCAACCGACACATGTTAGCCGAATAATCTGGACACTAGTTTTCTACATGACTGTAATATATTCAGACTGCAGCTGACTCACTGTCATGTATACTTTTAATTATGTATCTGACATATCACTTGTATTTTCTAGATCTCTAGAATATTCAGATATGGCATTGGGGATGCCTTACTGCTTAATCTGAAATGCTCTATATTCTTGCTACTTGTTTGAACGATTGAGATATAGAAGTTCATGACCCTAGAAGACTTGATTATAGTATGCACCCCCTTGTCTCTAGACAACCTTAACACATTGCGGGTTGCTTCGGTATTTCGCAAGGTGTGGTTGGTTGAGTCATTCTCCCGCTCTCCAGTATTCTGGATCTGGGGCATGACATAAGGAAAGGACATATGCTTAAGAAGAGGATGGGTCAAAATCTTTTGAGTTGTTCATAAACATCGCAAGAGCATACAGAATACAAATGTGTGACGATGCAAACAGTCGACGTAGGACGTTTGTTTCAGCTGGTTCTTTTTTGTTTTCCCTAATCAACAAAAAAAAAGAGGGAATCAGTGATCTTATTCTGGAGCGGGGAAAGGCCATCCAGAGGCGGTGCGGGAGTAGTAGAGGCGCAACTAGAGTTAGCCGTAATGGGTAGGAGAATAGTCAATTCATCAGACTTTCTTTCCTCCTTTAGAGACTCGTTTTGGGAAGCCATCGACATATTCGAATGAAGAATGTTGAATTTAGTAGCCGACTCTTATTTATAAGAAATAGGGCGACGACTCGAATTTCTCCACATGATTCATTGATAATAAGGCTAACAATTCAGAACCCTACTATTCATGAAGGAAGACGACAGTTCAGGTCCCCATGCACAAATCATAAAGGGTGCAACGGTTTGTTCCCCAAATGAAGAGCATAATGCAAAATATAAAACCATTTTGTATGTTGGTCTAAGGATTCCCATGTGCGCTTATTTGTCTAATTGACAGAAAAGGTTGCATAGTGTGCATAACCAGACAAATTATAAAAATACGTGCGACAAACTGCACAGTGCGCACAAAATTCAGTTTTCTCTGAATGCATACTTATGCGCGTAACAGTGGGATGACAAGAAAAATGCAACATGTTAAGTCTTTCCTGGTGCACGTCGACCAAAGTCTTCAATCAGCAACACACATACAATACAATGAAGTCAAAGCTGATATTTTATTGAAGCTTAATCATGATTACATACGATGGTGATTTATCACACCTAGATTTTCATTCTAAAAATCATGATTATACATTTGGAAATCTATTACACCCTGATTTTCATATAATGGGGATCTATCACAGAGACATCCCCATTTCTGCGTCCCGTCTTCTCCCGATAAGGATGAATATAGGCGCAGAAGAAATGGGCTCCTTAGTGCAAACCACAGTACAAGGAAAAAAATCTATGTTATCGACGAGGATGCTATAAAAGACTGGGCCTGTTTAAATTAGCATGGTCCCATTTTTGTAGGACTCGATGAAGGACATAGCGAGCCAAACAGAAGCTTTCCTCTATCGCCATCTAGCGCCACCTTTAATCCCAACCCTGTAATCAGCACAAGGGCCATGTTAACGAGCTGGGTTTGAATACAACAAACAATATTTTAGGTACTTCGTTAGTTCAATACGAAAGATGAAGCTTATGATATCCTTCCATGCTCCATCACACAAAGAGCTCGGCACCAACGATCTCCAGACGAGCCTCTCAACCATCGTTAAGAAGCGTCTCCTCTGGCATCTTATCGACGGACATCAAAGCCGATGGAGCCATACTTCTACTGTCATCTTCGTAGGCTCACACTTAACAATGGCCACGCTCAAGCCTCACAACAAGAAAGAGATAAGTCTGGGAATATTGGTAAAGTTTTACTCCTATTTATAGGAGAAGACGTGCAAAAGTCAGCATAGTTCTCAAAAATTGCTCCTGAAAAGCCGCATGCATCTCCTCAAAGACCGCATCAAAACCAAAAAGAATGCCAAAGATACGTCCATGTCAGCCACATCAACAATCTATTAGAATTCTGTCCAGAGTGCGCGCACAAAAATCTTAACAACTTATATGCTTCTAATTTAAAGTATTTTGAATTCATCTGAATGAATTCAAAAACTTTGAAGGGAGTCTTGTAGAAGCATAAAAAGTGTGCCTCATATCGACGATGCAATTTTCTACAAATAAACCCAATAGTGAAAAAAATGGCGCACTTTATATCTGTTTGGCACACTTTCTACTTATTTCAGTAGAAAGATGCGCACTTTCTTAGTGTTCAAGATTTTGGCGCACTTTTGAAAGATGGAGTACTTTCTTAGTATTACAAAAGTTGGCGCACAAACGATCTTCCTCTCTCATCCTTTAATGCAGCAGACTGCAGCTGACAGATACAGAAATCGAAGTGTCAGAAGTCATCATTACAACTAAGCTGCGGCACGCAGACCCAGGTTGTCGTTTAGTGGCCAGAACAAGCCAACTTCATCCAAAGTGCATCGCTTAGCCAACTTCATCCAAAGTGCGTCGTTGTTCCAATTTCACCAAAAGTGTGCCATACTGCCAATCTCTTCAAAAGTGCGCCATAGTGCCAATCTCTTCAAAAGTGCGTCGATGTGCCAATCTCTTCAAAAGTGCGCCGTCGTGCCAATTTTACCAAAAGTGCACTACAGTGCCAATCTCTACAAAAGTACGCCATAGTGCCAATAACTTCAAAAGTCTGTCGTAGTGCCAATCACTTCTAAAAGTGAGCATACTATCATAACTAACAGTGAGCAGTTATGAGTGCATGTCTTACATGTTATATTTCTCGTAAAAGGTGTACAAATAACTGTCCCCTACGACCTATGTTTTTTCGTATAGGAAGCTACGTATCAAGCAAGTAGTAAGTTGTGCACCCACTCATTCAGAACGTGGGGTGTTAGTCCACCAAAAGTGCGCACACAATGGTAAAAAATATTGACTGTCCAAATTGCGCATACACTCTCATAACCGCTCATAAACTCTATAAATACAGGTTATGTACAAACACATAGGTGAGACAGAGGAGACATACAGAGAAAATTGTTGGAATTCTCAAGCCTTTAAAGTTCAAGAACAGAAGGAAAGAGAGAGAAGATTCTCGTGCTGTTGTGCCAAAGCTTTCTTATTGCCCAACTCTTCAAGTTATTCACATTATTCTCTGTATTTTTTTCAGTTCTCTCCATTTCTTCGTCATCGAGTGGTCCAAGGAGTAAAATGATCGTCCGTAGATCAGATCTCTATAGTTATACTTCCCCAGAATCAACTGTACTTAGATTCCTGTTTAGGATCTCTTGTACTTTTCTTTCTTTTTAGTAGTTTGTAACACAAAAGTTTCGTATAAAGTTTTCTCGCAAACAAAGATGGCGACTCTGCTAGGGACATAGAGACATAGGAGACATACAAAGAAATTTGCTGGAATTCTCAAGTCTTTGAAGTTCAAGAACAGAAGGAGAGAGATAGAAGCTTCCCGTGCCGTTGTGCCAAAGCTTTCTTATTGCCCAACTCTTCAAGCTGTTCACAGCATTCTCTGTATTTCTTCCAGTTCTCTACATTTCTTCGTCGTTGAGTGGTCCAAGGAGTAAAGTGATCATCCGCAGATCATATCTCTATAGTTATACTTTCCCAGAATCAACTGTACTTAGATTCATGTTTAGGATCTCTTGTACTTTTCTTTCTTTTCAATAGTTTGTAACACAAAAGTTTTGTATAAACTTTTTCTCGCAAACAACTATTGGCATATGGGAACACTAGTTACTTAGTGGCGTATGGCACTGGATTATTATGGCGACAGAGGCTTGATTACTGTGGCGCATGACCTTTGATTACTATTGGCGCATGGTAGCTGCTTTTCTGGGCCGTATAGTCATTCTACGGCCTGATTTATTTTGAGTCGATCTTGAGGCGCATGTTTATTGGATGCATGGATCTAGATTTTCTATGCTCCTACAGCTCCTACTTTTACTCTAGAATGGGTAATGGCTAAAGTAGACCCCCTGGCATCTTCCTCTCAGCTTTTACCTGCTGGCACACTAAGCGTCTGGATACGAAGCTTGCTACCTCTCACTTCATACCATACCACCAGACATGCTCTCTCATATCTCTATACATCTTGTTGGCACCTGGATGCATTGAGTACTGAGAACGATGCACTTTTTGGAATACCTCATCTTTTAAATCCTCGCTCGGCACAAATAATCTAGCACCGTGCCACAAATAACCATCTCAGTGATAGTGAAATCATCTACTAATCTGGCCTGAACCTATGCTCTGATGCTTATCAAAGACACATCCTCATACTGTGTAGACTTAATATAGTCCATCAGCTCTGACTGTATCTGAAAATCCCACATCTGCATCTATATACCTGGAATCACCACCTCAATACCCAAGCTCTCCAAATCTGCCAACAAGTGTCTATTTGTTGTCAGGAACATAGATACCGGATACCTGCTCAAGGCATCGACAACTACGTTGGTCTTTCCTGGGTGATACTGTATTGAAATATCAAAGTCCTTTATCATCTCCAACCACTATCTGCCTCATGTTCAGCTCTTTCTGAGTAAACACATACTTCAAGCACTTGTGGTCTGTAAAGTTCTCCATGCGCTCTCCGTACAGATAGTGTTTCCACAGTTTAAGAGCAAAGATGGCTACTGCCAACTCTAAATCATAAGTCGGGTAGTTCTTCTTATGAGGACATAGCTGCCTGGAAGCATAGGCAATCACCTTCCCATTCTGCTGCAGAACACAAACCAAACCCTTTTCAGATGCATCACTATAAATGGTGAAACCACCTGTCCCTGATGGCAACGTCAATACTGGAGTTGTCATCAACCTCTTTTTTAGCTCATCAAATTCTTCCTGGCACTCATTAATCCATACAAACTCTACGTCCTTTCGAGTAAGTTTGGTCATAGGCTCAACAATCCTGGAAAAATCTTGTACAAACTTCATGTAGTAGCTTTCCAGACCCAAGAAACTCTGAATCTCTGCAACTGTGCTCGGTATCGACCATGCCTCAACCGCTGCAATCTTCTAAGGATCTACATAAATCTAATCACCAGTCACAACATGTCCCAAGAACTCCACCTGATCCAAGAATAACTCATACTTCGACAGCTTCACGTATAACTTCTCCTTCCTGAGGGTCTCTAACACAATCCTCATATGCTCCCCATGCTCCTCTGGTGTCTTCGAGTAGATCAGAATATCATCGATGAATACCACCACAAACTTGTCAAGGTACTGGTGGAATACCTTGTTCATCAAGTTCATGAACACCGTTGGGACATTGGTCAATCCAAACGGCATCACCAAGAACTCATATTGACCATACCGAGTCCGAAAAGCAGTCTTTAGAATATCCTCCTTCACTTTTACCTGGTGGTAGCTCGACCTCAGATCTATCTTTAAAAATATCTTCGCGTCGCTCAACTGATCGAAAAGATCATCAATTCTCGGCAGCGGATATTTGTTCTTGATAGTGAGGTTGTTAAGAGCCCTGTAATCGATGCACATGCGCACCGATCCATCCTTCTTCAGTACAAACAATACCGGAGAACCCCAATATAAAGAATTGGATATGATAAATCCCTTGTCTTGAAGCTCATCCACTTGCTTCTTCAGCTCTGCCATCTCACAGTTGTTGATTCTATAGATGCACTACAAAATTGGCTTTGCGCCTGGCACCAAGTCTATAGAGAACTCAACATCTCTGTCTAGCTAACACAAGCCCAATAAATATCATAAATAATAAATAATACTAATAACACTAATAATAAATATTATTACTAATATAATTTTATAATAAATATCAAATGACCAAAATACCCTTCTAGTGGTAATAGGTGGTTACAACATGTATCGAGAATACCAAGCAAGCATGAAGGGTACTAAACAAGTAAAAAGGCAATATCAGTTGACACGCTAGCATTCATGTGATTGAGATAAGGCACGTCAGTTGATGACGAGCTAGCATTCATGTAAATGTGATAAGGCACGTCAGTTGATGACGTACTAGCAATTATGTAATATCTAGGATTTTTGGTAAATTTTATGCTATTCTAAGTATTCAAACAAGACACGTTCAAGAAAACACGATAAGTAAACCACGACATAAAAATATCTATCTTGAGTCAAGTGTAAGAGGCAAGTATCAGGATACAAGAACAGAAATGTACAAGTAGAATATGCATAAACTAAAGTAAAATTGAGAGCGAGTACTTGCATATGGTCATGAGCTGAGAATATGGGTCAAGTACTGAGTACGTCCCAAGAACCTTTATTAGAATTATTTAGATCAATAGATGAGTTTGTAAATAAAATAAGAAACTATCTAATTCCTACTAAGTTTATATCCTTATATATCTATAAATACTAGTAAATGCACATTTGTTGCATGTAAAATAATTTTTTTTTGATATTATTGTAAAATAGTCTAAATATATTTGAATTAAAATATATATATATATACACAAACATTTTAGTTATAATTTTTTATATATTTAATTATATTTTAATTATAATTTGTTATAGATATAGCTCTACTATTTATAAAAATTATTTATCTTCCGAAGTTTAAAAAAAATTGGTTGAGTATTTACTTACGGTTTAAAAAAAAATTTAATCTTCCGTATTTTATTTTTTAAATTAAATTAGTTGAGTATTAATTTGGATGGATAAGAGGAGAGTTGGTTTCAGTTTTTATTTATCTCCGTAAGTTTAAAAAAAAAAAGTAAATTGGCTGAGTATTTACTTGCGGCTTAGACAGCTCAATTTGAGCCGATTCCAAGCCGCATTATAATAATAGAGATATACATGTAATATATAATACTAATACTTATGTGAATATATATTAACCTTTTCCAAATTATATTATATACTTGCATATCTATATATGTATCATAGGTACTAGTACACTTGACACTTAACACTACCATACCACAAATCATATATATATACCATGACGTTTAAGGAAAAAAATATAGTTGTATTATTTTATGTCCAATCATTGACTCATATTTTTTATATAATTATTTTGTATGTCTGAGCCGTCCTTCATCTTGTAAAGGAGGTTTTCTATTTTTACTCAATATTTGGTAATATTTATTTTGTTAATTTTAATTTATTAAAAGGCTATATATACTAGTAACGTGCATTGCACGTGCGTTAAAAATTTATTAAAAATTTTAAAGATAAAATTATTATAAATAATGTCATTCCTAGGAATCAAATTCAAGCAACCAAAAAAATTACCGCCCACCTTAACCACTTGAGTTAGAATTATTTAGTTGTAAATAAATAATATTAGATAGTTAAATAATTAGTTATTTAAAAAAATATTAGCGGGAGTATTTACATACGGCTTAGATGGCTCAATTTTAAGCCATTTTCAAGCCTCGTTATATATATATATATATATATATATATATATATATATATATATATATATATATATATATATATATATATATATATATATAAGAGTATATATCACTCTCAGCACACCCCGTAATTTTTACATCACTCTCAATGCTATTGATTATGCCAATACTGGTGCTATCGACTCTTTCAAAGACACGGTTGTTGCACTCTCTCCAGACATGTCATACAATTGCAGCTAGTCTTATCAGGCTTCCCAGAACCATATCTTGCCTTTTCTTTTTGCTCCTCTATTAGCGCGAAACCATCAATAATATATATATATATATATATATATATATATATATATATATATATATATATATATATATATATATATATATATATATGTCGTCGCATGAGCACAACCGCATGGCAAAGCTTCTGCATGCAACAAGCTTGACGCATAGCGACCCGACGCATAGCAAGGCATGCGCATGGTAGTCCATGCACATAACAAGTTATGCGTTCAGTGCCAGGCTTATAACGATCTGCCACATGTACCCTCAGGCGCATGGTGAGATCCGACGTATAGCAAGATCAGGTGCATTGCACAGCGGGCGCATAACACAGAGCGCATATATGAAACAGTCATGCACATAACATCCATGCGCCCAGAAAGTCTAGACGCATAGAACGTATCTTGTGAAGGGGTCTGCGGCAAGGGATTCGTGTCACATAGCATTGTTGTCGCATAGCTCCCTGACCCATGGAACTCCATCATCCCAACAACAGCCAAACCGCCATGAGAAAAGCTCCAAACTTGGTTCCTTCATAAAATCATTATTTTAACTCCAAATCAAGTGGGGGAAAAAAATTCAAAATTGCATGAAATTTAATTCTCTACAACATGGAATAATTAGTTTTTAAAAATAATAAGTTTTTAGGGATTATTCCCAGAAAATACCATAAAACTCTAACTTTGAAATTTAGTTCTACTTCAATATACCCATCAAAATCAAAAATGTCAAGCACTAAAGATGTATAGAATCATAATGTACACATTTTAGACTAATAATATACAAAGCAAATCAAAGAAATAAAATATGTAGTGTTTCTCCATTTGTGCAAGATGTACTTGCCTAAGCTCCAAAGAGAAAGAGAAGATGAAAATGTAGAATGAGGGAAGAGAGAAAGAAGAGGGTTTATATAGGGTAGGGTTGGATGCTTAGCCATTGGATCAAGCCATGAATCCCTCCAAGAAATTCTAGCCACACAAAATAACCCATGAACCAATAGCAAAAGAGGAAATAGGTCCAGTCTCAAGGTTACCTAGTAGTTATGTCAGTAAGCTGTATACGCACTAATACGTATATCGGGAACAAGGAGTGACACAAGCTTATGATCAGGCTATGAGGGGAGAACCGGTCAGCTGCATCCTACATAGAGTTGACTGGAGGCCAAAGATGCACCGTTATGCCCGGTTGGCTGTATCTAATATCCGGGCTGTAGTAGTTATGTCATTGTACACATGTACAACCACTTGGGCTTTATTTTAATGAGACTTTAATCTTGAGTCAGTGTTCCATAAAGTCACCTAAGTTCAGCTTGTTTCTACCCATTGAACCGGCTTCTTGGGATCTCCAGTCAGACTCGGTTGGGTTGCCACTGCTGGTGACTAACTTATGGGCTTAACCCCATCCCCCTCGATGATTCTAAGATCAAAGTCCTAGACAGACCCTTCGTCAAGTGATCTGCAAAGTTCTTTTCTGACTTTATATAGTCAAGAACCACATATTTGCCTAGTAGACTTTTTATTGACTTGAAGCGCAGCTGCAGGTGCCTGTTCATCTTAGCATTCACAGAATCATGCTTTAGTAGTTCAATAACAGATTTATTATCACAGTTTATAGAAATTGTAGGAACATGACTAAGAGAAACATGTATATGCATAATAAATTTTTTTAAGCCATTCAGCTTCTGTGCAAGTTGTATCTAAGTTATCATTTCGGAGTCCATTGTACTCCTAGCTATGATAGTTTGCTTACAAGAGCCCCAGGAGATTGCAGCTCCTCCTAGAGTAAATACATATCCAGTAGTAGATTTTATATCATGTGAGTTGGTTACCCAGTTTGCATCTGAATAACCTTCCATGATATCAGGGTGCCTAGTAAAATGAAGTTTGTAATCTAGGGTGCCCTTGAGATATCTAAATACCCTATCCAAGGCAGTCCAATGTGACTGATTTGGGTTACTGGTATATCTACTTAGTCTCCCAATAGCAAATACAATATCAGATCTTGTCCTGTTTGTTATATACATAAGGGAGCCTATCATCTATGAATATTTATGTTGTTCCAAAGGTGATCCTTCATTCTTTTTTAGTACAATACTGCTGTCATAAGGAGTAAGGACAGGTTTCTTATCAAATAACTCAAACCTTTTTAGCATTTTTTTAATTGAATGTGCTAAAGATAGAATATAACCCTCTTTGCCTTTGGTCACTTGCATTCCTAAAATTAAGTTAGCTTCTCCTAGGTCTTTCATATCAAACTGGCTAGATAAATAGTTCTTTGTAATATTTATCAATTTCAGTGATGAACCTAGGATAAGGATGTCATCTACATACAAGCATAAAATGACACAACTTTTATATGTACCTTTAGAGTATATACATTTGTCATACTCATTTGACAAGAAACCATATTCACAAATTACTTTGTCAAATTTATTGTGCCATTGTTTGGGAGTTTGTTTTAAGCCATAGAGGGATTTTACTAGTCTGCAGACTTTCTTTTCTTGACCTTTAGCAATAAAACCTTCAGGTTGGTCCATATAAAGTTCTTCCTCTAGATCTCCATTCAAAAATGCTGTCTTTACATCCATTTGATGGATTAGCATATCATGAATGGATGCTAAGGCCAAAAGAGTTCTAATGGATGTGATTCTAGCTACAGGAGAGTAGGTATCAAAATAATCTAACCCTTTCTTCTGGGTAAAACCCTTAGCAACTAATCTAGCTTTGTATTTCTCTATAGTACCATCGGCTCTGAGTTTCTTCTTGAAAATTCACTTACAACCTATTGGTTTATTGCCTAAAGGTAGATCTGTTAGAAACTAAGTGTTATTCTCCATGATAGAGTTGTATTTACTGTTAATGGCTTCTTTCCAAAAGGGAGCATCAGGAGACGACATTGCTTCTTTATAAGTTGAGGGATCACCCTCTATCAAAAAGGTGAAGAATCCTTCTCCTAAATTTTTTTCAATCCTATTCCTTTTACTCTGTCTAGGTTCTAAGTCTTATTCAGATTGTGAGCTCGGTATTAGGACATGAGAACTATTAGAGGGTATGGAGGAAGAGATTGGACTTCTATCCTTAAAAGGAAATATGTTTTCAAAGTAAACTGCATCTCTTGCTTCTATAATGGTATTGTTAGAGATTTTATTTACTTCTGAGTGAGTCACTAGAAATCTATTGGCATAGCTGTCTAAGGCATATCCTATGAAAACAACGTCTACAGTCTTGGGACCAATCTTCCTCTTTTTAGGTTCGGGAATTCCGACTTTAGCAAGACATCCCCAAACTCTAAGGTAATTAATCCTAGAAGCTCTACCTTTCCACAGCTCATAGGGAGTCTTATCCTTTGTCTTACTAGGAATCCTATTAAGAATGTAACAGACAGTTAAAAGGGCTTCTCCCCATAAGTTATCAGGAGCACCAGAGCTGAGAAGCATGGCATTCACCATATCTAACAGAGTGTGGTTCTTGCGTTCAGCAACTCCGTTAGACTGAGGTGAATATGGAGCAGTTACCTCATGAATTATTCCATGTTCTTCACAGAAGTTAATTATTTCGTTTGAGGTATATTCTCCACCACGATCAGATCTAAGGATCTTAATCTTTCTTTCTAATTGATTCTCAGCTTCAGATTTGTAGACCTTAAATTTATCTAGAACTTCATTTTTGGTTTTAAGAAGGTAGATATAACAATACTTTGAATAATCATCTATAAACGTAACAAAGTATTTTCTACCGCCTCTGGTCAAAATCCTATTTGAGTCACATACATCACTATGGATGAGTTCTAGAAGGTCAGAATTTCTTTCTACAGATTTGAATGATAATTTAGTGTGTTTGGCTTGAACAAAAATCTCACATTTGTGTTTGTCATCTATTGGAGTCTTGGGAATAAGATCTAAAGTCATCATTCTTTTAATAGAACCTAGGTTCACATGACCTAGTCTGCCATACCAAACATTTAAAGATTCTATATTAGAGATAATGAGAGAACAATCAAAAAATTTATTCATTGCGCTTAAAATGAAAAGACTGTCCTTTACAAAGCCTTTTTCTATAAAGGAGTCATGCTTAGAAAATACAACTTTATTTGCCTGCATTACAATTTTGTATCCTGAGGCTATAAGAAGGGATCCACTAACTAGGTTTTTCCTGACAGACGGCACATGAAGAACATCATGAAGAGTTAAGATTTTTCCTGATGTCATCTTCGGGTCAACTTTTCCTCTTCCAATAATTTGTGCCGTTGAGCCATCTCCTAGGGTCACACCTCCTCCACTTGATTCCTGATAGTTTGAAAAACATGAGCGATCAAACGAAATGTGAACATTAGCTCCAGAATCCAACCACCATCATCAGAATGGTAAGAGAGGTTAATAAGAGGTTGAAAGCTTACAGACCTGAAGGAACTCGAAGAACCTTTGTGAAGCATGTTCGCTTCTGGTCTAACTGAGCCCTTTCCTTTGTAGGAGGTCTGGACAACTTCCTTCTTCCTATGGTAGCAGTTGGTGGCCATATGGTTTGTCTTACCACACACAAAATAAAATCTCTTTTGATCTTGAGTCTGACTGAAGTTTCTAGGTTTTTGGTTTTGGTGATGATGGTTTTGGTGGTTATGGTTTTGGTGGTTAGGCTGAAAGTTTTTCTTCTTCTTGAAGAAATTCTTTTTGGATTTATAAAAAAAAATTATATTTGGGTTTTCCTTGGCCTTCTACAAGGTTTACCTTAGCTTTAGATTCAGTCTTAGGCTTAGACCTCAATCTAATTTGTTCTTCGGTTCTAATTTTCTTTAGGACTTGATTGTAGGTAAGATCTCCTTGTGTATGGATAAGTTCCTTAGTCATATCAGACCAAGAGGGAGGTAACTTGTCTATTAGGCATGCTATTTTATGCTCATTGGAAAAGGATGTGCCTTTGGCTTGAATATGCCTAAGGTATTCTTGGAATTTATGGAGCTGGTCATTCATAGGCTTGTTATCTACCATGAAATACCTATTAAAGGTTGAAGAATTAAACCTTTCTATTCCGGCATCATCACAGCCGTATTCATCTTCCAAGGCTTTCCAAAGTTCTTTGGCGCTCTTGTATTCAAAAAATATATCATACAAGGATTCAAATAATGCGCTTAGAATTCTATGAAAGCAGTGGAAGTCTATCTCTTTAGGGGTTTTTGGTTTCTAGGAGGTGGACACTCCTATGTCAGACTCAGTATCATCAGAATCATTTGTGATGGGTGTGGACCCATCAATGGCTGAAATAAGTCCTAAGGTCGTGAGCCAAAATTTCATTTGGCTCTGCCATCTTTTAAAGTATGAGCCATCAAACTTAACAGGTTTTGCAGTAGAGGATTTCTCCTTACCAGTCATGATTGCGATCTGAAAAATATAAATTTATTTAATAACAATGTCTAAGATAATAGTTTAGGTGGTCTTTGCTAAACAATCTTAAAATCTTTAGTTTTTCAAGTGTTGATCAACTCAGGTAAGCTGTAGGGGCCGGTTCCCAGCTAGTGGCGGTCCGAAGACTCTTAAGTACCGTGTCGCTTAGGGCTATTTATACTCGGTTGACAGAAGGACCCTTTCGGCTTGTGTCCGAGTTTGTCTCTACTTTGAAACTTTCGATTTGAAGATTTTATTTGCAATTTCTTTTTTACTAAACTATTTTCTTTTTGGTCCTAGATTGCTTTCAAAATACTAAGTGATTAAAAATGAAGCAAATTGTATGTTACAATTGAAAGAAATTTTGTGATCAAAAATTGCAATTGACAAAATTATCAAATGTGCTAACAATTTTTAAAACACTTTAAGCAAATTTGCAATTTGACAGTATAGTAAGCAACTTGATAAGTAAACAAATAATCAGAAATTTGCTATGGTAAATATTAAGCAAATTGAAATTTCTAGAAGTTTTCTAGCAATTGTATATTAATAATATTTCTTTAGCAATTGAAATATTAATCAGAATTTTTTTTCTAGCAATTAAAATATTAAGCTATTGAAACAAATAATCAGAAGTTTTCTAGCAATTGAAATATTAAGCAATTGAAACAAATAATCAGAAGTTTTCTAGCAATTGAAATATTAATCAGAATTTTTTTTTTCTTTAGCAGCAAATAAATAATGGTATCTTAACAATATTCCAGAAGTTTTATAGCAAGATTTAGATGAACAATTATAACATAAAAATCAACTCTTAGATTGTTAGAAAAATTATCGTTTTCTTATTGAAAATTAGTGAATAAAAATAAAATAAAATTAGACTGATGTTACCGGCCTCTGGGGAAGTCGTGCACGAAGCACTGCCCTAAGAGTTGATTCGAGATCTGTGTGCAGACGTTCCCGAAGCTCCTAGTGGTAAAACCCCCGCACTACCGGTATCTCGTCGCCGCACACGACTCGGAGAGAACGACCAGGACTTAGCTATGCCCAGAGCTTGGAGACGAGCAAAACGACGAAGATTGGACAGAATAGAATGTTGGCAGCAACAGTTTAGAGATAAAAAATTCTGATTGTGTTTACAAAGAAAACCAGTCAAATATATAATACTCATCCAATATGTAACAGTCTGAATTAATTTTCCTATTAATTCAGCCGTTACACAGGAGAAGGAGAGAATGAACCTGGACACAAAATATATTAACGGTTCAAAAATAATTAGTAACGGACAAAATTAATTTTTTAACGTTCAGAAAATTAAATGAAAAAATAAAGAGGAGCAAAAAGAATTTTATGGTCCCAGCCCGAAGCCGAAGAGGAAATCGAATCGGCATTCGGCGCCCGCAGATGTGGGCGCGTACCCGCACCCGTTACGCGCGCCGAACCGAACCGAGCCGAGCCGGGCCGGGCGGCGGCGGCGGCGCGCGCGTGTGGTCCAAGGGGTTCCCCACACAACAACTTTAAGAGAGCAAAGAAGAGGAACTAATATATGTACACAGGAAGGGGTTGGCCCATCCTTTGTAGGACTAAAGAAAAGAAGGAGCTTGAGCTTTTGCTAAAGCAAAGCCAACAGATTGTATACCCCGTTGATAGGTAGTTTACACAATATAGAGTATGATGTAAAGGTGATGGGGCAGGCAATGCACGTCTATTAATCAGCATGGATGTAACATGATTTCCTTAATAATATAATTACCCTTTTCTAATATATATATATATATATATATATATATATATATATTATTCGTTCTAGTAGCCAACATGTAGAGACATAGCGCATGCTGTTGGGTGGGTGGGTTCGATCCCACGAAAATAGAATTATTCCTTCCAATCAGCCAATAATTATGGTTATCCAAAAATATACATTTTACAATAGATATTAAATTTTAACAAAAGGAAAAATGTGGAAGATTACATATCTATATCTATCTATACTACTATATAATATGAGAAGTTGGCTTCACCGTAATTTTTTTTTCTTTTAAATATATCCTTATCTAATTTTACTAATTAAAATTGTTCATTAAATTTAATGAGGGTAGGTTGATGATTAAGCACAAAAAGCTGTGAAAAATATAAATTTTTTGATGCATTTCCCTCTCTTTAAATACAAAAATATAATTAAAAAATAGTTAAAATACGTGCAACGTATATAATAGTATGGTTAATAACATGTTGTAAGTTTAGGGTGTTCTTTTTTTCTACTTATAAGTGAGGGTCACTTATAAGTGCCCCTTACTCCATTTCACTTATAAGTGCACTTATAAAATCTGTTTTTTTTTTCCACTATAAGTAATTTTTTTTCACTTATAAGTGATTTTGCTTTTCTTTTTTTTGCACTTATAAGTGCTATTTTACCATTATGCCCTCTCATATAAAACATGGATAATAGATGACAAGCCAAAAATATGTAGGCCAAAATATTGTACTACAAATACCAAAATATCTACTTCAACACATACACATATAATGTGTTCCATAATTCGAAGTTCGTCTTACAGAAAATTGTAGTTTTAAAGAATTAAAATAATATTAATTTGGATATATTTCATTCACTGTATCAACAATTTGGTTGTGTATCCAATTATATAATTTCGGCTTTGAGAAGTACTATCCTTCACACTTTCTTCCAGTTCATTATTTGGGTCCACTTCATCATTTACTTCCTGGAACTGTGAGAATAATTCATAATCTGTTGCAAATCGACGTAGGAAGTTATCTATAGCTATGCATGTTATAACTATTTTTCTCTGTGTGAAAAAATCATAAGAACGCATCTTTTTCAATACATAGAACCTAGTCTTAAGCATGCCCAATGTCCTCTCGATAATATTCCTTAGTTGGGATGAGCATGAATGAATTTTCTCTCTCTAACTCTAGCTCTACCTCCATGTCGGAAGTCTCCCAACCAATATTTTTTTGTCCCGATATGGAGCCATGAACCCCTTTGTGTGTGCATATCCTACATCACATAAGTAATACTTATCTGTAGTAAAATCAACATGTAAGTATTTTTAATATAAATTAAATTTCTACCCTTGATCATTTATTTACATTGAAACATAAAGCAAATGAGTAATACTAATCCGGAAGAGGCATTAAAAATTTGAATTTCGGGTTTCGTATGGTCTTGGCCAATATTTTGAGTCCTGAGTTATACCTTCCCATCCGGCAATAACATATGTGAATTTTATGTCGAAGTCACACATCACCAATACATTTTGATAACATGCTTTAACTCCCCCTCCTCTAAAATTAATCTACAGAACTAATGAGTTCGAATTTTACTAATTAAATTATAGATTCAGAAAGATTACCTCGAGATGATTCCAACAACAAAAATTGGAAGTGATTCGGACGTCGGAGGTAAGAGATATGGTCCCGTGAAGTCGCAATAGATACTGAAAATGAATATATTTTTTGGGACAAATTTTGGAAGAAAAATAGATGTAATTCTTGGTTGTTAGGAAGAAAATTGAGAGATGAAAGATGATTATGTTTATATATAGAAAAATTAATTTCTATTAGAATTTGGACAAGTGAATTTTTTTTTTTAAGTTTGATCAGGGACAATAAATTTTTTAAATACAATACGTATTTAAATAACTCAATAAGTAAAATAAATCAAATCATTTATAAATGCGGAAAACGAACACACTTATTGGAATCAAATTTATTTATAAACGAGGTCTGACACAAGATAAGTGGAATTCACTCGGAAAAAAAACACACCCCCTTGGACTTGTATTTCTTGAGATAAACATTCCACAACCTTTTCTTCCCTCCACTTCGCCCTTCTAGTTCCCCAATGCTCCTCCGCTTCTTCTTTGTTCCCCCACCCTCCCCACCCCTTCCGCCAAACCATCTCCACTTCCCATCACTTCCACTTCCTCTCCTCCGCCCAAACCTCCACTGCAAACTCTCCACTTCCTCTTCCTCCTCCTCCTCCTCCCACTTCCCCACTTCCTCCGTAACTCCTCCTCCACTTCCCAACGAAGAAGAACTCCCTCGCCTCCTCCACCTCCTCCCCGATGAAATGCGCTCCAAGCTCCAGTCCCACCCCGAGCTCCCGCATCTCATCGAGATCGTCATGGACCTCGGCCGGCCCCCCATCGCCCGCTTCCCCAAGGGGGACTTCCCCCTCTCGGACCTCCCCATCACTTCCGACCACATCCGCCACGCCACCTCCCAGGTGGGGGACTTTGCGTCGGACAACCGGGCCGGGATTAGCAGGACGCTGCACCGGATAAGCGCGATACGCAACCGGAAGGGAGGGATCGTCGGCCTGACCTGCCGGGTGGGTCGGGCCGTGCCGGGGAGCGCCAATATGCTGACGGATCTGGTCAAGGACGGAGGATCTCTCTTGCTCATTGGTCCGCCGGGTGTCGGGAAGACCACAATTATCAGGTCCTCCTCCCTCCTCCTCTTATTTTGTTCTAAAATTTTGTTACAATCATCCAACTATTTTGTTTTGTTATAATAGTTGGATACGCCTTGACTGCCATAACATAATGAGAACACGGTATCCGAACAATCCCCCAACTAACTAGTTGGAACTTGCTGCTACTAGAATCCATCGCCTTCATTAATCACGGATTCTGCAGAACACATTACAAACCCGATATAGGTGCCTATTCTGTATCCTCGATTAAAGTATATATGGTATATATATATCACGGATTCTTCAGAATCTATTACATATCTGATTCAGGTGTGCTTTGTCTAGGAATTCTGCCTGATATATACACCATAAATACTTTAATCGAGGTTCTCCCTAGGGTTCCTACAACCCTAGATGATCAGTCCTCATTGGGAAGAGATGACAACAATGCTACTACTGATGGTCCAGACGAAGGATTGATTCATTTGCGGAGGAAGTCAAGCCTACAAAAAAGAGGCCCCTTTAGTTAAGGATTTATTCATCTTACTAGTGATGCAGCACTTGGAGAGTATTCTTGTCACGCCCCAGTCCCAAAATATCGAGGGACTAGACACGTGGCAATGGCCAGCATCACACACCGATGGACAAACCCAATTTAATGAATCCATCGGGGCATACTTAAGCTGTAGTACAACAATAATGGTCTAAATATACTAATCTCATCCACAGAATAAATACCACAATATCAGAATCATAAAGCAAGATCATATCTCAATAAAATATAAACTCGGAAAATAACCCGATAATGAGTCTGATACATCTGTCAAGATACAAGAATAAAGATAACTACAGCCAATACTGAGTATGGAACAATATATACTCAGAAGATAACCTCGGTGATCACTCGTCTACTGAATCTGGTACTGCTCCAGTAACTGCTCCTGTTCCTGCTTTTGCTCCTGCTAATGCTCCCGTGCTATATAACTCTGGGTCGATCTCGTCTGCTAGTCCTGGGGACATAGTCCGGATCCAGGTCCTCAGGGGACATAGCAAGGTACAGATAATACAAGCCATAATAATGCAGTGAAATAGTCAATGAAATAAACAGGGTAAATATGTAACCATCCATGTGAAATGCAAGTGAGAACATCATCAGTACTCAGGCTGAAACAACTACAAGCTCTGTGTCGGGGAGCCGGTAGCAGTGATATTATGTGGTCGTCTAGCTCAGCGAGAGACTGAGACGCCGGCACAATATAGTCAACCTGTAGCCTGTGTGTTTCTCCAGCAATAAATGAAACAATAGGGAACACTAATAACCAACTAAGTGATATGCAAGATGAGAGCAGCACTAGAACTCAGGCTGAAACCACTACAAGCTCTGTGTCGGGGAGCCGGTAGCAGTGATATCATGTGGTCGTCTAGCTCAGCAAGAGACTGAAACGCCGGCATAATATAATCAACCTGTAGCCTGTGTGTCTCTTCCCACCCAATGTAATCATACGTCTCATGTCCACGAGACCCCATGTCCATGTCACTTAAGATCGTAGTTAATGCAACCAGTCATATAATATCTATGAATATAATGTCTATGTCATAAAACCTGTATCCTATACAGAATTATCATGAATATCTCAGAAAGATTCTGTCTCATGAATAGTGTCAAGTGTCCTGGGTTATGATGTACTTGATAGGACAAGTACGAGAAATATAGGGTCTCAGTATCCATGTCTAGATGACGATACACAACGCCGCGTACGGTGCTGACACCCGACTATTAATTGGACGCTAAGTAAAGTCACACGGTCCTAGGTCAAGCATGTACCACAATATATATGTATAAGCCAAGGAAATAAGTGACAAGGACTGCAAGTTTTGACAAGGTACACTTGCCTGAGGTCCTGGCTCCAACTGTAGATCTGGTCTCAGTGTGATTTGCAGGTACTACTCCGGTTGCTGAAATAAACATTACCATTAGATTCAGAAAATATCAAATAGCTAGAAACGCCTGTCCTTGAGTCCAATTTGGACATAAGGGCAAAAATGACATTTTCGGGTCAAAGCGGGTCCACCTGTGGGCCACTTTGCACCGAAAAAAGTGTCAGGATCAAATGTCTCCAAATTCGTCAAACTTAGTGTCAACAAGTCCAGAACGATGATACGAACCCAACGGAACTTGCAGAATTGGATTTCGATGAGCCGGTCACAAAATCGCCCGTCAAGTGGAGCTTGTGGGGCCCACGATACGCGATTTTGTCAATGTTCTCAGAATCGAACCAAACTTGGGTCACAGGACCAGCGTATTATTACGAGTCCGATGTCGCAAGTTTTGTTTCGATCCGACGTGTGTACACGAAGTTACGACGTGTTCCAGAACAGGCGGATACGGGGCGTTGTCGGCGGATACGCGTTGATTCTGGTGTACACGCACATCCAAATCAACTTCTGCGAAATCCCGCACGTCCGTATCGACGGTGCGCACGTTTCGGTGAAGACCGCGCGCGACCAAGTCGTCCCGTTTGGCGGGGTGCACTCAGTTCCTGGTGAAAACGGGGCTTTGTTTTTCCTGTTTTTGGATCGCGGTTCGCGATCGCCACATGAAGCGACGCACCGAGCGGGTTGCACGGGCATCGAGGGGGTCACACAGTCTACGCGTCACAACAGACGGGACGGAAAACGGGGCAACGAGGAGAGAGAAAACGCTACCTAAACAGGGCTCCGTGAACCGAGAATTCTCCATGTCCGCGTGTCTCTCGACACTGTGCTGTGTCCTGTGTCCGGGCTGCTGTTGCCGTGTCCGAGCTTGGGTATTACTGTGTCCGGGTCAGGGGTCGATGCCGGAGATGGCTGCGGTCGGCGGATACGGCGGAGGCGGCCGGGGGCTGCTCGGCGAGGCTCGAGGCGGAGGGCCTGGTGCTCAGGCGGCCGGAGGAGAGAGGAGGACGACGGGGAGGAGGTCGTAGGCTCACGGCTGCGGGGTTCTGCAGGGAGAGAGCTGGAGGCGAGGAGGACGACGACGAGGGGGTTCGAGGCGGGGTCGTGGATGACTCCGGCGGGGAGAGTCGGGGAAGGAGATGAGCGGGTGTGGAATTGACGGCGCAGGGCAGCGGGTTGTGGTGGTTTCGAGGCGGGGCTGGGCGGAGAGTGAGGCGGAGACGGGCGGCTAGGGGTCTGGGTCGAGCAGGGTCGAGGGCTGGGGTGGCGCTCGGACGTCGGGCACGGCGGGGAGAGAGGGAAGGCGGAGCTAGGGTTTCGTTGAGGTGGTCGGAGGAAGTCTAGGGTTCCGGCGGGTGTGGGGTTATACAGGCGGTCGCCGGGATTAGAATAGGGTTCAGATTAGGATTTGGGTTACGGGTACGGGTCGGGTCAACGGGTCGGGTTCAATAGGAATCCGGCCCGACCCGCTAGTGTTTAAGTATGGGTTTGGGTAGGCGGATTTCGGGTCGGGTTTAGATCCGACCCGACCCGACCCGACCCGCTAAGGTTGGGTTTGGTTTAGTGAACCGGGTCTGGGTTGGTTTGGGTTGGTTTGGTTCAATTGAACCGGGTTTATTTTGGTTTAAATTTTAATTAGTTTTTAGGGCTTTAAAAATACTTCCGGGGTCCAATAAATTTACAGAAAATTACCATATGTCTAGTTTTCAATTTTACACCATAAAATATTATTTTCATAATATTTTAATATTAATTAACAGCAATTAAAAATTATTTAATTACCAAATACCTAGGTTTTTAATTCCAGAAAATCCCAGAAAATTACAGAAAATTATGAAAAATCCAAATTAAAAATTCTTGAAAAATCAGGGGGTTTACAATTCTTTTAGGAGATACGAGTAAGGATTCTTGCCTACGGTGGGTAATTCGACTGATGCAATCCTGGATACAATGTACGTGTTCAGTCCACTATTAAGCCAGCTCAATAGTCCAGGCGTCGCCCCCACGACACTCTGGAAGCACACGTGTATAGGGAGGGGTGTAGGTGTGTGAAAGTGAAGGAGAAGACGATAAAGAAAGTGAAGAAGTGTCGAGTGAATGAACAGAAAGTAAAAGGAAGGTTTATATAACCTTCCAAAAATTAATCTTGACTGTTGGATTTTGATCCAACGGCCACGATCAAGAAAGATCTTGTTGCTATTGTTTCCTATCCGGGCAGTATACCAGCGATATACTTTCATACTAGGATAACTTAGGAATTTTTATCTCGTTTTGGCACGCCGTTCTATATGCTGTTCGTAAGTTGGGTTCTTGGCATTGTCAAGGGTCTCTATTGGTCTTGGGTAGTCTTTAGGTTAACTTGTTGTCTCAGAAAATCCATGAAATCATTAGTGGTTGCATAAGTCATTAATAGTTTTAAAATGACAATTATCTTACGAGATACCCTCATGCGGTCCTCGATGCACGCAAAACGAGAAAAATCTAAGAAAACTAGCGAATTCGCGAAATCCATCAACATAATAATTCTAGTACCACCGACACAATACAATATCTCGATAAGCAGGAGCTCATCACCTATGGAAACACAATAAACCCTTGGGTTACGAAAACTGCAAATCGAAAAATCTCAATATATGAACTAAATACTTGAAATGCGACATATGAAGAAATCCAATAATGTAGAATACAAACGCTTATCCATATTAAATACCAGTAGTACAGTACTTATAGGGAAGTCCCTAAGGTGGGATGGGCTTGGGCTCTAAGGATGGGACCATGGGCTTGGGCTCTAAGGATGGGGCCATGGATAACCATGTTGATGAATTATTAGTAACAAGGTTTATATCCCTAATTAACCAAGTGTGTACCAATTATTAATCAAGTGGGTCTCCTACATGATATTGAGTATGCATCTAGGCCTAGTATGGTTAACTAGGTCTCATCCATACAAAAAACTAAGAAAAATATGTTCTTCAAAATCACTGCAGTGCAATAGCACATATAATAGTATACTATATGAATACCAGAAAAGTAGGTTTACAACCGCGTCGGTAGATAGAGCCTTAGGTAATATACAATGATATTACTTTCCATCTGCATATACTTGCACCTAAGCTCTGCATCTAGTGACCATACTTTGGATACAATTGCAAAATGAGGCCAATATCAAAGTTACACTTCCTTTAGACAACAATTATTGGTATCTTAAAGAAGGCCTATATGGAAGCTACCAGTTCTATCTTGATAGGAATTCATACGAAGACCTATGTTTTCCCTAGTCAAGGAGTTAAAGAAAACTAAAAAAACCATCAAGAGTTGGGTGGTCTTAAATAAGGATACTTAAAGTAGTGCTCAATGGAGAGAAGATATCTTAAATAAGGATACTTAAACTAAAAAACCCATCTCAGCTACAGTTGGACCCATTAAACTATGATTTAATGGAAAATGAATGCAGAGGCTAAAAGGGGCTGGTTAATGGTTTGTTATCAAGGAACTAGATTTTATCCGAAGGTCTATAAGTGCACTAAGTTCTTATGTTCAAAAATCAAGTTGAGAAAGAATAAAAAGCTTAATTTCGTCAATTATAAGGGAAATACTGTCAAGAGAAGAGGCATATAACACATGAAGCAATTTCATTTATGAGAACCTCTTCAATCAACAGGATTATACTTATGAATTATAGGGTATAACTTTGGAAAAAAAATAGTCATACAGGCAGGAAACTAGCGACTTATGCAAGCCATCACTCTTCAGGAAATTAAACCGATAGTAAAAAAATGGAGATAATAGCAAGCCTTTGGGTCCATAGGGTTTCTTTGTTTATTCAAAAAATTTGCTGGGAAGATCTGCAGATGGACATACACAATGCTGTATGACACTTTCATTACACTGATTCCAAAAGAGATGCAGGATTCTGGTGTATAATCCAATCCTCGCTGCAAGTTTGTTAAAAAGCTGATTACCAAGATTATGTGCATCAGAGTGGAATCCATAATGCATGGTCTTATTTGTGAGAACCAATTGACTTTTATTAAGGAGCGAAATATTGGTGACAACATTCTCCTTCCTTGCACATGAACTCATTAAAATACTTTTGGAGGAGAGGGGATGGAAAATGCTACATAATGATTGACCTAAAGAAAGACGAATACTACTAAAAGAGATTTTTCTCTGCCACTTTTTAAGATGTGGAGTCTGCTGAGAAATGTGTGCATATTATCATGAGTTCTCTTTGAGTTTTATGGTATAGAGTTATGAGAATTTAGGGAGAATGCGAACCCTATTTTTTTCCTTTTCTTTCCCCTCGAGTGAACTCCTAACCCTAGACGCTGATCCCTTCACTAAAACCCTAAGCTTACCTATTGCCCCCTCTCTACCAAAACCAACCATAGTCGTTTTCCCTCCCCTCTCCATCAAAACCCTAACTCTAGTCGTTTCGCCCCTCTCCACCAAAAACTTCACCCTAGCTGCCCCGACCACCTCTCTCCCTCTTTATCGCAACTTCTCACATCTCTACCTCTCTTCGCCTGTAGATGTCGCCAACAACCACCCTTCGACACCGGATTAGATCTGGCGGTATATTTTTTATATTTTTTCATATCAAACGCTTTGATGATATTTTGGTGGTGGTTTGTGATTACTCTCTTGGTTACTTTATCTTACAAGATGACGTCCATCTTCGATCTCTTATATATGGTTGTTAACCTATTCTTGGCTCTTTGATTCTCTTGAGCACCTTCGATCATGGCCTTCGATAACGACAAAGTTGTCCCAGTTGATGTTTCACCATCCTCTGTCGACTTTAAGACATATTTATAACTCAATAAACTCTCTTTCAATGGGCCATGGAAAGGGATTTAAATAACAATGGCCTTCACTCTGAATGATTTACCACTCTACTCCAAAGGTCCAAAGTACAACACTTGGTTTCAAAATGTTAACAAAGTAATGGATTGATTGTCTAACTCAATGGATTCTCGTTGCTATAATTCTACTCTCTGAAATCTGTCAAAAAAATTTGTACGCATCTTCGTTCTTTATATTTATCTTCGTTCTTTATATTTATCTGTTGTAATCTACAAAACTAAGTGATTTCTTCCACACCTTTACTACGACCAACCAAGAGGTGATCTATAGAACAATTTGTACTTTATTCACCGGTCTTCTCGAACAATGAAATGTCTTCCAGTCTCTCTCTCTTGATTCAGCTGTTACTTTCACCAACAAAATGACGCTCTTGTTGGCGCCTTTCTTTTCGTCTAATTACCATCCACTTTTGAGGGAATACGCTTACTGATTGTTTCTCATTTTAATTCTCTCTCTCTCTAACAAGCATATTGTTGACTATTTCTCGTATGCCTATTGTTGACTATTTATTGTATGTGTGTGCCTTCTTCAGCATCCATCGGGATTGTCGACAACTCTTTTTACACGCGGTCGAGGACGTGCTAGTCCCAATCAGTCTGGGAAAGGCACTTTTGATTCATTCTCCTGATGACCAAGGTGTTGCTCGTGGTCGTCCTCTACTTGCGCGAGGTCGAGGTGACCAAGAATGATGGCATGTGGATTATATTGTTCATATTAGCTTTGCTACAGGTGCAAAGGTTTCATGATAATCAGTGCAGTATGTTTGAGTAAAACCTTTAGCAACAAAACGAGCCTTGTGTCTTTCTAATGACCCATTTGACTTTTACTTGGTCGTGAACACCCATTTGCATCCAACCGTTTTCTTCTCCTCTGGCAGATCCATTACTTCTTAAGTTTTATTTTTTAAGAGCTCTCATCTTCTTAAGAATAGCCTCCTTCTAGTCAGGAACCTATAGAGCATCATGTACATTCTTTGGAATTTTTATACATAACAATTGTGAAGTAAAGGCAGAAAAATAGAAGAGAAATTTTTGTAAGAAAAAGTTTGACATAGGATGTTTGCTACAGGATCTGACACCCTTTCGATTAGCAATGAGAACATGAAGGTCAGGAAATCTAGACTCAGGTTGATTTGACCCAGAATTAGAATGACTAACTTAGAATTTGGTTTGTTTAGAGGTTACCTGAAGATTCAATAGAGTTTTGACCAGCTTTTGGTTTAAATTCTAGACAATGCTGAGGATTCTAGGTCTAATTATCTCGAGTTTTTTCCTCCGTGAGAAAGATTATGAAAAGCTCTAGGCGCTAGTCGGGCGGGCACCCGCCGCCTAGCACCTAGCCCGCCTAGGCGGTTCAAAAGATATAAATTTTTTTTCAAAAACCTAAAAAAAATTGCATAAAAAGTCCATAAAATCCTATAACATGCATAGTCGGACATCGGGGGACTAGGCGGACGTCTAGGCGGGCATCAAACGGACACCAGCCGCCTAGCGTTGCCTAGGCGGCCGCCTTTTAGAAAGTGTCCGTGAGTAGAAAAAGAGTTCTCAGGTACCTGTTTTATCCCATTATATGAGTTAGTAAGATTATGAGATAGTTTTATAGAATTTGGATTCGGAATTTCGTTAGTTAAAACACTAGGATGTGTATTTATGAAAAAAATTGATCTATTCAAAGTTTTGACATTAATATTCTTTAGTTGGTCTCTATCTAAGTACGATGCATCTTCTTTTTGTATCTCCCCTTGAAGATGAGTTTCAATAAACGATTGAGACTCGAAGAATGTAGCATCCATAGTAACAAACATTTTTTTGGAAATATGATCATAACATTTGTATCCTTTTTGAGTTGGGACATACCCAACAAAAACATATTTTCTTGCTCTAGGATCTAACTTGTCTCGATTTTGATTGTGTATGTATACAAAAATAATGCAACCAAACAATTTTAAGGATAGGCTATGAGATAATTTTGACAATAAGAAACTTTGTTGAAGGGTATTTAATGGTGTTTGAAATTTTAAGATCTTTTTAGGCATTCAAATTATAAGGTATGCATTCATTATAATTGCTTTACCCCATAGATACTTAGGAACTTTATTAGTAAACATCAGGGCTCTAGAAACTTCTAAAAGGTGTTTGTTTTTCTGCTCAACCACTCCATTTTGTTGGGGTATGTCATTGCGAGAACTTTTATGTACCATACCTTTTTCTAAGAAAAAATTTCCTAAGACCTTGTTAAAATAACCTTTGTCATTGTTAGTTCTAATTTTTTTTTTTTATTGTTTCTTGAAACTGTATTTTCACTAATTTGTAAAAACCTTTGAAAACTTTTTGTGAATTGTGAGTGAAAAAAAGATTGGAACAACTTGTCATATGATTAGCTGTTCCAGAGTCAATGATCCAAGAAATATTTTGAGAATTGACACTAAGAAGAGCAATAACGAAATTACCTTTCTGAACCAAAGAATAAGAAAGGTTCTACAAAGATTTGTGGAGATTGTAAAACCTTGTACAAGTGTTCTAGTTCTAGATGTTCCTTTGTGAATGGAGATACTTTTGAGTTGGCTTGATGCCCCTGACTTTCTTTATGGAAGACTTAGAATGCCCTGTTTTCAGTTCCCGACTTCTTCCAGTTTGCAGGTTTGTCATAGATTTTTCAACATGTCTCATTTGTGTGCTATGTCTTCTTGCAGTGACCATACCAGGGTTTCTTTTTCTTACCTTTGAATTCGAAGTTTCTTGATACAAGGCATAGGTTTCAGTTTCTGCAACGCGCTTGGGTTCTCGTGTTTTCATTATTACTCTCCTTTTGTCTTACCCTATAATCTTGGAAAAAGCCTTCGAAGAGATGGTAGAGGTTTCTTTCCAAGAATTTGAGCCATGATTTCATCCAGTTCTCGATTGAGACCAGCCAAAAAGAGATAGACACGATCTTTCTCTCCCTTTTTCATAATTTTCACATTGTTAGTGGGATAATCCTACTCATCATTGTAACATTGATCTAACTTCTGCCAAAGAGAGAATTACATTGTAATAATCTGTGACTTCACGTTCTCCTTGTTTAGATTGTTAGAGTTTTGATTTTAGGCCAAAAATTTGGGAAGAATTTTCTAAATCTTAGTACTGTTTCTTTTAGTGCCTCCCACACATCCTTTGCGGTGGCTAGAAAGAGATAGTTTACTTATTGTTTGCTCCATTAAGTTGATCAGCCAACTATCAACGAATTTTCAGACCTCCTTGCGCTGTAGTGCGGATCGCCAGGTGCTGGTTGGCTCACTTGGCCAGTTAAGTACCCGAGTTTTCCCCTTCTGTCAATCACCAGCTTTATCGATTGAGTCCATTCGATATAATTATTTCCATTTAGGAAGTCAATTGGAAAGAGTGATTCTGGAAAAGATGGTATGTTCCACTGTTTGGCATGGCAGTCAATGTGTTGGAGCTTTCGGTGGTCTCCTCGAAAGAGTCGGTTGTTCATCTAGCTTTGATCGTCGCCATTTTAACCATTTGAAAAAAATGGATCAAGAGACTTGGCTCTGAAATCATGTAAGTTTAGGAGAAGAAATGTAGAAGTAATTCAGTTTTTTCTGTGTTATTGAAACAAAGGAAAAAAACTAGAATATATAGGTTACAAAGTAAAACAAAAAAATCTTTTACAATAGATTCTTTTACAAAGTAAAACATAAAATTGTTACAACAGATTTTGTTCTGTTACAAAAAATAATATCTGAAACTAATCTCTGTTTCTTCTCCTAAATATCCAACAATTTTATACCAAATGAATTAACTTGGTTGTAGTCCAAGTAGTAAGTATAGATGGTTTTAAAGAAGAGGTTTCAAGTTCAATATTCAATATTCAATATTCAATTTCAACTTAAATTTTAACGAGGTATTTTTGCCCAACCCAAATTTTCTTTTTGGTTTAAGGTATCCCCTCCCCCTCATTTTCCCCCTGGTTAGTCAGATGTAAGTTTGTCTATGCTTTTAAGCAAAATCCAGATGACCCAGTTGATCGACCTAATGCTCGACTTATAGTTATGGGATTTACTCAATAGTATGGGTTGAATTATATTAAAAAATTCATATGTTGCTAAGTTGTCTTTTGTTCTTCTCTCTTTAGCAATTTTTAGGAATTTGCCACTTTATCAGTTGCATGTGCAGAATATGCACCTCAACCAGGATCTTTTGGAGACTATATTTTATGGAGCAATCTCCATGCTTTGAGTGATCGGGATTGTCTATTGTCTGTCTCTTAACAAATGTTCTTGTATGGCTTGAAGTAGTCACCATGTGCTTGGTTTGATAAATTAAACAAAGTTTTACAATAAATTGGATTTGTTCACAACAGCTCAGACATGTCTCTATTCATCCGTCATCTATCTCAGGGCATGGTTATTTTACTCGTATATGTGAATTACATCATCCTTAGAGATGATTATGCTTGACATTTCAAGGAAAAAGAACAGAACCTCTCATTTTCATACCAAGTATTTTGGACCATTGGGGTACTTACTTGGTATAAAGATATCGCGGAGTTTTCGACGATAATTTTGACATCCGCTAGCGGAAAAGCATAATTAATTAAAATAAATATATAGCTTAAATAATGATGATGATAGGGTTGATTGTGTGATTATTTGGGAATAAAGGGTACGACGAACCTAAGCCTATCTATGTTACATAGACTCGGGTTCGAGTGTCGGGTACAGGTACATATCCAAGAGTCGGACCCTTCAAAATTATAATTGAAGGACACATAGACTTGGCTAAAAAAGATCCAAATTTTGGATACGGGTACGGGAATATGACTAAGATTTCATAAAAAAGGACCTGTAATTATAAATTACTAGTAAAATTTATTGAATTAGTTGAATAAGTTCCTAAGGCACCATCCCTTCAGCTTCCCTACTTGTGGTCTACCATATTAAAATAAACTATCTACTTCACTACCAGTCTTTCGATTGTCACCATGGAAGATCGGATACGGATTCCATACCCATACACATGTCCTATCGGGTCGACACGGGTACTTCTCCTTAAAGTGGAGAGTCCGGGTAACATAGAAGCCTATTAACTCCATATTAAATTATTTTAGTACCTAAACCTATAATATAAGCTTAAGAATTAATCTAGATTAATCATGGTAATTTTCTAGATTTAATACATGTTTTTCCATAACATTTTGATAATTAAAAGCTCTTAACTGGTTAATTAAACCAATGGACCTACTAGGCTTTAGGAATTTTAATTTGAAATTTACACCATAGAATTTCATGAAACTTGCCACACATGTTCCCATGAGTATAGTATTTTCCAGAATTTTGGAGTTTTTTTTCCGAAATAACTTAAAACTAAATTCCTAATTGAATAAATGTTGGAAACTAATTACTAATTGATTAAAACTTATTTTTTAATTACTGCGGATCTGGGTTTGGACCTGTTAACAGTCTTTAGACCAACTCGAATACAAACCCATAACTTATCTAATCTAGACCATTGATTTTACACTTGAAATCCTAGATCTAATCCTAACTCTTGGAACTTTCCTAGGATTAATCCTACTATCTTATTTCTAACCACCTTAACCCAAATCCTGTAGCTCTACCCAACCCGACATGAATTCTAGCCATTCATTTATAACCACCTCTACCCAACTCGTTTTGTGTCGACATAATGTCGGATATCGTATCGACTTTAAAACCTTATGGTATCTCTCTAGACCTTCTCATAACCTATGTTAATTAATAATAACTAACTAAATCCAATCTAATTATCTAATTGCTAGATATATAATGGAAACCCTATTTGTGTATATCTTGTTGACTGTGACGATTTGGTATTCGTATTGAACGTTGGATTTACATTGGCATTAGATGTCATCTGTTGTTGCGGATTGATGTGTGGTTGCCTAATCGATCTATGGGTGTGTGGATGGCAAAGGGTATAGTTGGGGTCGATTACATATGTTATTTGTATCAATACCCGTTGCTCATTTGCATGCACTCATGTATGTCTTTCTTTTATGTGTCATTTAGTTTTAGGGTCGCGTATAATATTCAAAATTTTCGTTTAGGTTCCATAGTGTCCAGAAGAGGGTTTGGGTCTCGGCCTGACGGCTGATTTGGGATAACTGTTAGATTTCGTTTAGGTCTCCATAGTATTCAAAATTTGTGTTTAGTTTTAGGGTCTCGTATAATATTGAAAATTTGCGTTTATGTCTTCATTTTGGACGGTCCCAAGCCCTCTTCTGACAATATGTAGACCTATTGCTCTATCCTAAGTTTAACTAGACAAAACCCTACAACTATAGACGATGAGGAGTACCCTGATCACTACGGACCTTATAAAGGAGAGAATGGTTTCATAGATGGGTCCGATCATGCAGCTAACGTCTTTGCTGTAGATTCTTTGATTTATTAGGAGTTGCATGTCATCCTTACTTGACATGCTACTCGTCTTTTCTTTAAGGTTAGTTTATTATTTTTGCGGGTTTGTTCCCGAACAATGGACCATATTTAGTATTATTTTGATTCTCTTGGATATTTGGTGGACTTGTAGTTTGACGTCTTTTGGATTATTGATTTATGTCAAAACTATTTTGGATATTATTGTCTTTATTCTTTCTTGTTTACTGCTTATTGTTACATGTCTTTGTGGACGATAGAATTACAATATTACATGAGTATGAATTGACTTGGATTAATCATGAATATTATACTATTGTAGATTAAAACAACGCAGTATGTATCGTTGGAAGTGCTTAGTGGGGGAACCATTGTATGTATATGTTATATGTTGGGCGTAGCACATATTTGTCTTCAAATATTGGGATCTTATCGTGACAATTACAGTTTTCTCAGCTCAAATTTACACTGGATCTTCTATTAGTTCTATTTGAGACAAAATTCCTAGGTTATGCAGGACTTTACAATCGATTGGTTGGGAAGCTGATTCAACTTACTAGTACTCATCCAAACATTGTCTATTTTGTGATTACAAAGAGTCAGTATATGCAAAACCCTTTTACCTCTTATCTTCATGCTGTTAAAGAGGATTCTCCGTTACATCAAATTGACTCCAGGACATGGCCTTCTTTACAGAACTTTTTCTACAATGTCGTTCACAACCTTTGCAGATGCTATTTTTGCTGGATCGATTGATAATTGTCGTTCTACCGGTGTTACTTTGGCAACCTGGGAGAAAATCTGGTTACATGGCGAAGTAGGAGGCATAATATATTTGCTCGTTCTTCTGCTGAGGCTGAGCTGTGTACAAATCGTGGCGTATACAGTCTCTGAGTTGATTTGGCTCAACTAACTTCTTATAGATCTTGGTGTTACCTCTTCTTCTCGACCTACTCTCTACTGTTACAACAAGTCTGCAATTCACATTACTGAAAGGATCAAGCACATCGAGATAGCACTTTATTTGAGAGAAAGTGACATAAAAGAAGGTTGCCTTCCAGAGCACATGCCTTTGGCTGGCAGATATCCTCACCAACTTCTGCATAGATCTTTTTTTGTTCGTCTGTTGTCCATTCTTAGCATAATTGATATCTAGCTTGTGGGAGAGTCAGTAACCTATTCTCTTGTATGCCACTTTTGTCCCACATCGCCTAGAATAAGTGAGGAGGTCATGACTTGCTCCTATATATATGTTTGAAGGCTACTCATGTTTTATTCACATCAATAATATGAGTTCTCTCTAAATTTCACATATGCAATAGGCATATATTGGTTACAAGATTTTAAACTCTCACATACCAGCGTTGCCAATATTGAAACAATATGCTCCAAATTCATATGGGGGGAACTGCTCCTTCAATTAGTTGGGGGTATTTTCAATCAGTTGGTGTACTTTCAATCAGTAGGAGTGGTTTGACAAAGACTAAATAGGAAGGAGTAAGGTCACTTATTCTTCCAATACTACTACTCTCGTTCTCTATATATGTAGTAGACAAAATTCTGAGCCTGCCTACTAAGTATACATACACTCTGGAAGAAGTGTTACAAGATATTCATGGAACTTTTAAAGATCAGTGGTTTGGCATATGTGGCGAGAAAGAAATGGCAGAAATTTTCGAAGGAATTCCTGAGAATGGAATGGCTGTGGATAAGAATCCATGGAGAATGAAGACATCAATTGCTACAAGAAAATTTGTACACAATGAGAGTGAAGGACATTACAGAGATATGGGGCTTGACTGGGTCTAGGCTGGCTAACCTATAATTTAGGGTGGGGGCGGGTGCATGTGAGAGGAATAAGGATTACTGATATTGCACTATATATAAACTTCTCTTTTGAAATGGACAATCACCACAAATAGTTTTATTAACCATCGTACTCTTGTCTTGTAATTTAGAGAGCAAGAGCAGACATTATTAATGTGAGAGAATTTTGTAGAGAATTTGTTACAAATGAGGCTTTAAGTTCTTTTATACCTGTATTCAACCTCCAATATCTACTAATTCTAGTAGGATTAGAAACAATTAATCCAACTAATCCCAAGTTAAAAAAACTCAACTTATTCCTAACACTTTCTATAAGAGTAAACAAGGTGGTAGAAAGAAATAAAAATTCTAACTACTTTCCACACAAGAAAACAAGAAAAAAAAATCCTAAAAGGAATCATGATCCTAAAAAATAGGAAAGGAATCCTAGCCCTAAAAATAATCCTAAACCTCATAGGAGATCCTCCTAGAAGTGGAGTACATGTTTTTTGCACAATTCAATTAATTAACGTCCTTGCCTAGTGTTATAAGAAAACTATGAACCGAATATAAGCCTTCCAATGTGAATTGACCAGTGTTCTAAAAATCGGCCTGTTCGGCCGCCTAAGCGCTAGGCGTCCCTAGGCCGAACCGAAAATTCTCTATTCAGCGGTATAATACGGTGGTGTGGCTTATTCGGCTATGTTCGGCACCTAGGTGCGGCTTGCGCGGATATTCAGATTTTAAGATTATTTTTTTATTATTTATTTTATGTTTGGTTGTATTGTGGATATATTGTTTGGATCTTAAGATTGAATTTGAATTTAAAACATTAAAATTTCAAATTTGTATTATGGATATAATGATTTCTTTATTAAGTATGTTTCATTATGAAATAATGTTAATGATGTCTTCCATGAATCATTAATACCCGTTGATGATTTTTTTATTGTGTTTCATTATGATATAACACTATATAAGCTTTTGCAAGAGAATAAGAGTAAAAAAAGAAGAAGAAGCCTAATCTGCGCGTCGTCTAGGTGGCTTAAGCGCTAGGTGTCCCTCCTCCGCACCAAATCCGCATAGTGAATTTTAGGTACTGAAATCGACAATAAAAGTGAAGGGAGTGCACCGGGATGTCATTGGGATAAGTAATCAAAATGGTACTTCCGTTTCCATCTCAACCCGCTCTCATAACTCTATGAAACATCAAATTACCACCATATGTGGTCAACTCTTTCCTGGATCAGAAATTAGCATTTCAAGGATGTAGCTACTACCACGAGAATACCATTTCTGAACTCGTAGAAACTGCTCCCAGATATTTAATCAAAAGGTTAATTTTTGCTCCAGTTTAGCCTTTTATTTGATCGTCCAAGTTAGATAGCACCATTAGCGATGCATTTGCATGGAACTTTTTCTGTATTTTTGCAATATAGCAAGTTGGTTGCTACTTGCTATCAGTGGCGGATGGAGAAATCTTTTCCAGGGGAAGTGAAGATGTTTAGCTTAAAATTTACGAGGGACATTATATATAACTTATACAAAAAACTAATCATTTTGTGGTTAATGAGTATTGAAGTCAAGACTTCCCTATTTATAAAATAATCAGTTTACCAAGTGGACCACTATTTGGTGCTGAACTTGTAAAGGAAATGAAATAAAATAGCACTAAGGAAGACTGTAATCACATATGGTGGGTATGACCCTGCTTGTTATTTACTTCATAAATCTTACATACGTTTGCATACCCTACTGTACAGAGACATTGCTCGGATACTTGCTGATGATTATAAGAAACGAGTAATGATTGTTGACACTTCAAATGAAATTGGTGGTGATGGTGATATTCCTCATGCTGGAATTGGCAGTGCCCGCAGATTGCAAGTGCCCAATTGCAACATGCAGCATAAGGTCTGTTATTCTTTTTATTGCCCATGTAGTTTTTTTTTTTTTTTTTATATTTTTATGGAGTATATGATTATGAGATGTTTCTGACTAATATTGTACTCAGTAATCTTTGGCTATGCTAACAGTAACTGTCTTGTTGCACATAAAGAGTTACCTCTCTTGGGACCAAGAGTGCTAAACTCTGGAGAACTCTTTGAAAGGGATATGCTAATGTAGTAGCATGTTGAAGGTGATGAGTTTAATGTTTTCTCTAAACTTTTCTATACATGACAAAAGTACTTGATCGTTGTACATAACTGAGGGCGTCACTTGTTCAATGTTAAGGCTTGTTGCTTGCGTCCATCAACCTCTCAATATATATGAGGATAAGGCTGCATACATTTTGACCCTCCCTAGACCCTGCGTAAGCGGGAGTCTCGTGGCACTATGATGTCTTTTATCGTTATATAGAACTAGATACGTGGTTAAGACATTGAAGATTAGATTTGAGATTAGACAATAGGACAATGATTTCTATTTATTTTACATTGATTTTTTTTTCAGAGTGTAACATTCTATGCTGTTAAGATCATATCTAAAATTAGATAATAAGACATTGGTTTCTGTTTATTTTACATGGAGTCTTTCTAGTATTTTGAAACCTGTTATATATAGAAGCCCTATAATAAACTTGTAAATGGGTAAAGCATCAGGAAGCATGTGCGGTAGGGGTGCAACTCGGACGGGTTGGGTCGTGCTTGAGCTCAACCCGAGCCCAACCCGATGAATCATAGGTCTAGTCCGAGCCAAATCCCAAGTTCGACCCGATCTCGGGTTCAACATATGTAGTCTGTAAAGTATTAGTAGTATTGGGCTTTAGTCCTACATCGGGTAGAACAATAGTGAGAGGGGTTAGCCTCTACTATATATATGTAATCTTCTCATCAATAATGATCATTCCATTATTCTCACCTTATATGGTATCAGATATGGTATCAGAGCCATTCCTCTCTCTCTCTCTCAACCCTATAACTACCCCATGCCTACTACTGCCGGCCCCCCTTACTCTGCCCTGTTGTCGGACCCCCTGCCACCGGCCCCTGCTTCGACCACCCCCCTGTTCCGCCCCTGCCCCGGCCACCCCCGCTCCCTCCCGTCCCCCCCCCCCTCCGCCCCCCTGTCCCTTCTGCTCTGCACCCCCCCTAATCCGCCCCTCCTGTTGTCGACCCTTTGTCCCGGCCGCCCCCGCTACCGACCCCCCCGGCGTCTACCCCAAAATTTCAACCCTAGTCGTCTTTCTTAAACTGAAAAACATGTCCATAAATCCTAACCCTAACCCAGTCGCCTATCCCAAATCCTAGCCGTCTTTCCACATAAAAAAAATATATTGAAATTCTCAGAGGGTAAACAATGGTTTGTTTGTTGGAACATCCGACTCTCAACATTGGCATCAGTAGTAAACTCAGAGGGTAAACAATAGTTTGTTTGCTGGAACCTCTGACTCTCAATATTGGTATCAGAAATTTAACAAAGAACAGACAAGTGGTTTGTTTTGCGTGAATTTTTGTTTTTTTCCTTACTCGATCTTCACATCAGGATCTAACGGAGAGTAACCTGGGTTGCCTCTCTACGCTGGCTTGTGTGATCAACATTCAATCTCTGCTTCCCATGCGCGTGCCGGTTCTGTCCACATTTTTAGCGCATTGGCAGAGTTAATGTGATTTTCGGGTTAGAAAGATCAAACACGATGGTCGAATCAGGAATACTGAAGAATGACAAGTACTGAGACAAATAACAGTGTCGGAAACGCAATGGCGGAACCAACGGGCACCGGCATTACGATTTTATCGATTTGACTTGTCGATCGACGGTTGGACGGACCAAAGGGCTACTCGATATGGTAAAAGAAGGTCGAGAAGACGTTTCGGGGAATGCGATTGTTCAAACATCTAACTGAAAATCCTCTAGACTAGACTGATCCCATATTTGAACAATGAGAGACAGATGATAGTCGACTGTTTACACAATTGATGAATTCAATGGAACTATCGGTGGAAGACATGGTTCAGAATATGAATTCGGTAAAAAAGTTATAGGAGGTCCTAACGACAACGTTGGATGGGAAATACGATTTATTTCGTATCTATGACTCGGTTGTTGGCGTATACCGAGCAAATCAGGGAGACAAATCTCATAAGGACCACTTCCGAGCTTTTAAGGCTATGACTGATGAGGTCGATCGCGTATTACCTCTCACGACGGATATCAATGAAGCGAGGGCTCAACGTGAGCAGCTTCATATCATGGCATATCTTGCCTCTCTCCGTCCTAATGCGGACTCTCCTCACTCTCAGGTCATTGCTGCATCTGATGTTCTGTCTCTGATGGAAGCTCACTATCGTGTCCTACGGGCAGCTAAGGTCGTTGAGACTACTCCGGGTGATTCTCCAGTTGATCGATCTGCTTTTGGTGTTGCTTGTGCTGGATTTCATGGTGGTCGTGGTGGACGACTTGGCGGTCGAAATGCTGATCGTGATGGTGGACGAGGCAATGACGATCGTGATGGAGGAAGACTGCGCACATGCTTCAACTGTGGTCTGCAAGGCCATTTTCAGTGGCATTGTCCTAAAGCTCCTGCCGCCGATATTATATCAGACGCTCCTGTTGATGGTGTTCGATCTATCCAGATGACTCCAGAGTCAGAGAGATTTTCTTGAGTTTCAAGCTCAACGTCGTGGTGAGGCATCCACATCTAGATCCACAGCCGGGTACTCCGCGACATGTGTGGTGAGGTCGAAGCAGTGGGTAATTGACTCTGGTGCGTCTGCTTACATGACTGGCGACGCAGATATGATACGCAATTATGTATCGATGGGTCCTGTTTTTGATATTACTGTTGCCAATGGTGGTTCACTAACTGTCCGTGGACGAGGAAGTGCCCGTCTTTTTTCGGACTGTCACTCAATTTCGACCTGAAGACTGGAAAGACTGTTGACAAGGGGCATGTGGCTGGAGGCTTGTACCTGTTTGACGTACCTTCTTCTGTTGCTTGTGCCGGCGTGAAACTCGATCATTTCGAGTTACATTGTCAGTTAGGCCATCCATCAGTGCAAATTCTCCAGAAAATATACCCATCTTTAGATGTTCCAGTTACTTTCATTGTGAGTCGTATCGTTTGGCTAAGCATCACCGGATTTTCTATCCGGTGAGTCATAATAAAATTGCATCCGCTCCTTTCGAGTTGGTACATTCTGATGTATGGGGACCTTGTCCGGTTGAATCAATGATAGGTTTCAAGTACTTTGTTACATTTGTTGATGACTACTCACGTGTCACTTTTGTCTACCTGATGAAATATTGTTCCAAATTATTTAAAATTTGGTACAATATTTACGCAGAAATTAAAATACAATTTGGTGTTCCAAATCCGATTAAATACTTTCGAAGTGACAATGGTCGTGAGTATCTATCTCGTACGTTCAATACTCATCTGTCCCGCAATGACATCATCCACCAAACCTCATGTCTTTACACACCACAACAGAATGGTATAGTCGGACGCATGAATCGTCATCTCTTGGAAACAACGCGTGCTTTTATGTTTCAAGCACGTACTCCAAAAAGATTTTGGTTGGATGCGGTACTTACAGCTTGCTATCTTATTAATCGTATGCCATCATCGATTTTTAATGGTGCTACTCCCTTTTCTCGGTTATATTCCGAACGAGAGCCGTTTCCTCTACCTCTCAAAACTTTTGGTTGCTTGTGCTTTGTTCGGGATACCCGACCAACCCTTTCTAAATTAGATCCTAAGGCAATCCAATGTATTTTTCTTGGATATCCTAAAAATCAGAAAGGATATCAGTGTTTTTGTCCTTCCTTGAAGAGGTATTTTTCCTCTCGGGATGTTACCTTCGTTGAAACCGAGTTTCCTCCACTTCCACAAACTACTGATCAAGTTCCACAAGTTTGTCCAGAATATGATTTCTTGTTGTTTCCTGTTCAAACACAACAGCCCCCCGTAAGGGTGCCCTCCCCTACTGAGCTAGTCTCCCGGTCCGACGGTCCGCAAACACCGGTTCAGTCAGTACGAACGTCGCCCGAACGAACATCGCAGATAGTACCCTCAGTCAAAGAGCCATCCTCCTCCTCTAGCTCTACTGATTATCCTCCGCTTGTTCCACCAGCTCGACCTCGTCGTGCCTGTCGTGATCATCCCTTATATGTTCACAACTACAAAGGGCTCACGAGCCACACTCAGTCCTTGATAACTACTATTGATGGGATTCAGATTCCCAATACTGCCAAGGAGGATCTCAAATATCTCGGTTGACGTGCTGCTATGGACGGAAAGATGAAAGTGCTTCGGAAGAATCATACTTGGGACTTAGTAGATTTGCCTATTGGTAAGCATGCAGTAGGTTACAAATGGGTGTTCAGGATCAAGGTAAAACCATATGACACTCTTGATCACCTAAAGGCTCGTCTGGTGGCTAAAGGATATTCTCAGGTCTATGGTGAGGATTATTTTGAGACATTCTCTCCAGTTGCCAGGATGACATCTGTGCGCGTATTCTTGGCCCTAGCTGTTCGCTATGACTGGCCATTGCTTCAGTTGGATATCAATAATGCATCTCTCCACAGGGATATTGAGGAAGAAGTGTATGTGGTGCAACCTCCCGGATTCGTTGCAAGGGAGGGTAAAGTGTGTCATCTACAGAAGGCCTTCTACGGTCACAAACAATCACCTCGTGTGTGGTTTGGTTGATTTACACATGTTATTACTCAGTTTGGCATGTGTCAATTAAAGAAGGATCACTCGATATTCTACCGATAGACATCAGCTGGAAGGATACTACTTGGTGTCTATGTTGATGACATTGTGATCACGGGAGATGACAAGCAGGGTATTGCAGGACTAAAAAAGTTTCTGGAAGAACAATTTCAGACCAAGGATATGTGATCGTTGAACTAATTCTTGGACATTGAAGTCACACGGGATAAGCGGGACATTGTAATGTCTCAGAGGAAGTATGTGCTTGACATACTAAATGATGCAGGACTGATGCAAGCCAAGGGAGCAACCTCACCCATGGATCCAGAGGCAAAGTTACTCCCAGACGAGGTGGTCCTGATGACCAATCCAGATCAGTATCGTCGAGTGGTTGAAAAACTCAACTACTTAGCGGTCATGACTCTCCCGGACATTTTTTTCGCTGTAAGTGTCGCAAGTAGATTTATGGCTTCTCCACGAGTTCTACACTAGTAGGCAGTTCTTAGAATTTGCGCTATCTAGTCCAAATTTCGAAAAAAAGAATTCGGATGGAGAATCATGGACATACTCGTGTTGAGTGCTTTACCGATGCTGACTGGGGTGCAGGCCTGACGGATAGGCGGTCTACATCTGGCTACTCGGTATTTATTGGTGGAAACTTGGTATCGTGGAAGAGCAAGAAGCAGAGTGTGATAGCACGATCAAGTTTAGAAGCAGAATATCGAGTCATTGCTCATGGCACAACATCTTCTACAAGAGCTGGGGAAGAAGCAGGATTTAAGGCAGCATATATATGGTGTGATAACCAGTCTATTATCTATATTGCTACCAATCATGTATTTCATAAAAGGACGAAGTACATTGAAATCGACATCCACTTTGTCCGTGATGAGTATAAAAAGGGGATGATAAAGTTTCATCACGTGAGTACCGGTGATTAGATAGCCGATATCTTCATAAAGTTTCTTTTGGGTTCTCGGGTTCAATTTTTATGTAACAAGCTGGACATGATTGATATCTATGCTCCAGCTTGAGGGAGTGTGTTATTAGTAGCAGTGTAGTCAAAGGCGCGCGTCTTGCTCCTAGGCGCAGGGGTAGCGCCTCAGGACACTCCAGGCGAGGCGCACTTCTTAAGGCGCACCTAAGGCGCGCCTAGGTGCGCCTTTTCCGAGCGCCTTGGAATAGCTAAGGCGCGCCTAGGCACGCCTTGAAAATCTTGTGAAAGAAATAACATGTTTAGATTATTTTTTTAACTATTGTACTGTTTTTAGACTGTTTTTTGAACTGATGTACTATTTTTTACTGTTTTCTCTCTCACTCACTTAATTCAAAGTTATTGCAACCTAGACATAGAAAATTTGAAGCACACATGTTTATCAATGTAGAAATCTGATATATATATATATAATTTTTGCACCTTGCGTCGCTCGGGCGCGCGCCTTAAGTGCGCCTTGCGCCTCGGGCGATTTGGACCCTTTGCGCCTCGAGTGCGCCTTGCGCCTTTGACTACCTTGATTAGTAGTATTAGTAGTATTGGGCTTTAGGCCCACATCGGATAGAACAATAGTGAGAGGGATTAGCATCTCCTATATATATATGTAATCTTCTCATCAATAATGATAATTCCATTATTCTCACCTTACATAGTCCAAGACCAAGTCCGGAGGATCGGGTTGGGTCGAATTTATTGAGCTCTAATATGATATTTAAATAATTTTAAACAAGAGTAATATTAAATACATAATCAAATAGCAATCAAGCATTAATCATTACAAAATACAAACTGAAATGAGATTTAGGATAAGGAGTTGAAGAGTTTGGATGGAGAAATTTAGGATTTAAATTTTTTATTTAAGAAGTATGAAACCATATATGGGTTCTTTGGGTAACCCGACACATGAACCCAAGTCCAACCCGATTTTTGATCGGGTTCAAATATTTTAACCCGAACCCAAGTATCTTCAATCCTAACCCAACCCATTAATGGGTTTACCCGATCGGGCTCGTGTTTAGCCCGCCCGAGTTGCACTCCTAAGGTGCGGAGCTGAACACTCAATCAAGTGGGGCACTTGTGTTTTACTGTTGCATTTAACCTTGTCTGTAATCAGATTCGATGGGAGGTGGAGCCAAAATTAGAAGCACAACATCAAGACTAGAGTGAAAATTTTAAATTTTTATGAGTAAAAGTATTTAGGATGCACAAAATACAAAATGATATAGCAATTTTCTATTTGGGATATATATATATATATATATATATATATATATATATACCAATAAACATTTAGAAACCAAAAAATGTAAAATATTTTTTTCCCGAGATAGATACGAGTAAAATTGGCTAATTGGCTAGATACGAAATTTTTTTGTCTAAATATTCTAGCAAATAATATAATAATAAAACAAATTGTGAAGAAAATTTAGGTAGTCATATACAATACATTTTTAGTATATAAAACTTCAAAAGTCGGGGTTAGTTATTTTATGATTGTTTATTATTTAGGCTCAAATATTAAGATGGGTGAAATACCAACCATATATTTTAAGAAAATTGTTATTAATAAAAAGTTAAACGTGGGTATAATTTAGGTGGGCACTACTAAGTATCTATAGAAAAATTCTAAATTTCACAGGTGGGGAACTTGCCCCACCTAACACCCCTTTTGGATCTGCTATGTCGGGAACCAAAGTGACATCATTGGTTAGTTCTATAGATGTGGGAAGGGGACTAGTGCTGCAGCATAACCTTTTCACATTTGGATTACGTTCAGTTAGTAAAGTTAATGATGTTGGTAATTGAAGGAAAGTCACCCTTCAACTGTTCCAGTTACCTTTATGATCTATGCAGCTGGCGTTCCTCTATTACACTATGCTTTACTAATTTATGTATGTAAGAGAGTATTATGTAGAATTGAATGGACTGTTCTTCTTACTTTGTCATATCCTTCTATATGCCTAATTTATTATAGAATGCTCATTTTTTGCATTTGCATTCAGGTACTGATAGAAGCAGTAGAGAATCATATGCCTCAAGTAATTGTCATAGATGAAATTGGAACAAAACTGGAAGCAATGGCTGCTAGTACCATTGCCCAACGCGGCATCCAGCTTGTTGCCACTGCTCATGGAGTAACAATAGAGAACTTGATAATGAATCCTTCACTGGAGATGCTTGTTGGTGGCATACAGGTATAGTAACGTCCGACTATTTCTATTATGTAGGAGGACACCATTCCCATCATTGTACAAGAACAATCTTTGTAAATTTCAAACCCAATAAAAATGTTTTGCCGGACATCTTCTGGTATGAATCTCAAACTAGAAATTTGCTATAGAAAATTATCTCAAAATTCAAGAAAAAACGTGGCTATAGTCAGCTGGCACCTGATTTGGCTAGCAAATGCCTTGAGGCTTGGGTGTTTGTACTTACCCTTCTACGCACTCATTATATCTTTACAAAACACTAGACTTTCTATTTTTTTGGTTCACTGACTTGAAATCTGCACAACTCCAATTGACTTTCACTTTAGTACTCTGTGACATCTTTACCTCAATTGTTTGGTAATACTAAGATCCTAATCATGAATTTTTATCAACCATGCTTATTGTTCTTGTCCTTTATTTTTGCTTGTCTCTCACCTTTATTTCCAAATTATGATTTCTAATTTCATGAGGCTATCACTTTATCTCATTCCTTATATAGAAGGATAATTCCACAATGCTGGCTAATTTATCATCTTTGCCACCACCATCTGTTAGTTCCATCCTACATCCTTTATTATTCTTACTTTTGGGGTAGGAATCCTCCATACTGTATATCTTTTGACAGTGAAACCACAATTGGGACGGTTAATGTGAGAATGCCGGTTGTATACAGTGATTCTTTGTACTTTGTAGGAAATATGGATAAGATGACAGATAAGTTGGAAAGATACAATTGTTCATACTGTACATATGAGGTGACATATGACCATGGTATAGTAGAGTTTGGTCTAAAGAAATTCCTAAGTACATTACAGATATTCTGCACTAGTTTTGGATTATGTTTACTAAATGCTAGCAGATGATTTTGGGAACACCTTAAACAACTCTGGATTATGATTTGAAGTTCTTTACTTAACAAAGTACACCGTAGTTTGGACATTAAAGGAATCAACAAGACAAATAGTGGAATATAAGAAATAAAGCAAACCTCCCATCAAAATAAATGGAAACAATTATAATGTTAGTTTATGTGAAAGTCAAAGCTGAGTGGTGCGGAAGTAAACCAGATTGCTGATCTGCTCATTAAGTCAAATATCATGAGGTGGGTCACAGTTACATGAAACTCGGTTGACGCTTGTGAAATGAGGATTGCTTCTGCATCTGTCATGAGGCGAACTCTTATCATTCATGCTCCACCTTCTCCACTTCAGAATGAGGTGGTTTCAAAATCCATGATACTCCAGGATCAACATTGTATGTGCCTGCCCGGCCCATTATGCTTTTTGCCATCATGCCTTTCAAATGGAAGCACAACTCATGATATGTTTTGCATGGACATGGACATGAATACGGAACGACAATGAAAGGACACCACACCAATTTTGGTGTGCAGTAGTATTTTTTGAACTGCCAGCATCATGTTCAGTATTATATGTGTCCAACACGGAGACACCACCAATGTGGAGTGCCTTTGCTCCCTAGGTTATAACACTCCCGGAACATATATTATTTTTAAGTGTAGAGGAGCCTTTTCGAAAAAGATAGTGGGACCTTCCTGCTCCCACATAAAAAGATTTTTCTGACACCTGAAAATGGGTGTTCCCTCCACAAGGAAGGGTTAAGATGTATGCAGACGTACCACCCAATTTATGTTTTTTCGTCAGGAAACCTCACCAGGATAGCAAGCATCATGCCTTACCATCATGCCAAGCAATGCTCTCCTTTCCTTCCATACATGAGGTCGACAAAGGACTAGGGAAGCTTTTCAGAAAATTAGCAAGTGTCTTACTAAGTCCCAACACATGACATGTTTAACATACAAATAATTTCCAAGAAAACTTTAATTTATTTCTTACATGTGAATGGGAGAATGCTGAACAAGAACGTTTAATTTGGACACCTTTGTTTCCTCTTTTTTCTAAAAAATAAAAAGTTGGAAAGGAGTACATTACTTCATGAATATAAAGGATTTACTTAATCACTTGCTGGTTCATTATGAAACATGAATTGCTTGGTTTGGCTACCTTGCTATTTTGATGGGTTTTACGTATAAACTTGACAACATCAAGTAGTAGGATTCACTGTATTTCTTTCTTCTAATTAACCAATGCATGTATTTAAGAGTGTCACACTAGGGGATGAAGAAGCTAGCAGGAGAGGTCTCCAAAAGACTGTTTTGGAGCGTAAAGGACCATCAACATTTACCAGTGGTGCAGAGATAATTTCTAAAACAGAATTACTAGTCCATCGTGATTTGGAGGCAACCGTTGATGCTCTTCTTGCAGGTCTGTCGTAGTTTGAGATAGAACTCTAGGTTTCACTTGCCTATTTACCTTTCTTAATGTTATTGCTTTATTGTTGTAGGACGATCGCCAAAGTTTGAAGTTCGCAAAATTGACCCAAAAGGTTCCACATATGAAATGTTGGGAAATGACATTCCGGATGGAATTCACAGTCAGGAGGAAGATGTAATCGTACGTGAGGACCATTTTATGAGAACTGATGAACATACTGCTGATGACAAAATCAACTTTGATTTTGAGGAAAAGATGGAAAAGGATTCTCGTGGAGCTAGGGTGGGCTTTCATCTATTTGTTTATGGGGTAAGTTCTAAGCATCTAATTTCCCCCGAGCAAGTAGTGATTTTTTTTATATAAAATGTTTGTCTGGGCAGTTTTCTACTCAGTTTTGGCAGGTTATATTGGTGATGTATCTGTAGATTATCTTTAAAGCCAAATTATTCAAGATTTTAACAGGCTTTTAACATGTACATAATCTGTCCTATCCAGATCACTGTCATTCTTATGTCTACGGCTTCCATGTGTATCATGCATGTTTAAGCATTATCTATGTCAATAAGCTCATTCTCATTTCTCATGAATTTGTTCTGCAGCCTTTATTATATATAGATATTTTTTACATTAATATTTTTAATTCATGTTATTTGTTATTAAGCTAAACCCTTGTTGGTTAATGTAATGTGTAATTGTTAAGAGTATAATATCTTAAATTGATGCATTGCTTATGTTAGTATCTCTTACAGTAGAATCTTCTGCCCCATTTTAATAGTTGCAACATATGCATATATTCATGACATTGCCGTCTCCTATTTTGGTAGCTTTTTAAACCTTATAACTTTTTCACGATGATCCAAGATCTTTTCAACCATAGCATTGAAAATATCGGTTAGTAGCTTATGTCCACTTATTTCCTCTATGCATATTGGGTAGTTTATTTCCTCTGCCCTATCTTGTTTCATTCTTTGTAACTAGTGGTTGACAATCTTTTTATGTAATTGTTTGTATGCTCTACTACTCTTGATTGTTTGACATATATCCTACATTTGGGGTTTTAGCAAGGTTCGCAGTATCGATATCGAAATCGCTATCAGACCATTCCTATGAGTATTGGGATTGGCGGTATCGGTGGTATCAGCATTATCAGCAATTTTGGATTGGAGTATCGATTTTTTTGGTATCGGAAATCAAATAATTATATAAATTAGCAACATTTTGAAAATATATTTTATACATTTAGGAATTATTTTAAGTATATCCAATATTGTTTGTTAGTAATTTTGAAATTGAATGAAATAGTAGTCACCTTTGCCGATTGGTTTACATGCGATAGATAAGTTTTCTTCTTTTACATGCTTTTACAACCCTACTATACTTTTACACTCTTGCTGAATGGTCTTTTTCGTTCAATTTTCTTTGCCGAATTGATCGAAAAAGAGACCCCCAATGAGGGTATCGGTGAGTAGTGAAATACATGCATTATTGTCTGATTCATTAGTTGGACGTCTAGATGACAGATTTGCTCAGTGCTTGTTTCTTAGTCACTGGTCTTCTTTTTTTAGTACCTTCATTATCCTGATCTTGAACTTATGGGGTGAGCAGTAATTTTAGATAACTGAGGCGAGCGTATTGCAAGCTATGAAGCAGTTGGGGATGGATGAAATGTTTGAGCTAACTGATAATATCAGTGAAGCTGATGCTTTCCTTGCCTTGCATTCCAAGATAAAAAGGAACTCCCAAATTCAAGCAGTCGCAAAATCTCGAGACATACCAATCTTTATAACGAAGGTTGGTGGGATTTTTTTTCCCCTTCAAATCCATTTCTGTCATTTCTACTACTATATAATTCACATAATTTTGTTGCTTCTTGAAGACAAACTCTTTGATGCAAATCACGAAGGCCCTGCGTGCCCTTGTCAATGAACACGTCAATGGGTTTAATGATGTTGAAGCGGAAGATAGAGTTTATTCGTTAGAAGAGAAGGATGCTCTAGAGGTACTTTAGCCAAAACTTTTAGGACATTTTTCTTAAGTAATCTCTCATTTGTTTCTGTTTTTTGCTTACAATACCCATTCAATGCACCTAAATAGGAGGTGAGGTTGGCTATTGAGCATGTCGTAATACCGAAAGGGGAGCACATGCAGATACTTCCGAGGCCACCACATATTATCTCACTACAGATAGACATGATCGAAAGATACAAACTTAAATGGGAGAAGGTCGGCCAGGAGCTGGATGCCTGTCTAGTGATATTTCCTCGTCAGTCTGACACTAGAGAGAAAAGACGTGCCGATAAAGTTTCCGACTCCGTTAATGAAGTGGAAGATATGACCGGTTCCTATGATATCAGTGGTTCGCAAAATGGTGTAGCTAGACTGCCTTTACTTCCTGAGTGATTAATTCCCTGTAACAATATGATCACCCCAATTGGTCTTCTGTATAGTAATTGGCAGATAAGGTTCTCCAACAGTAGAAACTAGTGCATCTCTGCAGAAGGTTATTTGTTTCAACCAAGCTCTCATGGCTAATATGGGCTTGTGCGTGCTTGAGCTGACATGCTGAATATTATCAATGTGTAATGCCTCACAGTGATGCTGGATAATTAGAAACTACCGGTACAACCATTCTTAATTTTAGAACAACTTGTACATACTTTGTAATTGCTTTAAAGGCAATTTGGTTGACTAAGCTTCTTCGCCATCCAGAGTGTTGTTTAAAAGACTATATCCTCTGTTACATTGTGACCTAGCATATACTTTGAAATTCAGGTACATTTTGGTCTTGGCAGTTATCTATTTCTGTTATTTATTTTTTGTCATGTGATGTTGTTCAACTAACTGTTAGGATTTAGGTTTATTTTGGAGGCTATATATAGTGCGAGTCCAGTCAAAGTAACACATGTTTTATTCAATTTTTGGTTAATGAAAGTGATTTAGTCTGTATTGCAATCTGTTACATTGGAAGTTATAATAGAGTTTGACGCTTCTTTGTTATACTTGCATTAGAAGTTATACTTGGGTAATTTTGTTTTGATTTATTTAATTGTTAGATTCTGTGAATTATTATAATAATTATTATAAATTTATATGATAATTTTTTGCAAATCCAAAAGTTTTTTAAATTCTATAAATCCCCAAGGGTAGGCTTGTTTTTTTCCCCTTTTGGGTCGTGTTTTGATTATAAGAATACTCAAAAATACACAATGAGGGTATAACACATGCAGTACGGAGTAAACTAACATCCAGATAATGCAGTCATGATTATAAACATACAAGAAAGTCTTAGGAGCCCAGATGGATTGGCTAGATCCAGCTCCCACTCGAGATTGATTGGTCATAGCAGCAAGAATTGAAAGCAACAAAGAAGAAATGAAGCTATGGTTCTAAGTGTATTGATATAACTTGGAAAGAAAGAAAAGAATTGCAGGTGACAATATCAAAACAAAGGAATTAGGTTCAACATTCTGATAATCTATTCAGCCTACTGTGCCCCTTATATATCTGGGGATTACAATGATTAATGCTTAAAGGAATGATTAATGTTACTGACTAATCAACCCAACTAACTCACTCACTCGTGAGTTGTATTAGTCAGTTGGGTGACATGGCTGTCAACTGACAATACCAAATGGCTAAGGTTATTATGCGGCAAAGGAAAAATAGGTAAATACGATACTTGATAGTGTATCAGAGGATGCTTCGCTTCTCTTGGTTGTGACCCTACTCACTCCAGTGTCCCTCCAGGCCAGTGGTTGCCTCTAGTTAGTATGGGTTCCTAACATTCTCCTCCCTTTAATTTGACCTTGTCTCAAGGTCAAAATAGGGATACTCTCTAACAAACTGCTCGTAAGGAACCCAAGTAGCAGTGTCGCATCCCCTTCTTCCTATTGCACAAGCAAGTCTACTGCAGCTCTTCCTCTCCTCTGGACTAATCTCCTTTCTAATATCCAACTGGGCTCTAAAATACCTTCAAATACACCCAGTCCCCCTCTGTGAACTCCCTCTCGATTATGTGCTTATCAGCAAACTTCTTCATCCTCTCTTAGGCTAAAAGCAAATTATCTTTTAATATATGCAGAGCATTGTCTTTGTGAGCTACCATCTCAGCTACTCCAAGATCTGTGGCAAGGTCAGGGATATAAGTGAGGAGATTGGGGGGTGGACTGCCATAGACTGCCACAAATGCTGTGACTTGGTAGAGGAATGCCAATTTGTGTTGAACTAGTATTCAACCCATGCTAGGTGTTTGCTCCACTGCTTAGGCTTGTGGCTACAGAAGCACCTCAAGTAGCCCTCCACACACCTATTGGTGATCTCAAATTGTCCATCATATTGGGGGTGGTAGGCAGTGCTGTATAAGAGCTCTGCCCCTTGCAGTTTGAACAGTTCTTTCCAAAATTAGATGATAAAAATAGGATCCCTATCAGAGACTATGGATTTAGGAACCCCATGTAGTTTGCAGACCCCGTCCATGAAAACTTGAGCTATGGTACTGGCAGTGTAAGGGTGTGACAGTGGGAATAAGTGAATGTATTTACTCAACCTGTCTACTACCACCATAATGGATGTTTTATTGTTGCTGGATGGTAACCCATCAATGAAGTCCATAGCCAGGTCTTCCCAAATTCTTTGAGGAATGGGTAAGGGTTGGAGAAGGCCTGCTGGAGACACAGTTTTCCCCTTGCTTCTTTGACACACTTCACATCTTTTAATGTAGTCTCTTACCATCCTCTTCCAGTAGAAGACCCTTCCGAGCCTCTCCTACAACCGAGTCATGATTTTCCTTCAGCATTACAAGCACAAAGGGTGATTAGGGGTCAACTAGAAGCCTCTGCTTATGGAAGAGCACTCCATCTCTGAGAGTGTACTTGTTAGGATCCAGCTTCCCATCTCTCCATTTTGCCAACTTCTTTTGGTAGTATGCATATTCATTCATTTGATTTTTAATTTGTTGCATCCAATCTGCTGATACCAGTGGTGGCCTGTAATTGATCCTCCCTCCTCCTGGAGAGGCTATCTGTTGCACTATTTTCAGTTCCCCCCTTGTACTCAACCTTATAGTTGAACCCATGCAGCTTCATAATCCATCTATACTGAGCTTCTGAACACAGCCTATGTTCCAGCGTATGTTTGAGAGCCTTGTGATCAGTTTTTATAACAAAAACTCTCCCCCACAAATACTGCTTCCACTTCTTGATTGCTAAAAGTATAGCTAGCATTTCTTTTTTCAGAGAAAGCCCTAACTCTGCCCTTCAATGCTTGGCTAAGGAATGATATGGGCCTGCCCTCCTGCATAAGTACTGCTCCTGTTCCCCAATCTAAGGTATCACACTCAAGTGTGAACTCTAGATTGAAATCAAGCATTCTGAGGACTGGGGTTGGGTTAGGGCTTCTTGTAATTCCATGAATAATTTTTGAGCTTGATCAGTCCACTAAAACGGGCAGCATATTTCTTGAGAAAGTTAGTCAGGGGAGAAGCTTTAATCCCATAATATTTGATAAATCTATTGTAGTACCCAGTTAACCCCAAGAAACCCCTGAGCACTCTAAAGTTTTTGGGCACTGGCCACTGTAGGATAGCTTGGACTTTCTTTTTATCCACCTGTACTCCCTGGTTTGATATAGTGTGACCCAAATATCCCACTTCTTGTTGAAAGATTAGGCACTTTTTCCTCTTGATCTTCAGGTTGTGCTCCTCTAGCCTTTGCAGAACTTTCTTTAGGTGGGTTGCATGGTTTGCACTATAAACTAAAATGTCATCAAAGAACACCAAAACAAACTGCCTAAGGAAGTCCTTGAAAACAATATTCATAAGGGCCTGAAAAGTTGATGGTGCATTGACTAACCCAAATGGCATCACCATGAATTCATAGTGCCCTTCATGGGTTCTGAAGGCAGTTTTAAAGATATCCTCCTCAGCCATTCTCACCTGGTGATACCCAGCTCTGAGGTCCAATTTTGAGAAGTATTAGGTGTCATGACCCGCATCCGGAATTTGGACATGAGTCGTGGGTACGTTCAGCTTACACCGCAACATCAACGGTAGAACGATGTCTAGATCTCAATAATACTAACATAACTCACAACCTGTCAATGATATTAACTCCATAAGGAGGACAATAAAATAAACCTCTCTCAACATCTCATAATGTATACTCAATCACAATAGCTATAAGAATATAAATGGCACGATAAAAGATAAGAAAGAATGACATAGTCAACACAGTATCTCAAAATAGAGAGAAACCACAGTCTAGCTGTCCAACATAATAAGTCTCCACAAGTCTCAAATTAAACTCCACATAAGTCTCAACATAACTAAAATATTCTCAAAATAAGTCTCAAATGCATAAGATAAATGCTGTCTAAACAGCTGCAGGTAGTGTCTCCTCTAATGGAATAGACTCATCTAATATCTCTGGTGCGTAGTCTGCGTCTATACCTGGTCCATAGTATGTAGGACAGAAATCCTCAAGATCCTCTGGAAAAAAATATTCAGTCAGGATTGAAGCGAAGTACAAACACTAACAGTAGTTCCATATATATTGACAAAAACTATAATACAGTGTAAAGAAATACAAGATGGATATAAATACTGGCAATAATAATACTGGAATAATGAAATACTGAAAAATAGAAATACTGGAATAATGTCATCTTCAATGGTACACTAGCAATGAACAGAAGTACAAGTGCATGCTAGAACAATGAACTGGAATATAAGTGAATGCTAGAGTAATAACTAGAACATAGAGAAATGCTAGATCAATAAACTAGAGATACATGTAGAGAATATCTAACTGAGTGTGTGAAACATCAGCATATCATGTGATCGGCTTGGGACTGATCAGGCTTGCTATGTATGACTAGCTATGATTCATGTAAGGTCAGGCTAACCATCCGGATAGCTATGATGCGAGCAATAGTCAGGCTAATCATACATAACAGGCTATGAGGCATGTAATGGTCAGGCTGCACCGACGTGAGGTATGGGTGAGCTATGATGCATGTAGTGTTGGGTATGATCACATAAGCTACTAATATCTCCCCGTCCCCAGCTAGCACGATGGATCCCAATCACGACTCCTCGTGACCGGTCTCGATGATGCCAACTCGTGTATACATAGTGTCAGAATTATGTACGCTATACAACTAGAATTATAGAGATAATCAACATAATGAAAACTGTCAGAGAATGTACTCGCCTGTGGTCCTCTGCTAGAAATACCAATTTCCTATTTCCGAGGTCTTGCCTGAATAATCCAACAGTCCTATAGACATTATTTAATAATAATATAGAATCAGTCGATACACTAAAATACACACAATCATAAGTACACTGAACTCAGAGACTACGCTAGGGATGCTACTTGTCATCTAACAGGGTCAAGTGTACGTCTAGCTGCACGGGTGTCACGTCCTCAAATGTTGTGCATAATCAGACAGTCAATCACTAACACATGTCTCGCCAGTACGTCAGTGTACACAAGGCAGACAACTCACAATATTCAGGGTCACATGGTCAATGCTATTATACGGGAAAATCCACAGTTAAACTAGGGTCATACAATATATATATACACATATAATCATAACTAGTATTTGCATTTAATTCCTATACAATATATATATATATATATATATATATATATATATATATATATATATACTAAATTGATTATTATACGCATACGCGCACGTATACGCATACGAGTTTGGTTTACTTCCATAACGTCTAGCAATCAATATCTAATGAACACGCTAAATCCTAACATCATTCACACACGAACAAAATCACAAGAGAACACTTCGCACCTTGGCCTCGGCGTGCACGTGCACGAGGGAGTATAAGACGTCGAGTCGTGAGGGGATCGGTTCAGCAGGCTGTCGAGGGAAGGGTACTGCAGTCGTCGAGTCGTGAGGTGAATGGGTGGAGGAGATCGGGTTTCAGGCGAGTCGTGAGGGGGGGTCGGCTGTTCAGCGGTGATGGCAGCGTTCAGTCGAGCTCGGGAGGAGGTTCAGGAGTTGTTGTCGGGCTCCGTTCGGCGGTGTAGACGATGGTGGATCCGGCGTTAATGGTGGCGGCGACTGTCGATGAGGAGGTCGGGGAAGGTGGTTCAGATGTGGGGTCGGGATAATGGATAGGTGGTGTCGAGTTCAGGCTGGTGTAGTCAGGACAGGTGATGGCGGAGTCGACGTCGGGTGCTATCAACGGGTTGATGGCAGTCGGTCCGGCGGCTTCCTGCGAGCAAGGAGGAGGGTGGAGGCGGTGTGGACGGGGGAGATCGTGATGGAGAAGATGATGAACAGGAGGAAGGGGTTTGGCTAGGAATAGGGTTTGAGGTGAATGTAAAAGAAAAAAAAAAAAAATATATATATATATATATATATATATATATATATATATATATATATATGGAATTAGGGTTGGGTGTTGACCTAGGTAGTTGGGCCGGTCAACACTCCTTGGAAAGGGCCTCTTGGCTTTTACATGAAGATATTTGGAGGGCTAGGATTTGCATTGTTTCAAATGGAGGGCTAAGGTTTAATGAGGGTTGATGTTGAGTGTTACACACTCCCAAAATTATGGAAAAAATTTATATGACCGGTCAATGAAGGAAGATGGGGTTTCTCCATGTGTTGTGTCCAATGGGGTGTGGACACCCCAATGCACTTTTGCATAAAAGTGCCCAACAATTGGAAATTTACACAAAGTGAAATTTTTGGATTAATTTAATTAAAATTACTATAATTGGTGTTCTAAAATTAATTGGAAGTACATAGGGTTAAAATTAGGTGGGACACAAGTCTCATGGATGTAGAAGACTCAGAATAGAATATTATCATAATTTGGGTTGCACAAAAAGGATCGAGATTGTGTCTCCAATTTCGATTGGAACGCACAAGGATACAAAGTTGAATTTATATAGGATTAAATATAATCGTTTGCGACGAATGTTGTGTGACTAACTTGAAGCACAAAAGGGCATAGTTATAAGTTACACAAAAATCAAAATAGAAGACTGGCACGTCTAGGACAAGGGTGTGAAATTTGTAGGAAGGCAATGGCTACTGTAGCGCTCCAATTATAGAAGCAACGGTAAGGTACAACAATCAAATAAAATCACAGCAATTAAATATAAATAAATATCATACAACATTAACACATTAAATTGAATAAATGAAAAGATGAAAATACCCCTATTCTGGAATGTGGTAGTGACATTAGGCTCCATGCAATTCATTAAAATTGTTCTATAAAGGGTATATGATACTTATCTTTGATTGTGTTTTGGTTCAAGGTCTTGTAGTCCACATATAACCTCCAACTCCCATCATCCTTCTTTACCAAGACCACAAGTGATGAGTAGGAACTGTTGTTATGTCTGATAATCCCTTTGGACTTGTTTTTCTATTTCATTTTTGTGTATGTAGGGGTGTCTGTAAGGCCTATTGCAAACTAGCATAGCCCCTGGAACTAGTGGCACTCTGTGATCAAAAGTTCTTTTTAGAGGTAGCCTAAACATTTCAGCATACTTCTGTAGGAGATCTGTCACTACAGGGTGGGTTTATGTTTCAGTATTACCCACTCCTTCTAAAGAACACATTTGTATAATGAAGATTTAGTAGTTCTGTCTGAGGTCCTTGTCTTCTGGTTTAGTCATGTCATCCTATAAAGGTTGTACCCCCTTTAATTGTTGCATTACCCCTTGCTCTTCAAACTTCATTATTAAGTCTTGGGAATTCCAGACTATATCCCCTAGTGTACTTAGCCAATTAGCCCCCCAAGACTACTTGGCAGCCTGTGATAGGTAAATGTAAGAGATTCGCTATTATCTTCCTGCCTTGGCATTCAATGTTGACTTCATTACTCACCCCTTTGCAGTGTAGCTTCTCTCCATCAGCAACCATTACTTCACATGTTCTCTCCTCATTTTTAGGGAGTCTTATCCTATCTCCAAACTTGTTGTCTATGAAGCTGTGGGTGGAACCAAATTCCACTAAAATGAGTACTGGCTTCCTTTGGAGTGTGCCTCTCAACTTCATGGTGGAATGGTAGGTTATACCTGACAAAGCTTGCAAGGATATGGCAAATGTTCCTGGAGTGTTTGCAGTGCACAAGTCTTCCTTCTCCTCTGTTAGTACTGGGTCACACTCCTCCTCTCTCAGTAGATAGCATGAAAAGTCTCTTTCTCTTTGCACTTGTGGCCCTTAACCCATCTTTTATCACAGAAAAAACACAAGCCAAGATCCTTCCTTCTGGCTATCTCACTTGCATAAATAATAGAGGTAGGCCTAATGTTTGCAGGGGGATTACTTGCTGGAGGAGGGAACACTGGTTTCTTAGTGACATCATTAGCCTAGGCAAGAGGAAAAGTAGGGTTGTAGTTGTTAGCTTTATAAGTCCTCCTTACTGCAATCAATTTTGCTTCATACAACTTAGCTACTTGCATAGCTGCAGGTAATGTGGTAGGATTAGCTATCTGGACTTCATACCTAACCTCTTCATTTAACCCTCCTATGAATTGGCTTATCAAACATGCCTCACTAATGCCCTGAACCCTCTTGGACAACTTCTGGAACTGAGCATTATACTCATCTGCTGTCCCTTCCTGTTTCAGTAGCTTTAACTCGATACATGATTGGTGAATTGGAAAGGTCAATACTCGGGTTTAATGGCTTGGCAGAACTCCTCCCTACTCATGATTCCCCCTCTAATCTTTAGCAACCAATCGAACCAATATACAGTTGTTCCCTTCAGCTGTACTGAGCATACCCTCACTTTATCTCCTTCTGGCACATTGTAATAATTGAAGTAATAGGTCACCCTGAGTAGCCATTCTTCCACCTCTGTGTTGCCATCAAAGTCTGGTATCTTCATCCTTACTGCAGGATGCCCCCAACCAGGTCATATTGGTGACCAATTTGGCATTCCCTAGTGATTCCCCATTGGGTTGGTGATACAACTTGAGGATGATTGTAACCCATAGGGTTTTGAGTGGGAATAAGTATATACTTGGGGGTCTGTTTATGGATCGAGGATTGGGATTTGTACCAAGGTTTACTGGCATGGGGGTTGGAATAGAGGTATTGGGCTGGTGGTGTAGATGATGGAATTCCAGTCACAGGAGTTGGGAAGGTAGGGTTAGAGGTATAGATCAGTAAGTTGGTGTTCAGGGTTGGGGAAGCAGCGTTTGGAGATCTCATGGAAACAAGAACAAACTCAGTCTCCTTTCTAGATCTGGCCATTTCTTCGAGAACACGATCAAATTTATCACCGAGCATCTGAAATTTACCTTCCATGGATTGAAACCTCCGTTCAATCGGTGAGTCTGGTTGGCCAATTGGAGACCCATGCTGCGATCCATAGCAGCACGAACTGCGGTCCTCCGCCGCCTCTCCCACCGGATCCGGCAGCTCTGATACCAAATTGTTAGGAGCCCAGATGGATTGGCTAGATCCAGCTCCTACTCGAGATTGATTGGTCATGCCTATGATCAGAAATCAGAACAAAAAGCAAGAATTGAAAGCAAAAAAGACGGAATGAAACTAGGTTTATTGATATAACTTGGAAAGAAAAGGAAATGCAGGTGACAATATCAAAACAAAGGAATTAGGTTCAACATTCTGATAATCTATTCAGCCTACTGTGCCCCTTATATATCTGGGGATTACAATGATTAATGCTTAAAGGAATGATTAATGCTAATGAATAATCAACCCAACTAACTAACTCGTGAGCTGTATCAAGGAAATATGCAACAAAGGAAAAATAGGTAAATTCGATACTTGATAGTGTATCAGAGGATGCTCCGCTTCTCTTGGCTGTGACCCTACTCACTCCAGTGTCCCTCCATGTCAGTGGTTGCCTCTAGTTAGTTAGGGTTCCTAAGAGAAAGTTATACTAGAATACAAGTCAATCTTTGTACAAGAAAATCATAATATGTAAAATAGTAAGATGCCCCCTCAATGCAATAGCATAAGTACAATTATGAAACTAGTAATACAAATGAGGTATTAGCAGAGTGCATCTACGATACATGATCACAAAAGCTAGCTTGCATAATATACTATATACAACCATGGAGTCTGAAAACAAAAAGGGGCATGCTTCCTACTAGAGCTAATACATGCCAGCATCTAAAAGTCTCAAAATATTATACAACAAAAGATCATGGGAAAGAAATATAATCACTTAGGCTCCGACGACGATGTCCTCGAAGTAGCTCTACGTGCCATCAAGAAATAATGAAGGTAGACCCTCTAGCTCAATAACAAGATATTGCAGTGTGTTGCATCTAATTCCAGAATTTTTGAGATTAATTTTTTTTAATTACATAATGATAGGGTACAAAACATTTTATAGATTATGAGAAATTGTTCGATGTGGCCTTATCGGTATTCAAAAATTAATGTCAATATTTTTCTGAAACATCGGGATGATGCTCCTAAGTTTGTTAATCTTATAAGTAATATGTTAGAACTTCAAAACCCTCAATTAAGATTTCGATCTCATGATCTCCGTAATTTTTGGAATTTATTGCACATTTGTAGGTTTTTATTAATTAAAACGAGAAATATGTTAAATAAACTATAAATTTTGTGAGTTGTGTAAACTACCATTTGAAACCCCTAATATAATATCCTGAGACATGACACATTGATTCCTAATAGACTATAATATTTTCAAGAACTTTTGTTTTTTAAAATTAATTTACTATTTTTAATAGGCTTAAGTGTTTTTTTTTCTTTCTATTGAATAAACCCTACAAACTAAATTAATAATTAACTAAAAATAATTTCTAATTATAATTTGTAGGAGATTGGGCTAGAGCCATGAAGACCCCGCACTTAACCGTTAAAGATCTGGACTATTCTCTTTATTTCCGTTTGATCTAGACTATTAATTAACCCGGATCCGACTTGAAACCTAAGTGATTGATTCTGACTGATAATTTCTAATTATAATTTATAGGAGATTGGGCTAGATCCATTAAGACCCTGCACTTAAGCGTTAAAGATATGGACTATTTTTTTATTTTCGTTTGATCTAGACTATTAATCAACCCGGATCCGACCTGAAACCTAAGTGATTGATTCTGACCGATAATTTCTAATTATAATTTGTAGGAGATTGGGCTAGAGCCATTAAGACCCTGCACTTAAACGTTAAATATATGGACTTTTCTTTTTATTTTCGTTTGATCTAGACTATTAATCAACCCTCACTGGTAGATTTGTGGCACGATTTTGTACCATTGTTAATTAAGAGTTTCGCACAATAAATACGACATTATTTGACATGGAAATTATTCAAGTAGTGTTTAACTGGTGTTAGTACTGTGTCAGAGCAGCCGTAACTTACAAATCTTGCATCAGATTGACGAATTGTTGATTACGTTGGACTCCCAGAATTGAGATCTACAACCTTGGGCACTTTGATTGTAGTTAAGTGATGATAATCTTCGTCATCGTCTCGATTTGTATGTATGTATGTATGTATGTCGCCACCATTCTACTCTGAAACTTTACGATAACATCCTTCTTTAATTCATAAATTTCTGCATTAGAATAGTTAGATTTGAAATGTAAAATGGTAAACAATACAAACTCACCGGAGTTGACGGATTCAAAACCCGATCGAGCGAGCTAGGGATTGGCGGGATGATGCGACTAACTGCGAGATTTTTGTCAAAAATTCAAGATCTAATCGGTGCTACAAATCCAACTGCGCTAGTTTTGCATCCAAATGCAAAGTTAGGAGTCTCTGTCACTGGTGTAAAGCTTCAATTTGACACCAGAAATTCTCGAGTGCTAGTAGGAGATGGCGGGGAAGCGTTGGTTGCTGGCGAAGTCAGAGGTCGACACATCGTATTGTTTTAGAGACCCTAGAAAAGTAGTAGGATCACTTAATAATTTTGTATGACGTAATTATCGTATTGTTTTGGAATACTTCTCACCAGTGCATTCTCCAATGTATTGATCCTCGACTAACTGTTAGGAATCTTTTGGATGTCCAGAGGCACTAGAATCTTGTCTACCCAATCTAAGCACCTTGTCATCTTGGAATTATCTAGTTTGAATACTTCTTTTAAAGGTCTTATTTTATTTTACTTTTCAATAAAGGAATATGATGCATGGAACGAAGTATTTTATTTTAGTTTCAGAAGTTTTAAGCCAGGTTTGACATTATCAGTTGACTATTAAGAGTCTTTGTATCCGCTGCAAGTTCATGAATAAAACAAATTATTTTTACATATCTCTATTGTCATTTGGTTTTCTGCTTAAATTATGTTGTATCAATATCTTTTATGGTTAGTTTGTTAAATGTGCACGTTTACACATTATAGAAAAGCAACTTTGACTTATATGACCTCAAGAACATTGACATTTTTTTGTTCTTGTGGGACCGAAGCGTGATATATATATATATATATATATATATATATATATATATATATATATATATATACACTAATTGTGAGAAAATCGTGTTGTACTGAGGCACATTACTCAATATTGGGACGGAGCAAGGAAACCGTTCCTCTAAACTAAGAAAACTACGAGAGAACCAAGTAATAAAAATGCACAAAAATTAAATTGCCAAAATCACACAAAAGATAAAATACAGGTACAATAATTTTTTGACGTGAAAAACCCTTGCAAAAAAAATTACTAGACGATCGGAGTTCAACCTTGAAAAGACTTCACTAAAGAATTTGAGTATTACAACCTCTACAAACTTCTCACCAACTCAATCGGATCACCACAACTACTTAGACATGAAAACTGATTACAGACTCCCGAAGAACAAAAGACAACGAGAAGGTTACCCGAAACTTGTCTCTCCTTCAAAGTAGTCGTCAATCTCTTTCTCTCGCCAAAAGTTGTAAAGCTGCAATTACTGTATAGATTAGGGTTAGAAAAAAATCTATATATAACCCCCTCAATATCGTAGCAAATCGGGAATGTCCACACGATCAATGGTGTAGAAAAAACCCTCTAAATTCGGGTTCAGCCCGACATACGGTATACTGCCGGTATGCCGTAGTGTACCGGTGGTATACCATATCGATGAATGTCGGCGAATATGAACATAGAAATAGCAGTAGCAGTATTTTTCCTACAGAGAGAGTATATCGATGGTATATCGACGATATATCGTCGGTACACTGAGTTTACAAATATCGACGAATGCGGTCCTAGAATCAATCAATAGAAAAATAGTTGCAACGATGGTATCGATATATTGTACTGTACCACGACATACCGTTGTTGCTGTATGTTCCAAAAATACCTCAATGTAAACTCTGACTTTGATGCCTTCAACTCCCCGAGCTTCTCCGACACATGTATGACACTAGTCGCACTCCGGGATATTCTCCACATATGTTGGGAACCCCAGCCAACTTCAACAAATCTCCACATTTCTAACTAGGTGAAGGAGTTTGTCATACCGACGATCCTCATACAGTACTTTAATTTCTCTCTTGGTAGAAACTTTGTGAGCATATATACTTCATTGTCTCCCGTGTGAACCTTCTTAAGTGTTGCGTCCTTCGCCTCAAGCACCCCTCATATCTAATGATACCGAGTTGCAATATGCTTGGACCGACTATGAAACGTTAGATTCTTTCCAAAATGGATTTCGCTCTGGTTGTCGCAAAATAAAACATATTGCTCTTACTTAGGCCCCAATTTCCGACAAAAATTTCCTCATCAACAATAATTCCATACAAGCCTCCATTACCTCAATGAATTCTACCTCTATTATAGATAAGGCAACACACTTCTGCAACATCGACTGTCACAAAACTGCTCCACCAGCTAATATCATAATGTAGTCTAAAGCTGATCCTTGTGTCCACATCTCTAAAAAAATCAACATCAGTATATTCAACCAGCTTTGGCTCGTCACCACTAAATAAAAGCTTCCAATCAGCAGTATCCTGAAGATATCAAAGAATCCACTTAATCACACTCTAATGTACTCTCCCTGGATTGGAAAGATACCTGCTAGCCATACCAACTGTGTAAGAAATATTTGGTCTCGTACACACCATAGCATACATGATACTTTCTACAACTGAAGCATACAGAACCTGCTCCATATCTTCCTTTTCTTTCTCGGTAGATGGACATTGCTCCGTAGTGAGATTAAAGTAAGCAGCAAGTGGGTTGCTCACTTTCTTTGACCCATCCATCCTGAAATACTGAAGTACAGGTGAATGTACTTTTTTTAGGATAGGTAAAGCAACTTGGACTCTCTCTCTCTCTCTCTCTCTCTCTCTCTCTCTTCCAGTCGATCTCTATCCCAAGAATAGTCTTTAATGTGCCTAAATTCTTCATAGGAAAGATCACACACATTTGGTGCTTCAACTCCTCTATCCTGGTGTCATTTTAACCCACCAATAACATATCATCCATATGGATAAATTAATAAAATGATGAAATCATCCTCGAAAAAATACTTCACAAACACACAATGATTTGAAGTCGTCCATGCATAACCATGCTCCTCCATAAACGACTAAAACTTTCTATATCCCTGCCTCAGAGCCTACTTCAGACTAAACAAACTATTCTTCACCGGATAGACTAAATGTGACTTACCCTGCTCACATAATCTCTCTGGCTGCTCCATATATAATTCCTCTTCTAAATTACCATGAAGGAATGTATTTTTATGTCCATCTGCTCAACCTCTAAGTTACAATTGTCTACTAACGCAAGCACCACTCGAATAGATAATAATTTGATGACCAACAAAAAGATCTCATCAAAATCCATTCCCTTCCGCTGAATATAGCCTTTAACTACCAGTCTCGCTTTGTATCGAAGACGAGTAGCATCTTCTGTCTGCTTCACTCTGAACACCCATCGATTCTTCAAATCTTTCTTTCTCTTTAGCAACTGTACCATCTCATAAGTAGAGTTTTCTTGTTAGGAACTCATCTCCTCTTGTATGGCTTGCACACTCTCCTATCGACATATGTATTCATCTTCTATCGCCTTTGCGAAGATTTTAGGCTTTCCCCGTCAGTAAATAGTACATACTCATTTGGTGACTACTCTTGGATGGTCGACACTCTCTTATGTTCCTTCTCAATGGAACCTTTGGTGTTGGTTGTATACTGACAGCCACATTCTCTTCAGGAACTGCCTCATCGGCATGCTCATCCTCTTGAGGGTCACCCTGACCATCATCATAAGGATGATGACCAAGGTTGGAAGCATCTCCATGTATTAGCTCCCCCATAATTGGATTTTCTGTAATATCCTTTAGAAACAGCTCAAAGTATGAAGACTCTTAATCAAGCAATTCCTCAGTCTTAGAAGGCATCTCAGAATCCTGAGTGTTGCTCATAGTTTGATCCTCGAAAAATACCACATCCCTGCTTCTATTGAGCTTTTCTTCCACAGGGTCATAGAATCTATAGCCAAAATTATCCCGACCATAGCCGACAAAAATGCATTGCCTCTTCTTCGGCTCAAGTTTAGACCTATCATCCTTCGGTACATGCACTAAGTCCTTACAACCAAACACTCGAAGGTAATTGTATGACAAATCCTTGTCATATCATACTTTATTAGGCACATCATCCTACAAATGAGTACTAGGAGATAAATTAATAACATAAGCAGTAGTGTTAAGAGCCTCAGCACAATAGTGTTCGATAAGTTTGCTTCTAACAGCTAACACTATTTCCTCTCCATCAATATTCTATTCATACGCTCCGCTACACCATTGAGATGAGGTGTCTTTAGTGGAGTCTTCTGATGTCAAATCCTCTACTCTCTGAAATAAGCATTAAAGGGACCAATGTGTCACGCCCCGAGGCGTCCCCCGAGCCGTGACCGCCGTGCGGGCCTGGAGTTGCGCCCGCACAAGGCTTTTTAATGATTTGCATAGCAAGCACATACTCAGAGTACGCAGATAAATTGAAACACAGATTTGAAACATAGAAAAGTTCTCTTTATTGATAATGAACATCTATTACAAACTCTTGAACGAGTCAGCTAATATGCCGAACGGCTTACAAAAGGGTTGACTCAAAATGAGATAGCAGTCCTGTACATTACATCCTTTTATAAATTCAAAACGATAAAGACCTCCAGGCTGGAGGATCGCCTTGCCACGGAGCTGCATTTTGTGTAAGAAGAGTTGCAGGCTCCTGACTCCAAAATGCTTCGGGGGCGCGGTGAAGACGCGCCAACAGTTGGACTGGATCGGGAAGACGACTTCGGCTCCTCGCTCGGTTCGCCTTGATGCGGAGAACCTGTTTCAACGAGGGTCAGCATATCGAAACATGCTGGTGAAGGCGAGCTAGCCTGACTATACCAATCAACACGTTGTTTAGCGAAGCATACATATTTGTGGGTTTCTATCTTGCCTTAGTTCATTTACAGTTAAGCAGCATATTGAATTTACTGAAATGAACGTGCCACCGTTCGGTGGATTTTACCTGACCGTCTGAATTACCTGCACAATACTTACCATGCCTTCCCTGAAACGAAGACACAAGTTAGTATGCAACAGGTTTAAATATACAGGGGATCACTGGCTGGATGCCATATTGGACCAATTTTAGTCGCTGACGAGGATGGTATGCAGCGAGAGCACGGGAGTGCTGCACGCCATTCCGTCCTTGCACAGGATGACTAAACAGGAGAGTTCCCGCCCGGATCGGATCGGTGCCAGTGCCCCAGCGACCGTCCGCAGGAACTAAGGGCCTTGTGCACAAGTTGTCCGTGATCAACATATACACTAAGTTAGCAGTTGAGGCAAATCAGGGCAATAACAGGCACGGGACAGTAACAGGAGGGGAGCTACTTTGGCATAGTCTCCCTATCAGATTATTGCATTCAGGATGAGTATGTTCATAGCATAATTTAAAGAAGAGCATACATTCTAACTTGTATTATGCATATGATAAATATTTCCGAGCGAACAAGCATGCAAGTAAGTAACCGTTCACAGTTTGATTGACAAGCAGTATTAACCAAGTCTATTCTCTTTTATCTTGGTTTATTTTATTATTACTTGGTATCGTTTGATCGGGGCGAAGGAGTGAAGCTGGAAGCAGAGCTAGCTAATCGGGTTGGTAGCCACTCACTTAGATTTTGGAAAGAAGAAGGAAAGAGGCGCTTCACGACTCCGTTCGCAAGCCGCCTACTGCTCGTTCACCTGCACACGAACAGCTCGATTAATACCTCTTCCTCTCTTTCCATTCTCGGAATAGAAGTGCAAGTCTATGAACGAAAACAATGAAAATCATCGAAACCGTTCAAGGAAAACAAGCAAATCCCAAAACCAACTCAAAGCACGAAAGCAACAAGCGACATCGAAAACCGAGGCAATAAAAGATAGCAGCGGAGAGGTCCCTCCTGACTCTGCCGCTAAGACGATCCTTGGGGCGCAGTCCACTGAATATGGGAATCGATTCCGAAGAAACAAATCCATAACGAGGACGAGTTCTTAATTCAATCTATCCCGATCGAACGATACCGTCTTGTGTTTCTTAGCCGCGCTCTCCGCACCGGGAGAACGGGGCGCTACATCCTACCCAACCAATTGGAAGTTTCGTCCCGAAACTTAAGAATAGGGCCTACCGTTAGGGAGCATTATGTCGAGGGCGGCGATCCGGGACAGGACAAGCATCCACCCGATGGGTTGGATCACCACAACGGAGGCAATTCCCGAGTCGCTTTCGACAATCCTTGAACAGGTGCCCTGGCTTCCTACAGAAGTTACATGTTTGGTTGGGATTTGTCTTCTGCTTTCCGCCATCATTGTGACGCTTTGCAGCGTTGTTTCCTCCCTCGCTGCCTTGGCGTTTGTGATTGTAGGTATGCACAGCGCCGGTGGAAACGTGAGGATAGAGTGGTTCGAGCGACAAGGCGTGATTCATGACTTCACGCATTGTTCCGTACTGATTGTTGACTACGTGCGAATAGATGGCAGGGCGTAGTCCACCTTCAAACCTTCTAGCTCGGCTCGCTGCATCAGGTAAATAGGCCCTAGCGAACTTCGAGAGTCGGTTGAACTCGGCGGAGTATTGCTTAACTGTCATACTGCCCTGCCTCAGCTGCACGAAGTCATTTTCTATTTTACGTTGTACTGGAGGCGGTATAAACTCCTCCTCAAACGCGGCACGAAAGGTCGTCCACGAGATCGCCTCCTCTCCGTGATCAAGTTGGAGAGATCGTCGATGCACGTCCCACCAATCGTGTGCGTCGAGGCGGAGCTGCAGTTGCGCGCAGGCGACGCGCCTATCTTCGGGGACCTCTAGCAGAGTGAAGTGGTCTTCAAGTTCTGCTAGCCAATCTAGAGCTACCACTGGGTCCTCAGTCCCGTTGAACGGGGTGTTGCAGACTTTCTTGAAATGGCCCAAGTTGAAGGCAGTCACGTCCCTCGGCCTTGGGATTTGAGGCGTCTCCACTTCAAGCACGGGCTGCTCCACCGGAGTCGTTGCTGTTGTTGCGGCGGAATAGTTGGCAGCCAAAGTCTGAACGATCTGATGCAGGGTATCGACCTGCTTCTGTTGGACTGAGAATCGGGTCTCTAGATTACTCTCGAGCTTAGCTTGGCGAGCATCGTCTCGTTGTCGTTGCGATTCTAACATTTGCATTACCCGCTCAAGCGGGTCGACTTGAGACATGCCTCTTTGGCTTCGAGAGCTTCCCGAATTGCCCGAACTGCTCTCTTGTGTTTCGATCGGTGGTTGCGCTGCAGATTGCGCTGGATCCATTCCTTCAAAATGAAGGTAAATTACATTAGGATCATAATGTATTATGGACTTATTGCATGAACGTATCTCATTTTGGCCTAGCGAGTTCAAGAGTTCGCACAGGAATTTGATCGTTAAAGGAACTTTTCCAGCACGAAGTCTAAGGAACTTGAATCTGTGCTCTGATACCACTATGTCACGCCCCGAGGCGTCCCCCGAGCCGTGACCGCCGTGCGGGCCTGGAGTTGCGCCCGCACAAGGCTTTTTAATGATTTGCATAGCAAGCACATACTCAGAGTACGCAGATAAATTGAAACACAGATTTGAAACATAGAAAAGTTCTCTTTATTGATAATGAACATCTATTACAAACTCTTGAACGAGTCAGCTAATATGCCGAACGGCTTACAAAAGGGTTGACTCAAAATGAGATAGCAGTCCTGTACATTACATCCTTTTATAAATTCAAAACGATAAAGACCTCCAGGCTGGAGGATCGCCTTGCCACGGAGCTGCATTTTGTGTAAGAAGAGTTGCAGGCTCCTGACTCCAAAATGCTTCGGGGGCGCGGTGAAGACGCGCCAACAGTTGGACTGGATCGGGAAGACGACTTCGGCTCCTCGCTCGGTTCGCCTTGATGCGGAGAACCTGTTTCAACGAGGGTCAGCATATCGAAACATGCTGGTGAAGGCGAGCTAGCCTGACTATACCAATCAACACGTTGTTTAGCGAAGCATACATATTTGTGGGTTTCTATCTTGCCTTAGTTCATTTACAGTTAAGCAGCATATTGAATTTACTGAAATGAACGTGCCACCGTTCGGTGGATTTTACCTGACCGTCTGAATTACCTGCACAATACTTACCATGCCTTCCCTGAAACGAAGACACAAGTTAGTATGCAACAGGTTTAAATATACAGGGGATCACTGGCTGGATGCCATATTGGACCAATTTTAGTCGCTGACGAGGATGGTATGCAGCGAGAGCACGGGAGTGCTGTACGCTATTCCGTCCTTGCACAGGATGACTAAACAGGAGAGTTCCCGCCCGGATCGGATCGGTGCCAGTGCCCCAGCGACCGTCCGCAGGAACTAAGGGCCTTGTGCACAAGTTGTCCGTGATCAACATATACACTAAGTTAGCAGTTGAGGCAAATCAGGGCAATAACAGGCACGGGACAGTAACAGGAGGGGAGCTACTTTGGCATAGTCTCCCTATCAGATTATTGCATTCAGGATGAGTATGTTCATAGCATAATTTAAAGAAGAGCATACATTCTAACTTGTATTATGCATATGATAAATATTTCCGAACGAACAAGCATGCAAGTAAGTAACCGTTCACAGTTTGATTGACAAGCAGTATTAACCAAGTCTATTCTCTTTTATCTTGGTTTCTTTTATTATTACTTGGTATCGTTTGATCGGGGCGAAGGAGTGAAGCTGAAAGCAGAGCTAGCTAATCGGGTTGGTAGCCACTCACTTAGATTTTGGAAAGAAGAAGGAAAGAGGCGCTTCACGACTCCGTTCGCAAGCCGCCTACTGCTCGTTCACCTGCACACGAACAGCTCGATTAATACCTCTTCCTCTCTTTCCATTCTCGGAATAGAAGTGCAAGTCTATGAACGAAAACAATGAAAATCATCGAAACCGTTCAAGGAAAACAAGCAAATCCCAAAACCAACTCAAAGCACGAAAGCAACAAGCGACATCGAAAACCGAGGCAATAAAAGATAGCAGCGGAGAGGTCCCTCCTGACTCTGCCGCTAAGACGATCCTTGGGGCGCAGTCCACTGAATATGGGAATCGATTCCGAAGAAACAAATCCATAACGAGGACGAGTTCTTAATTCAATCTATCCCGATCGAACGATACCGTCTTGTGTTTCTTAGCCGCGCTCTCCGCACCGGGAGAACGGGGCGCTACACAATGTATTCACCGCTATTGTCGAACCGAACATACTTCAATTTCTTGCTCGTCTCCCTTTAAATGGAGGCCTGCAACTCTTTGAAAGTATGTAGCACCTGTCCTTTATCTTTATACCATAGACCCAATATTTTTAACACACACACACACACGCACACACACACACACACACACACACACACATATATATATATATATATATATATATATATATATATGCTAAAAAATTAGCCAGGTGGTTTTATATTATGGAACCAACCTATGTTATAACCATTGGATTTGGATTGCAAGGCTGAGATTACACATGTATCTTTTAAGTAGATACTCCTATCTTTTAATCTCATTCTTGCAATCCAAATCTAATAATTATAACATATGTAGGTTCCATAATTAGGATTTCAAGGACTTGGACTTCTTATCCTTGGACTGGGCGGGTACGATACGTCTCTCCACTCGAGGGGATACAGTTGTCGAATCCCGAGCTCGCGTAATGAGTCACGATTGCCCATTGAGTCTAGGCGGGCTCGGAGTTCTCGTACCTCTCGTATTGCTTTCCGGGCTTCATCGACTGCGAAAGAGGCAGATGATCCGGGCAGGGGATGATTGTTGCCAGCGAGTGGAGCGGTTGTATTTTAATCCCCATTTGTCCCGGGGTTCAGGCTTGCTTGACCAGAGGTACTTGCTGGTTGTGAGGATATATTCGCCTTGATCTCCAGTATTCTCTGGGTTAAGGTGCCTCGAGGAATTCAAGGTGCTGTCGATCATTGGGGCCCTCGTGATCGTCCCCTGCCATGTATGTTGTTATCACATGGAGAGAAATAGATGGGACGATGGACATAGCACTTTTTGCCTCAGAATTATGCCGTGAATAGTCATCAGAAAAGTTGGTAGTGCCGCATCCCCCTCAGACTCGGAGGGAACACTACCCTCAGCGTAGGAAGCTGCATCCTCTTGACGAGTGTGACTACCCCAGGAATCTCAACATCTACTCCTTGGGAATCATCGTCTTCTCAGAACGTCGGATTATCATAAAGGTCCAGGGGATTACAACCCCCAGCTTGCGTAGCCACCTGGGGTCCTAAGGAAGAACTACCCTCGGTGGATGACAGCTTCTTCTTTGAGCGGGTGCCCAAGAAAACACCTTCCGCGGGTTTCGCTACATGTCCTCCTGGGACCGGTCTTCTTGATCCGCTGGTTGAGAGTGACGGACAGGAGGTGCTGGACTTCCGATCTCCCCTTATAGAGGGGGCCTTCCGAACAGAATAACATGAGGCGAGGGGCAGCTCCTCTGCATCCAGTGCTTTCACCTGTTCTCCGTGTTACTGCTGGGTGGGTGCCTTTGGTTGCAGTCGCTGGAATGCCGACTACTTATTTGTGGGTACTGCTACTTTGTTACAGCAGCAGTTGATGATAATGCTGGCACAGTGATGCCTTGGGGAGGACACTTCTTATTTCGTAGTTGATTCTCTCGCTTTGCGCTTGTAATTGATTACATTGCTCAAGTCAAGCGAGGGCTGATTCACCTTTGCACCCTTCTTATACGTCCGGGTAGACCGAGCACATGGGTGCGTAGGTGTTGACTTTTCTTCCTGACCTGGGATTCATACAAGAACTTTATCCAGGTTCCTGATGGAAGACTCTTTAGACTGACCATGTCCAATTGCCACTGCAGGCTGGACGCATGGGTCAGTTTTGTACAAATTTTTGTCAGGGGAACATATTACAGTTAGCGGCGCCTGCTGACGGTCGATCGAATGAGCAATTGCTTGAGCTTGGCGAGCTCGTATTGCCCTAGACTTCTTCGTCCTAGCACACGCCGGTGCGTAGTATGAAAAGTCCAAGTTTATGTCTTCGCCTTTCTCAGCATGGCACATGGAGTCAGTGATGCATGAGATTCGGTCGAAGATAGAACTTCTGTTACTGTCCTGGCCGCATGTGGCCACCTAGTTGCGGCTACCGACATGTGCAGCATAGTCCTCCTTATGTGGCTTTTGATGTGGCTGCATGGAATGTATCTTAGCGCTCGAACTCCTGGCATGTAGTATTTTCCTCTACTAGAGCTCAAGTGCCGAGCACTTTCCTTGTCAGAAGAAGCTGTCGTATGAAAGGCGTCAGCTCGTATGGACGCATAATGTGCCTCCCCTGCGGCAAGGAGAGAGACGGGGAGCACATGCTCCACAGTTGGGTGAGGTAGAACGACCTTTGCAACCCATGTCCTGTGGGTCTTCTTAGGATTTTCCAACCTTGGAGAAGCGCCGCCCTCAGAGAGCATTTTCTCAGAGGCTTGTTGGTCGAAGCGTACAACCAGCTTCCTCTGGGTCAAACCTAGCTTCGATGCATCGAACTGCATCACGACCTTCTCATCAGAGGAGAAGGAAGTCCCCAGCAGAGTCGCCACCTTGTTTACCATTGAAGTAAGTTTGGGAAACCTTCGTTTAATAACAAACAAAAAATGTACAAAGAAATCCTAGACAGAAAATCTAAGTACAATATTTTTTATCTGGGTAATGTGACGATGGAGATCGAGTACTGCAATGACTCTTTTACTCTGTTGACGGTCCGGCAAGAAAATGAGGATGCTCTTTTCTCTTTTCTCTCTCTTGATCTTGTGTGCACGTACGTAGCTCGCCTGGAGGGGTCTGGTCTCTGAAGGAGAAAAACTAGCCATTGAACGTCCAAGTTGCTCCTATTTATAACCATCATGATGATGGACTATAGGTGTCACATGTGCTTCTGTTTGGTGGCCGCAGGGGGGATCCTTTAATAGAATGATCTTGTAACTGTAGGCGCATGTTATGGGCAGGCTTCCACGTGTACACCCTTAACAGGATATAGTTGAGTCCAGGCCGAGCTACCACGTGGACGTTGTTGTGAATTGTTGTTGCTAAAGATCTGGACGGTTCTCGTCTTTTATTTGTGTAACTTGGTCATCTTGACACGTGGCCCGGATTTAATTGGAGAGAATCACTTTAGTCTTAACAGAAAGATTTTATCTCAGAAAACCCTGCCATATTGGACGTATGGAGTCTATGATGCATAGGACGCATGGAACACATAGAGTCTGGAACGCATGGGGCCAAAGACGCATGTAACGCATATTATCTGGAATGCATGGGGCCAGAGACGTATAGAACGTATGGAGTCTGAAACGCATGGGGCCAGAGACGTATGGAACGCTTGGAGTCTGGAACGCATAGGGCCTCGTACACATGGCGCTGCACGCCTGTCAGGAGTAAAGTTTATGCTGACGTGAGGTTTTCTTGTTTAGCATGCTCACATCTTTTGAGGTATTCAGAAACTCCTTTTTGTCAGGATTCTGTGTCAGACATAATATTTGTGTTAGGCCTTTATGTGGCCAGTATTAGGGCACAGGGATGATTGAGGGAGTAGTGGCGCATGGCACTGCTAGCACATAGAGACACTAGTTACTTAGTGGCATATGGCACTGATGACACACGGGAACACTAGTTATGAAGCGGTTGTCGCATAGTAGCTGCTTTTCTGGGCCGCATAGTCATTCTGCGACCTAATTTTTTCTGAGTCAATCTTGGGATGCATGTTTGTTGGACGCATAGATCTAGAATTTCCATGCTTCTACATTAAATTATATTGGACGACTTAGAGTTTATAATTTAGATCGAAGATTTAGAAATTGAATTGTGACTTGGTAGTCTAGACTTAGAAAAGAATGGATAGGTGGATTCTATCGAACATATTTGAAAAGATAGACTATGCGAATCGCTAGGTTTGATGTACGGTATTGATATATCGAGGATTTGATTGAAAAGGCTTATCGTAGGACGACTTTGTTAAAACGGACTCAGACCCCTTGAACTGAATGTTGTTGTCATGACCCGCACCCGATGTAGGAATGCAAGTCGAAAATAACGTCCAGCCTACGCCGTAGAATCGGCGGTAGAACGCTGTCTTGGTCTACTATACTATCTAAAATCTCACAATAATATGAAGTCTGCCAATAAAATCTCAACACAAAACTCAATCACATTCTAAAGTACGAAAAGATATCAAGGAAGTCTAATATAACTATCCATTCAATATATATAAATAATAATAGAAACAATATCCAATCTCATACTCTATGCCGAAAACAAATTCGGTACCAAAATGCTAAAGAGACTAACTATGAAAACTAATAATCCGAATAAACCTCCCGGCAATCACTCCAGAACTAGTGAATCCAAGTCTGCACCATCTATAAGTCGAAGTCCATAGTATGTCGGACACCAATCTCTCGGATCCTCTGAAAAATATTTTCCAGTCAGAAATGGAGCAAAGTACATACCTCTGAAAGCAGTTCCAATAACATAATCGAGCATATAAACAGATATAGAAATGAACTACAAGATCACTAAACATATGAATGATGAACAAGATATATACAGGTAATGTATGAGAATATATAGATCAACAATATAAATATCACAATATGATGAAGTAAACTACAATCTAAACTATCTAATGTGCCTTAGAATACGAGTTCATTATGTGATCGGGTTGGGTGAACATGATCAGGTAAGACGAATTACAAGTGAAGTATGTAATCATAATGTACACGATTTGTAACAATGGCTTTGATCACATAATCAACTCCTACTCTCCCACCCCAACTAATATCGATGGATCCAATCACGACACGCTACGAACACAAAAATATAACCACTGTCACGAGCAGTGGGTGTACACGAATATCATAACCACCGAACACGAGCGGTGGGTGTACACGAATAAGCACACTAAACACGAGCAGTGTGTGAACACGAAGTAACATCAATACCCAGTATACACGATGAGATACAATGTACACGAGTACCCGCTGAACACGGTAGGGGATAACATCTCATGACGGGATCCATATAGCACCAGTCCGTAAAATTACTGTGTCGGAATCAATGTATACAATTCTAGAACATGCATATATATAATATTATGAATTGAAAACAATCAGAGAAATGTACTCGCCTGCGGTCCAGAGCAATGAATGTCAAACTGTCCGAACTGGTGTCACACAAACCTATATATGAAATATTGCATTAATATAAGGATCTGGAAGAAAATAAGTTAAACTAGTCAACTTCTAGGTCATAAAGTCATTTATAAGTCAAAAGTCAAACTAGGTCAACTCTAAGTCAAACCGGTCGAACTATAGTCAAACTATGGCCAACTACCTATTTCCAGGTTGCATGAGTCTAACTCAAAGATATTGGGCTCACACACTATGAATCTAGGCCATACAAGCTACAACTTAGGATACTAAGATACCGTATCTCAGGATACGCAAACAATAGGTAAATATCACATATCTATAATAAAGCAATATTATATATATAAATTATAATTACAAATGCCAAAAGATTATCATGGTTTTGAACCAACTTGGTATCGCAATAGTAAACCTCTATCTTGATACCCAAACCCAATACCTTGGATATCCTTAATACCTTGACATTTACCTTGGTATCTCAAGGTAATGTCACTCCAGTATATATATATTAACTATCCAACTATAACTATAAACTACCATGTATTTAGTATTTATACCATACTATATACCTTATTTTAGTCACCTTAATACCAACCCATAATTAGTTTACAACTATCATATTACTATGCCAATACATAATACTCATACCTTGGTATATCTTGATACTTACCTTGGTATCTCAAGGTAATTGCCAAAAATTTATATATGTACTAACTACCCAACAATAATTACATATATCAATCCAATATAACTCTAGTATGTACTAATAGAATAAATACTAACTACCAGCTACACACTAACTATTAATACATATATACTTACATACATACCTAAAACTATATAATATATAAAAGATATTCATAACCATTGATAACTAAAATATACTAACTTACTCAATAATATTATGTGCTACAACTAAATATATACATATATAGTATAATACAAATAGCAATTAGGAACATATTTATATATATATTAATTACCATTTATATATTTAATACATATATATAACCCACCATATATATTTATATAATATATATTTAAATACATATATATAACCCACAATATATATTTATACAGTATATATTTAAATACATATAATCCACAATATATATTTATACAATATATATATATATATATATATATATATATATATATATATATATATATATATATATATATATATATATATATATATATATATATATATAACTATATATATAACTATACATACACTTATACATAGTAAATTGTATAAAATACCACATAGTAACATACATACACACACATACATATTAATATGTATATATAACTATACATATATGTATACGTATATAAAATTATACACTATATAAATACATAACAATATATAATATAACTATATATATAATCACATATAAATATATCTACTATATTATATATACATATACTACCACTTATAAATATATATTTACATGTAGAAAAATAGCTACATAATAAATATACACATATAGTATATGCATAGGTACATAGATCTAAGACACAACATTACATAAATATATATACACAATATTATATATATATACATATATATAATTATACTTCTCCATGAAATAAGAATACAAAAGAATTAGATCTACAATTAAATTGCACATACATAAACCGTATCACCCCGTATCACACTAGATTTAGGATACGCATGCGACACGAGTCCACCACACATCCAAATGTACCCCAAATGACACAAACAAGTCATATATATTATTTATGAATAATACAAAGAGTCAAATATAAATCTACGTGTCGGAGGAAAAATACGAAGAGTCAAAATGTGACATGCTCAAAGTCCCGTGTCGGAGGAAAAATCTCCAAATTAACACGTATCACCAAATTGATGGGATATGACCTACACGTACCCAATTGTGGATACGAAACTAGCCCCAAACACACAAGCACATGTCAAATTGATCTATAGGACCAATTGACACACACAACAAATATCAATTTCGGAATTTTCTAAAAATTGACACAAAAAGTACCATAACTTTTTTAATAGGCCTTCTATGAACACAAAACCAAAACCTATGGGTAATCTATGCATATGGGTTGATTTTCTATAGTTAAATCTCATATTTAGAACCAAAATTAAGGGAAAAAATTGAATTATACCTATTGGGAGATGGATTCCCAATAAAACCTCCAAAATTGGTGAAATTGGCCTCCAACTTGTAGATCCTTGCTCCTCTTTGTAGATCTATGCTTTCTCCTTGTAGATCCTTGCTCTAATAGCCTCCAATGATGATTTGGAAAATAATTTGGTAGAAATTTGGTAGGAATTTGGTTGAGAAAATTTTCTAGATCTAGATTTGGAATAAAAAATGAAGAGAGAGAAAGTTTTTATCCCATTTATATAGGCCTCACTTGCCCCCTCCCTCAAGCTACTATGTAAAGTCTAAAATACCCCTTGGGGCCTCTCATGAAGAAATTAATTAAGGAGGAAAGCTTCTAGTCTAATGGGTTTAACATAATTAATCATCCTCCTAATAATTGGGCTTCTAATTATTGGGCTCACTTCTAACTAAAATTAAATGTTGGTCCATGAGTCTAAACTAAACTAGTTGGTCCACTAACACAAGTCCAAAAATAAATCTAACATGCTAATAATAAATAAATAATACAATAAATAAAATTTAACATGCACAATATTTAATTAATTACCAAATGACTAAAATATCCTTTCCTTGAAAATATGGTAGTGACAGTTGTGAATAATAGTAGGACGATATATGCTCAATGTTTAAAAATCTGAGTGAAGCGAGCTTGGGTAGAATCCACATACGAATGGACTATGGTTTTACCTTAGGAATTGGGATGAGCATCGTGAACGAATTTGCACGATAAAAATCGTAAACTTGAATTATACCTATGACCTTGTGAGCCGACCTAGTGGTTAGGCAGAGGACCCTATGCTATGAGATGAACCGGTGAGACCGACTTTAGAGTATCGCTCGGGTATAGGATAGAACTGGGGCAGCAAGACTTAGAGTTAGGACTTGGATGTTAGTTGTTGGTTTGGATAAGTCATGCGACGGAGAGGAACGAGACGATATTGAAGATTCGTTGGATGGAATAGTTATGAATCAAAATTGTGATGCTCAAGTAAAGTTGGGAGAACGAATTGAATCATTGCTTGGAAGACAATGATGAATCAAAAAATTCAATGGAACAAAATTTGATATTTAAGAGATTGCAATTGGGAGTATTGTATAGACTCAAGGAATTATGTTACTTGAGGATTGATATAGACGAGAATGAAATAATCTGGAGTTTGTTTTAGTCGAATTAGAGAAACGATCAACGATTCAAAAGTAAGATTTTTTACAAATAGCTTATCCTACTTCATTATCGCTAAGCTTGGTTGAAGTGCATATATTTGAGGAACTCCTTAAATATGTGCACGATCTAGACTCAACAATATGTTGAACTCGAATGCAGCTGCAGGTGAATGTATGTAGATTCGCATAGATGAGTTAGCGATTTCAGTAAGTTAGCCTCAGCCTAAGATTTTCGTTCACGGTGGAATATGACATACCCCATGTTGAGCAATATAGTTCTGTGCTAAGATGCAATAGAGACTGGGTCAGAGAACGTAGATGATTCGAGTGATAACTTAGAGACTGTTGGTTCCAGTTAGGCGATGGTGAATGATTGTCATAACGATATTCTTGATTCGGGTAGGCTCATCCTAGCCATATACTACAACAAATAAGGTATATAATAGCATGCATAAAATGCTATAATATCCTTAATATAGCATATTCTGCACGCTATAATTGCCCCTGCTATAATATCCGAATGTTATAATATTATAGCGCTCAAGAACATTGTTACTTTGTTATAGCGTTCGAATTGCTATAAAGGAACGCTATTAACTTATAGTATACATGAACGTTGTAGATAGCGAATGCTATAGTTATATAGTGCTTAGGAACGCTGTTAACATGTTTGTGAGTGCTATTAATTTATAGCATTTGTGTTATTAACCTATAACATTATTGAACGCGATTGTCCTGCTGTGATCACAAATTGAAACGTTATTTATAGCATTTTCTATTAAAATTGTAACATGTTTCTGAATGCCATAATAAAATTTATTTATACAAAAGAGATTATACAATATATTAAATAAATCCAGACTTTTTCCATTTCAACGAAACAATCAAGATGTACAAAAAGGTTATCAATGTTAAAATGACTTGATATACTAGTCCAAAATAAACAAATCCATACATTTTCCATTTCAGCGAAACATTCAAGTTGTACAAAAAGTTGATCAATGTTAAAGTGACTCGATACTATAGTCCAAAAACTATATATCCTAGAAATTAAGCATCAAACTCCATTAGCTATATATATATATATATATATATATATATATATATATATATATATATATATATATATATATATGGTATCCAAAATAATGCTTGACGTTCGTCCATAATTCTTTCCTTGTAGTTCCCATCCACATCCAAAAAATATTTACTTGTAGCTTCTATCTTCAGGCAAAAAGTATTTAATCGCCAACATACACAAATATGAAAAGAAAAACCATTATCATATAGCATTAGTATTTCACTATATGGCAAAAGTACTCACAGTAGGTGTAGTGATGTATTTGAAGTCTATATGTTGTATAGTACTGAATCTAGGTGATATTGGTTTAGTACTATTCTAATTATCTCATAAAACATCAATATATTACAAGAGTAAAAATATCTATTCATTTTAGACCAACCTTTCACGCAAGTGTCATTTCACTGAAATAAGGTATAAGTAATGGGGTGACTGAAAAGTAGTATTATTTCTTTGACCAGAATTAGGAGAGTATAAAATTGGAATACAATAGATTGAAATTAGCCAAAATAGCAGTACAGAAACAAACACCAGGGGGTAAGGACACTCTTCCAAATGATTATTCAAGGATTAAAAACTGTAATAACTGAATAATCATGCTAACCTTTCAAAAGAATGCACAACAATTAGAAGAAAAATATTTGCATTCCTTCACATTCAAAATGGAAAATTATTCCCAGTAGAAAACTGAAAGCATTGTTAGGTGTAGTGAGACATAAATCATAAGTAGAACAGCTTAGAAAGAAAGATAACCATACCTAGTCATCCAACATCATAATGTGTTTGGTCAGCCATGTAGTAGCACTTTCCTGTATTTCTTCTATTGTTTCATGACCGAAACATGGTCTATATAATGGTGCTTTGGGTTGTAAAATCAGATCTACCCAAACTCGAGAGACATCTTTTCCAAGAGCTGTACCATGAACCACCATTTTTGGGTCATCCGTCACCCATCGTCCAATTGCAATAATCTCCTTCAATTTCATCCAATTTAGCAACTTGCATTTTTTGTCTTTCAACAAACGACTATTTCTTCCGTTATGTGACTAAAAAAAAAATGAAGAAATTTTATATTTGATAATAGTAAGAAATATGATTCTTCGAGATAAAATATCTTTTATCTTACCCGTGGAGTAGTAGTCGGAGTTGTTGAAAGGATGTTTTGCTTATTTGATTTTACTTTCTTCCCATGTGAACGTAGATTCTCCTCATCAGTGTTCTCCTCCTCATCTGTGTTCTCCTCCTCATCAGTGTTTTCCTCATCACTGCTATCTTCATCGTCATTCTCCTCATCCTTATTTTGCTTTTGTTGATCATGACCCTTTAGGGGAAAAACATATGGGGAATCTTACATATACCACAAGGAAAATAAAATTATCATTGCATAATAGAATTAGCAAACTTACTTGATTTTTCATTAAAACATCAATCAAATTGTTTTATTTTTAAATTACTTCTATATTGAGTTAACTGCCCTTGTATTGAATCAACTTTTCTTTGTGAATTTATTTCTTCATCCGTATTCACCTCATCATCATTATTATGTTCTTGGAGATCACATTTCTAAAGAAGATGAACTTCATTGGTTAGAAGTGCAGAAAAAGAATTATGAAAGGCAAAATAAGAACTAATTTATAAACTAATCACCTTATTTTTCTTTAACTTATTTATCAACTTGGTCTATTTTTCAACTAAATTAGCTATTGAGTCAATCTTTCCCTACATTGATTCAATTTTATTTTCAAGCCTAACTACTTTTTCAGAATACTTCGCTTGTGCCACTGATTTAGATTTAGTTGCTCTGTCAATTTAGAATACTTTTTCAGAATACAATTATGTTCTGCTTCCAACATTGTTTTCTACAAAGAATTGTCTAACTTACCACATTTGAACCTTCTTGCTCACTTATATGTAATCTAGCATTTGGATCATTCATAAGAGCAACCTCAATGCTTCGTTTTAGCTTCTTCGCTATTTTCTTTGCATGTTTTGAACTCTACAAATATGCCAGAAATTAATACATTAAAAAATAAATAAGTTTTATCTAAACTAAATTTCAAATACATTAGAGGGTATTTATTATATATTACCTTAGCTTGAACCATGTTATGAACCACCTAATCACAAAGACAAGTTAAAACTTAATAATTTAGCAAAAAACTGAAATACCAATAAATAACACGAGTACAGACACTATGCGGCTACTCACCAAGGCACAATAACAAGTAAAGATGTTCTAAGGGTGAGGTAATGAAGAAAAGTAAGGCGCAAATCACAAAAATAATGCAAGTAACCTACTACATTATAAAATGAATCAAAATAGAAATTTATTGGTTTCATAAGATTAAAGATAGAGAAAAAGAGACTAATTATACATAAATGCCCTAACAATCCTTTCTAAGGTAACTATCACTCCCATCCTCAACATTCTTATCTAGTTTTGATACATCCATGGTGTTGATGATGGTGTATAAACATTCTGATCATCACCCGTATCCATCTCTTGAAAACATCTTAGTGGTGCCTTTAGCACAACATACCAATTAGATGAACCAGTGTCCTTAGAATAAAATACTTGTGTTTCCTGTGATGCTAGAATAAATGAGTCTCTTTCAAATTAATGTTTTCCTTAGTGAAGGTTAACCAAGGTAAACCCGTCTTCTACTTTGACACCATTTGTTGTGCTAGCCCAATCACAATAAAAAATAGGAATGTAAAAAGTATGATAATCCAAGAAAATAATATTTTTAATCACTCCATAGTAGGCAACTGTATCGGCGACTTGGTTCCTATCCTTCGAGCTGGATCTATAAATGGTTGTTGCCTTAAGTGAAATGTCACTGTTCTGCCTAGACTTCTCAGCATCCTTTTTATGGTAGCGATGACCATTGATAACATACCCAGAATAAGAAATGATATATTTTGAAGGGCCATGTGCAAGCCCCCTTAACATGTTGGATATGTTACCATTGGGCTGCCCCTCAATCTGTTCAAAATAAAATGTTAGACACGATATCTTTTTAAAGATTTGTTCTAAGGGTACTGAAAAAATAGAAAGTGGTAACCTTTTGTTTTAACCAAGCTAAGAATTCCTTGGAATGACGATCTTGAAGTAATTTTTCATTTTTAACAAGGCGTCTATCCAAAATTTTCAACTCCTTCAAGTGCATCCTAAGAGGAGAAACAATTGTTACATGATATTATATAGACAAGTTACTTTGAAGTTAATATGTTCTCCAATAACTTACTCTAGATAAGGTTCAACTTCAGCCATATTGAACAATACATAACGGTGAGAACTTTGTAGCTTCTCTTTATCCAATGACACTATTATTCCCTTAGAAATTAGTCGGCCATCAAGTATCGCATCATTCTGAATACCTTCATTTCTATTTGGACGATTATCCATCTCAGCCACTTGTTTCATGTATACACTAACAAATCTCATGCTCTCATCAACAAGATAACATTTTACTATACAACCTTCAGGACGTTCACGATTCCTAACGTATCCTTTCAGCATCTTTATGTATCTAAAAGTCAAAAAAATAATTCTTATTTATAGTAAGAAAATGTATAAATAAAAAATAATAATAAATAAACATAAATGATCATCTTTCAAACGGATACATCCAACGATAATGGATAAGGCCACCAATTTTGCTTCACATCCCAAGTGGATTGGTAAATGAATCATGATATCAAAAAATGAAGGGAGGAAATACCTTTCAAACAGGCATAATATCTCAACAACTTCTTCCTCTAATTTCTCCATTTGTTCTCTATCAATGACTCTTGGCAAAAGACAATGAAAAATGCACATATTCGAAATATTGCATTTCTTGGCCCTTTTGGAAGAAGACCTCTTAATGCCACTGGCAACAACTGTTACATTAAACACGTGACAATCATGAAGACTTAAGGCCCGTCATTTTGCATTCTTCCACTGATATGCAGTTTTCGATATTTGAATAGTAACCATCGGGCAATTTCAAGTTATATAATCTCTTGAAATTTTATTTTATTTTCTTTCTTGGAAAGTGTGTGCGGTCCTGGTGGAAGAAAATTCTCTTATTTTATAATTATGGATGCAAAACATGTCTGATTTCCATTTCTTCCAAATCCCTACTCAATTCAATGCCATCCTTGATTTTTTTTTCTTCAGATTTAGCAACGTACCAACCGTGCTATTATACCAATTCTTTTCTATGTGCATTAAATCCAAATTATGGCGCAAAATTAGATACTGAAAAAATAAAAAGATATATGTTAAAAAATTCTTCTTAAAGCAATGGAAAGTATTACAAAACACACAAAAAATGATATTACCTCCCAATACGGCAAGGAAAAAAATATTGACTTCTTCTACATCTCAGAAGATTGCCTCTTTCTTTTGCCCTTCTCTTTTCCCTTCCCAAAATCATTTTTCATATTTTTCAACCCTTTCAAAAAATTTGATCCAGTCATTAATCTAGGTGGCTCCCTATGTTCTTGGTTACCATCAAACCAACTTTTTTTTTGACTGTAATGGATTATTAGATGGAAGAAAATTCATGTCCCATGTAAATGGTTTTTCTACTAGATTTTAACCATTTTGAACACGTATTCACTCCACATATGGGACATCCTTTTTTTACTTTGGTAGTACATCCAGCTAGGTTACCTAGCAGGAAAATTATTTATCGTCCACATGAAAATTGCTTTCATATTCAAAAATGATTTGGTGAATGCATCATAATCATGCACTCCATTATTCCATAGCTCTAGCAAATCATTTATGAGTGGCTGTAAATAAATATTTATATTATTTCCAAGTTACTTTGGTCCATGAATTAATAATGTCAACATTAGATGTTCTTTTCTCTTGCGTAGCCACGGTGGAAGATTGTATGTCGTGAGCATCTCTGGCCAACAACTATAGGAAGAGCTAAGATTGTCGAACGGATTAAACCAGTCTGCAGCAAGACCAAGTCTAAGACTGTATGGCTCTTCTGAGACAGACGGCCACATCATATCAATTGTCTTCCATGCTAAGGAATCCACAGGATGCCTCATTATGTCATCTTCACTTTTGTGATTGTGATGCCACCTTAAGTTTTTAGTCGATTCAACTGACTAAAACATCCTTCTGAACCTTGGAATTATCGAAAAGTATCTTAGTACTTTCGCCGGAACTCCTTTTTGAATTTTGTCGGTCTTATCTTTCTTCCACCAATCCAATCCTTATTTTTATACTTTTCCTCATTTTTTAATCTTTTCTGTATAGACAACAACCTTCAGGACACGCATATATCTTCTCACAATCAAGCTCAAACGTCTTAAGCAATGAGACAATGGCATGCGAGGATTCTGAATTATATTTTCATCAGGTAACATGTTATGCAATATTTCCAAAAGATGACTAAAACATTTATCATAAATGCCATACATAGGCTTGTGCTTGTATAGAACAACGGTTGCTGATAACTTAGTGTATTTTGTGCAACTTGGGTACAATGGAGTATTGGCATCCTTCAATAAGGTTTGAACCCATCCTCCCTTTCCTCTTCAATAGGTTCAGGACTAGCTTCATCTTGAACATATGCATCATCAATTATTATACTTCTCTGTTTGTTCAATATTTGAAATTTTATTGTTTAACCCTTCTCCATGCCAAATCCATGTTGTGTGAGACATATCTATCCCATGTCTTAGCAAATAAAGTAAAATCATATCCTCCTTTCCACGACACAAATTCTTATAATCTATGTAGGGACATAACATTAAGTTTGGATTCTTTGCATTTGACTTGGCAAGTTTCACAAACTGATGAACATATTGCTTATACAATGTTGTATTCCTACAAATTATTTAAGAAGAAATTAATAAATAAACAAGTGATACAAATGGATTTAATTTACATGAACACATTAGTATAGGGATGAATTTTAATACTTGTTAAGTTGATCCCAGTCTTTATTCATCATGATGACACCCACCACTTGCCTATATCGAACTTGATAACACGTAAAAAATTTGTAAGAGGGCCTAAATAGGGATGAATGAAGTACTCTTCGATTGTAGAAGGTTAGGGTTTGTTTCTGCCATACCTATAAAAATGGTGAATCCCTAAAAAAGAAAAACATGCAAGTAATATTAATGGAGATAGATAGCTGCAAAAACAGAATTGATTTCAGGAAAAAAAATAATAAAGAAAACACAAGGATCAATTACCTTTAAATCAAGCCTTCGATCTTGAGGAATATGAACAACCTAAAACCTTAAAACTAAAATTGAGAACCAACATTGAAGTTAAAAATTAGTACCCAACATTGAAAAGTTAAAAATCAAATATAAAACTCAATAATGAATCAAAATCAGTACCCAACATTGAATCTAAATTACCCAAATATACAGAGACCAACGACTGAGAGAGAGAGAGAGAGAGAGAGAGAGAGAGAGAGAAGGACGTTTGTGAGAGGATGGGGCCGTATGTTTTCTATGGATCGTGTGTTTTCTGTGGATCTGAAACCTAATGCGAGCGTAACCCACCAAATCAGACCCCTTCAACTTCTCCTTCAGCACCTCTTTTCTGTGTTCGTGTGAGAGAGGAAGTGTCATGACCCAAACAGGATATTCGGGCACAAGTACGTGGTTACGTCCAGCCTACGTCGCAGAATCGACGGTAGAACGCTGTCTGGATCATTTCTAACTATCTAACATCTCAACAATATAATATGGTACATGTCAATCATCTTAACTCCAATCGGAGGAGCAATATGGTATCTCACAAATATATCAATCTCAATCACAAAACAAACTAAGGAGGAAATAATGCACGAATGGAATAGCGATGGAAAGAAAGATACAAGCCACAAGTCTGAAATAATAATACATCTGTAAATCTCCTCAAAATAATAGTCTAATACAAAAATCACTAAACAAAACTAGACCTCCTCGGTCACTGGTACTATGTCCTCCTGCTCTAGGGGAGTGTCCTCTAAAGTCTCACCCTTCTGAGGGCCGTAATGTGTGGGACACAGCTCCTCTAGCCAATCATCTGGAAAAATATATCCAGTCAGGATTGGAGCGAAGTACATATCTCTGAAAGCAGTTCCAATAACATAATCGAGCATATATAACACGCAATAGAAAAAGGATACAAGATGCACAAGTAGAAGAATATACAATACTGAGTGAACAAGCAATAAGCACAATAATAACTGGAAGTAAAATACAAGAATAACTGCAAGTAGAGAACAACAATACTAACTATGTGTTTTAGAGTGCGAGTTCGTTATGTGATCGGCTTAAGTTGCACATAAGGTATAAAGATAACTCCATTATACGTGAGGTGTATAATCAACATGCACATGAGATCAAGAGGGCTTTGATCACATAACCAACTCCTACTCCCCCTTCCTAACCAATACTCATGGATCCAATCACGACACGTTACGTACATGATCACGATAGTCACACTAGCACACGAAATAGTGGATGCACAAGAGGCACATAAAAATTAATACCCGATGCACACGATGAAATACATGCCATTGGATACCCGTTGCATACGGTAGGGGATAACACCTCATGACGGGATCCATATAGCACCAGTCCGTGAAATCACTGTGTCGGGAATCAATGTATACTAATCTAGAACATGCATATATACAATATTATGAATTGAAAACAAACAGAGAAATATACTCGCCTGAAGTCCTGAGCAAAGTGTGTCTCTCGATGCCCAAGCTGGTGTCTCACAACCTATACATGGTATGTTGTATTAATTTGAACAAGTTACAAGGGTATCTTTATGTTCGAGGCATCCATTCGCTTTGCTCCCAATTGAACCAAATTATAATTTTCGTTCCAACATATTTGATTGAGCACTATTCTCAAATATGATGATTTTCCACTGACTCAATCAGCTCGTGTTCCAACTCAATCAATTCGTGTTCCAACTATTTTTGAATTCGCACTAGCAACATCTCAAAATATATCTCATGCATCGAACGATTATCACAACTGATACTACCCAAGCTAGGCAACTTACCCAAATATCAAACTTTTATTTATATTAGCTCAGTCCACCACCTTTTTCCTGCCATCTCAATACCTCGCTGGGTGAACATCTATATTGAGGTTCGTGTGATCCACGAAGATCTCGTCGCCACGCCAAAGGGATTGTGTCGCCACGATTTCAACGTGGACACACTCGCCACAATTCTTAGGTTGCGTATGGAATAGTTCTTCGCGCTGCTTCCACTGCCTCGAAGCATTAGGACATCACCTTTGCCTTCCGAATGAGCACGCTTCCCAGACTATGTTCCGAGACATCTTATAAATCTGAGGCACGTCTGTCCCTTCCAGTATTCGCAAGGATTTGATCTGAACGAGCCGCTGCTTTAACTTCACGAGCTAGTTTCACAGTCGTCAATTCATATGAATATTATTCCCTTCCAGGGTACGATGAGTCAGAAGCGATGCCATCGATAAAAATCTACGACTCTGAATCTCATCAGTTGACTAGGCTACTTCCACTATCGCTCCGATCTTTCGGCTGCATCTTCAGCTGAAGACTATCCCAAGGGTCTCTCGAATCCAATACTCAGTCAATAAGCCAAATAGCATTGCTCACATCTGCCCTCGGCGCATTCCCAAATACGCCGTCTCTAGGGTCGTTCTATGGATTTACCATATTCATTCTCTGATTCGACAGGCAAGTCGCTAGGGTCAGCTGTCCCGAAGCTACGCTTGATAATTGTGAGTCATCACGATGGATAGTTACTATAAACCATGCTATATTTTATCTGCAAATCCGAAATAAAATCCAACCATTTCATCCGAGCGAACTTCCGAATCCGAGAGCCGCGCTCCTTGAAACCGTCTTCCATAAATCTGTCGTTCTGCCCTGAATCCATCAATTTCCGAATTGCATGTTCGCCTACTCGCACCATCGATTTCAATAATTCTTGAAATTTAAGACTTGCTCAAATTCATATCCGTTGCCGCGTTCCACAATGAATTTCCAACTTACTCGAGCAGCACAGTAATTTGTTCCGACGTTGCTCCCACATTTAGCTATCTACAAAAGTCAATCCGCCATAATTCTTTTGCCTTTCGTTGTTGCCACAATCCGTCCACGTCTTTCGGAGAATCCGTCTACCATTGTTGCACCATTTTGCCCAACGATACTTCCATTTGCACCAGTCTATTCTCAATATGCTCAACTCAACATTTGCTTGCTTTATTTTCATTCTTTCCAACTCAACCGACGTGCACCTACCAACTTGTATTCCCGTTACTCGAGTTCGCTCAGGCAATTCCCATTGATGTCCAACCAAAATATTCCAATGCCTTGCTTACAATGTGATATCCCATATACCACTCCGAATCAAGTCGCTACTTGTATTTCGGTTTCTTGCACTTATCCAAAATCCGTTCGAACCATCCCTTATGTATGATCATGCCTTTCCCAATTCGAGTCTGACATCAAACTCAGGCAATGCTTGAATTATCCAACTATTTCCATCAATCTCGTGATGCATCTCGTGCCATATCCTATTCTCAATGCTTCCAGCTATTTTTCAAACCGTCTGATACTTTTGCAACACAAGCAATCGTGCAACGATTGTCTTCCAAGTAGTCCAACCCAATACCCAACGGTTCCACACATTTATTGTACGAGCAACTCGTGCAACGATCCATTCTCATAGAATGTTTCTACTCAAACATGCCGTATAGCCAAATCTCGTAAGCCAACTTACTGATCCATTGAGGCAATCAGAAACACCCTGAACGACAAGCCAAGCCAACCCAACGAAAGCCCACAACTTGTTGCACAAATGCAACAACGCCAACCAACTTGCTGCACGAATGCAACAACGCCTAACGAGGCTAAGCGATCCTACAAAAACCAACCAAAGCAATGCAACCAAGAATAATAAGCAGCCACAACCAGCAATATATAAACTTATTGCATGAAATATCCAATACGGCACCGAGTAGAGTCAAGAGCTAAACGACACACGGAAGCTATTTAGAGTTTGTGATGAAGCGAAGGACCAAGTCCGAAGAAATGAACCGGGCGCTCTGATACCAATCTGTCACGCCCCAATCTCCCGCAAGCTCGAATAGTCCCCGCTGAACGTGAAATCACCACGTTGTAGCTTTTCTGCGGGACAATCGTTCTCTTCGGGACGTGATACCGTACGAGCCTGGAGTTGCGCTCGTACAAGATGATATTGTTAAACACCAAAGTTATCATCAAAACAACCAAGTTACAGCGGAAGTTGTTTTGTGTACCAAGCACACATTAGAGTATTACGCAGCGAAGCTCACGATAGGGTCCAAATAAAATGCCCCGAAGGCAATGCTACAAAGGCGATGCCACCGAGACGATAAAATGCTCTTGCTCTTTTCTCTAGCCCACAAAGGTACTTACAGTTCATACATCTTGTCCCATATATCCAAGCAGCGCCACTACGCCTACGTGCTTGAAATATTGCCCACAAACGTGGGTCAGTACACAGCCGTACTGGTGAGCGGGGTAACCCACTCGTCTAAGCCGACACTAAGTAAAATAGTGAATGCAAGCAGTTATATGGTGATCTTTCTAGTTGAATCCTAGATTCGTTTCATGGCATATGGATGACATGTTAAGGAAAGCTGTAAAGCAGTTTAAGCATGCAAGAATTCAACTCAAACCAAACGACAAGCAGTTATTTATATATATATCTAACCCATCTTACTCAATGCCATCGCTTGCACGATAACATATCGAACCATCAGTCTCGCCTCAATATCCATCCTCAATCGAATTTTATATTCTAATCTCAAGTGCACACTCTTGCCGAGGCAAGGTGGCCGCGCCTACACGAAAGCCAAACCAACAAAAAAAAAGTAAGCCAACTCTTATACTATATGAAGTCACTGGCTAAAAGCCACGAATGACATTGATCGGACCAAGATCAATAGGGCAATCCTACCCGATCTAGGGATGGGCAGCTACTCCCTCCTGGTGGTATCGGACTACCAGCATTGCGCCTAATCGCGCGATGCCATTGTTTCCTCCATGGTAGAACGGTCCCGGTGCCCCGGTGCCTCATCTCGTTCCAGGAAACCAAACCCTGTGCCACACAGGTTGTCCGTGACAATGCAGACACAGTAGGTATGACGAGAGGATCGAAACATTCTTGCCCCACCAAGCGATCCTAGACTCGTTCAACCGATATCCAACAAAATTTCCATAACCATTCTTCCAACATATCCAACCAAGGATTCCAAATCTTGACCTCAACATATAGCCCAAGGCACCAAAATATCAAGTGTTTCATAGGCACAATGCCTCTTCTCAACACAGAGTCCGAATTGGTGCAACACCCATGCTCAAAGCAATCCCATGGCACAATGCCATTTCAGTGGCACAATGCCCCATTCGTGGCACGATGCCCCATCAAGCGGCACAACACCCTCGTCGATGCAGTTGTTCGGTTTCGAACCACAACTGCTCGCTTTGCAAGACAAAGCGACCAAATGATACTCGTGCACGGATGCACGCTCGCTCGCCCGAATTCCCGATATTCTTAATTCCTCAATGTATCATTCCAACCGTCCAAACATAATCCCAATTATCCAACCAACTGCCTCAAATATAATAATCCAACTCTAGTTCCAACTATCCAACACGTAAACCATTTCAAGCCACAATCCTACCAAGCCAACGACGTACACTCTATGCACGCCTCAATGTAGTGTTTCCCAATGTTTCAGCCCAAGTATTCGAGCCTTACGTATTTTCCATATTATTAGACATGAAGGAGTAGAGGAGAAGGAAAAGAGCCCACTCACAATGTTTGATCCCGTTAAGCATCATGTCCTGCCGATACGGCCAATCCCTTGAACCCGTGGTCCGATGCAAGCGCGATCTACTCAACTGGTATGACCGTACGAGCAGGCTATGCTCTCCAAATCATCCGACCGATCAGATTAAGGAAGACGGCATTATCGCTTCCATCCAGCTATTCAGTACTGTTCTGAATGAAGACCTGATTTCCATCGAACCCGCTAGCCATCTGCACATTGAAACCAACTCGATTAATCATTCTTCCCAAAATCTAACATTTCAAATATAACCAGCATTTGATTTATTCAATCTGACTCAGCGTAACGCTCCGAGCGGTTGTGGGGCGTTACATAATATACCACTTAAAATCAGGTTCGTCCACGAACCGTACTGGTACTCATTCCTATCACATGCCACAATCCAATTCCAAGATCTGCTCTAGGCAACACACATATTTACGATTCCTGACTCAGCATCTCGTTCTGCTGAACTTTCGTACAAGTTTCACGAATTCCCATATCCTCCTTGCAGCTCAATATAAATTCTTCGTATCGCTTAGTTTTGGATCGTACACATATTTAAGGCGTCCCTAAAATACAAGCATTTCAGCCGAGCTTTGCGATAGCAAATTTGAACAAGTTACAAGGGTATCTTTATGTTCGAGGCATCCATTTGCTTTGCTCCCAATTGAACCAAATTATGATTTCCATTCAAACATATTCGATTGAGCACTATTCTCAAATATGAAGATTTCCAACCGACTCAATTAGCTCGTGTTCCAACTTAATCAGTTCGTGTTCCAACTATTTCTGAATCTGCACTAGCAACATCTCGAAATATATCTCATGCACCGAACGATTATCACAACTGATACTACCCAAGCGAGGCAACTTACCCAAATATTAAACTTTTGTTTAGATTAGCTCAGTCCAACACCTTTTCCCTGCCATCTCAATACCTCGCTGGGTGAACATCTATATTGAGATTTGTGTGATCCACGAAGATTTTGCCGCCACGCCAAAGGGATTGTGTCGCCACGATTTTAACGTGGACACACTCGCCATAATTCTTAGGTTGCGCATGGAATAGTTCTTCGCGCTGCTTCCACTGCCTCGAAGCATTAGGACATCACCTTTGCCTTCCGAACGAGCACGCTTCCCAGACTATGTTCCGAGACATCTTGTAAATCTGAGGCACGTTTGTCCCTTCCAGTATTCGCAAGGATTTGATCTGAACGAGCCGCTACTTTAACTTCACGAGCTAGTTTCACAATCGTCAATTCATATGAATGCTATTCCCTTCCAGGGCACGATGAGTCAGAGGCGATGCCATCGATAAAAATTTGCGACTCTGAATCTCATCAGTTGACTAGGCTACTTCCACCATCGCTCCGATCTTCCGGCTGCATCTTCAGCTGAAGACTATTCCAAGGGTCTCTCGAATCCAACACTCAGTCAATAAGCCAAATCTCATTGCTCACATATGCCCTCGACGCATTCCCAAATACGCCACCTCTAGGGTCGTTCTATGGGTTTACCATATTCATTCTCTGATTCGACGGGCAAGTCGCTAGGGTCAGCTGTCCCGAAGCTACGCTTGATAATTGTGAGTCATCACGATGGACATTTACTATAAACCATGCTATATCTTATCTGCAAATCCGAAACAAAATCCAACCATTTCATCCGAGCAAACTTTCGAATCCGAGAGCCGCGCTCGTTGAAACCGTCTTCCATAAATCTGTCGTTCTGCCCTGAATCCATCAATTTTCGAATTGCATGTTCGCCTACTCGCACCATCGATTTCAATGGTTCTCGAAATTTAAGACTTGCTCAAATTCATATCCGTTGTCGCGTTCCACAATGTGTTTCCAACTTACTCGAGCAGCACAGTGATTTGTTCCGACGTTGCTCCCATATTTAGCTATCTACAAAAGTCAATCAGCCATAATTCTTTTGCCTTCCGTTGTTGCCATAATCCGTCCACGTCTTTCGGAGAATCCGTCTACCATTGTTGCACTATTTTGCCCAACGATACTTCCATTTGCACCAGTCCGTTCTCGATATGCTCAACTCAATATTCGCTTTCTTCATTTTTATTCTTTCCAACTCAACCGACGTGCACCTACCAACTTGTATTCCCGTTACTCGAGTTCGTTCAGGAAAGTCCCATTGATGTCCAACCAAAATATTCCAATTCCTTGCTTATAATGTGATATCCCATATACCACTCCGAATCAAGTCGCTACTTGCATTTCGGTTTCTTGCACTTATCCAAAATCCGTTCGAACCATCCCTTATGTGTGATCATGCCTTTCCCAATTCGAGTCTGACATAAAACTCAGGCAATGCTTGAATTATCCAACTATTTCCATCAATCTCGTGATGCATCTCGTTCCATATCCTATTCTCAATGCTTCCAGCTATTTTTCAAACCGTCTGATACTTTCGCAACACGAGTAATCGTGCAACGATTGTCTTCTAAGTAGTCCAACCCAATACCCAACGGTTCCACACATTTATTGTACGAGCAACTCGTGCAATGATCCATTCTCATCGAATGTTTCTACTCAAACATGCCACATAGCCAAATCTCGTAAGCCAACTTACTGATCCATTGAGGCAATCAGAAACACCCTGAACGACAAGCCAAGCCAACCCAATGAAAGCCCACAACTTGTTGCACAAATGCAACAACGCCAACCAACTTGCTGCACGAATGCAACAACGCCTAACGAGGCTAAGCGATCCTACGAAAACCAACCAAAGTAACGCAACCAAGAATAATAAGCAGCCACAACCAGCAATATATAGACTTATTGCATGAAACATCCAATACGGCACTGAGTAGAGTCAAGAGCTAAACGACACACGGAAGCTATTTAGAGTTTGTGATGAAGCGAAGGACCAAGTCCGAAGAAATGAACCGGGCGGTCTGATACCAATCTGTCACGCCCCAATCTCCCGCAAGCTCGAATAGTCCCCGCAGAACATGAAATCACCACATTGTAGCTCTCCCGCGGGACAATCATTCTCTTCAGGATGTGATGCCGTACGAGCCTGGAGTTGCGCTCGTACAAGGCGATATTATTAAACACCAAAGTTATCATCGAAACAACCAAGTTACAGCGGAAGTTATTTTGTGTACCAAGCACACATCAGAGTATTACGCAGCGAAGCTCACGATAGGGTCCAAATGAAATGCCCCGAAGGCAATGCCACGGAGACGATAAAATGCTCTTGCTCTTTTCTCTAGTCCACAAAGGTACTTACAGTTCATACATCTTGTCCCGTATATCCAAGCAGCGCCACTACGCCTGCGTGCCTAAAATATTGCCCATAAACGTGGGTCAGTACACAGCCGTACTGGTGAGCGGGGTAACCCACTCGTCTAAGCCGACACTAAGTAAAATAGTGAATGCAAGCAGTTATATGGTGATCTTTCTAGTTGAATCCTAGATTCGTTTCATGGCATATGGATGACATGTTAAGGAAAGCTGTAAAGCAGTTTAAGCATGCAAGCATTCAACTCAAACCAAACGACAAGCAGTTATATATATATATATATATATCCAACCCGTCTTACTCAATGTCATCGCTTGCACGATAACATATCGAACCATCAGTCTCGCCTCAATATCCATCCTCAACCAAAGTTTATATTCCAATCTCAAGTGCACACTCTTGTCGAGGCAAGGTGGTCGCGCCTACACGAAAGCCAAACCAACAAAAAAAGCAAGCCAACTCTTATACTATATGAAGTCACTGGCTAAAAGCCACGAAGGACATTGATCGGACCAAGATCAATAGGAAAATCCTACCCGATCTAGGGATGGGCAGCTACTCCCTCCTGGTGGTATCGGACTACCAGCATTGCGCCTAATCGTGCGATGCCATTGTTTCCTCCATGGTAGAACGGTCCCGGTGCCCCGGTGCCTCATTTCGTTCCAGGAAACCAAACCCTGTGCCATACAGGTTGTCCATAACAATGCAGACACAGTAGGTATGACGAGAGGATCAAAACATTCTTGCCCCACCAAGCGATCCTAGACTCGTTCAACCGATATCCAACCAAATATCCATAACCATTCTTCCAACATATCCAACCAAGGATTCCAAATCTCGACTTCAAAATATAGCCCAAGGTGTAACACCCCGTTTCGCTCAAGCGGACTGCCGACTCAATCGACAAAAGTGCAACTGTCCCGACCTGCTTTGCCTCGATCAAGAAGCAAAGGATATCCAGACTTGTCCCTAAAGGAATCCGGCTTGGACTTTCAAAGGCTCGCTCAGACGTATCGCTCTACCGAGGCGAATAATCGCTAAGGTGGGTGGCTACGGTGAACTTGTCTTTGCTTAGCCAGCACACATAAAATCTGGAATATTCATGCTAGTCGCTAGGTGAATCACCCCTGCATGCTAATAAATCCAACGCACCTAGCTAAGGGAATAATCCCAACTCATATTGCTTGCTAGAACATGGAAATGAAATACTGCTTATATTCAGACCCTCGCATGCTAATTCCCTTAACGGTTTCAACTCTTGGCTTACCTTCGGGTCCGAGCAACGTGCCTGCTTATGTTCCTTAGAAACGCATGCTTGTCTGCTTGAATGTTACCGTATTTTCATCCAAACCTCGAGAGACTACTACGTAGTCGTTCCGTGCCTGAATAACCCTGCAAGTATCCGGGACCGTTAGGTTGCCAAGGCAGTTCCCGATTCAGGAGACTGCATCATGTCAAGTAAAGAATCATACTCCTGTGGCAAGACTCATTCAGGTATTTGGATCTCCCTACAAGTCTCCCTCCTGTGCGGGCTTACAGCAGCCCAGGAGACTGTGCATATCCAATAGCTAAATGAATCTCGTGTGCTCGTGTATAAATTAACAATCGTGTTCGATCATGGACAACTTGTGCACAAGGATATAAGTTCTGCGGACGGTGCTGGGGCACTGGCACCGATCCGATCCGGGCAGACTTCGTGTTTATAGTCAATCGTGTGCGGACTGGGTAACTTGCAACGTATCGTGTTTTATGAGCTCCTCATGTTTTCTCGTTGCATGTTATTCACGTCCTTGACTAGTCCATTACGGCATCAGCCAGTGATCATCGTGTGTATATGCTTGCAATGCCTCGTGTGATTATCGTGTGTATTTAACCTGTTGCGTGCTTGCCTGTGAAACAAAAGATAACAAGTCATCCTCGCTTAGCGGCTATCCGCGTGCGAGGCACTGTATCGCATCAAGAGCAACTAAACACCTGAACGAACTTGAAATAAATACTCTTGTTGCATATTCTATGCCTCCTGAATGTTTATGCTTGCCCGTGCTTGAATTAATCATGTTTGCCTTAGACAGGGAAGGAGAAATGGTAAGTTGGTAAGTCTCGCCGTGTTTCCTCAAACATCGCACGGCGCACTGCCCGACACGTTAAGCTATTCAATGTTTGCATGAAACTGATCCTAAGGCAACTAGAAAGACAACTTAATAGTTGTGCACGGAACCTGTATTACGTGTTTGGATTTGTCGAGCGGGCGAGTAGCTTCCCCACCAGTGCATTCAATGTACTGATAATCCACCAGTTTGATATGCAGGGTGCGGGAGAACCTCGTGCGGTGCGGACGCCTCCTTCGTGCGTGCTAAGGCCAGGAGTTCCCTCTGAAGCCTTGCAACGGTGCGTCCGGGACTGAAGTGCTTATACAAGACATAAGTTGTGAACATCGCCTGACCATCGCCTGTACATTCATTCCACAGTTGTAGCCACTTGGCACGCTTTTACTGTTTCAGAGAGAGAGGCTTGAGCGACTTGTAATCTCGGCTATACGCCGCCTGTAATACATGTTTCATATCAATAAAGAGATTACTTTACTTGTTTCGATGCTTCCGCTATATTATCGACCCAGTGAACCTGTTACCGATCGCCTAAGCGTTCATGACTCCGCTGCACTCGGACAATCTGTGCGACTCTGTGGCTTAGAACTCTTGCCGCCAGCCAATGAACCATGGCCTTGCACGGGCGTAGATCACGCTCGTGCGGCATCACGCCCGGATGGGTTAAGCGATCGTTCCGCGGGAGCGCTGGCGAGGGTGATTCCCGCCTAGCGGAAACGGCCGATTGCCTGCGGGAGATCGGGGCGTGAAAGGTTGGTATCAGAGCCTGGCTTCTACGCCTTTGGACTTTGATTCGATATCTCTGTTTCGAAAGCTCGTTCGTGGGTTATGTGCGCGCTCTCTCTCAATGCCTCGATGGGATATTCCAATAATAAGTCTAAATACTTTCAAAATACGTTTTGAATGATATACTTGCTTGTCTGGTTGTATGCTGCGAGTGGCCTTTGAGCCAACCTGTGCGAACCCTTGAGAGTATCGCTAGTAGCTTGTCCGATTTTCACTAACCCTAAGTTTGGTTGAATGCATCTATTCGAGGGACGCCTTGAACTAGTGCACCATCCAAGACTTAAGAAAAGGTGAAACTCGAGTGCTAAGACTTCGCTATCACTGAGCTGGTTGACGTGTTCACGCTAGAGGGTACCTTCGAAAGTGCGCACGATCCAGTCTAAGCGATATGCTGATTTTGAAGCTTGTGCAAGTGAATATCCAAACGAACAAGTACAACGACTTGTCTAGGATTGCCTCAACCCTAGATTTCTGCTTGTCCTTAGTAAGTCTCGAGGACGAGACTTTTTCTAAGTTGGGTAGGATGTAACACCCCGTTCCGCTCAAGCGGACTGCCGACTCAATCGGCAAAAGTGCAACTGTTCCGACCTGCTTTGCCTCGATCAAGAAGCAAAGGATATCCAGACTTGTCCCTAAAGGAATCCGGCTTGGACTTTCAAAGGCTCGCTCAGACGTATCGCTCTACCGAGGCGAATAATCGCTAAGGTGGGTGGCTACGGTGAACTTGTCTTTGCTTAGCCAGCACACATAAAATCTGGAATATTCATGCTAGTCGCTAGGTGAATCACCCCTGCATGCTAATAAATCCAACGCACCTAGCTAAGGGAATAATCCCAACTCATATTGCTTGCTAGAACATAGAAATGAAATACTGCTTATATTCAGACCCTCGCATGCTAATTCCCTTAACGGTTTCAACTCTCGGCTTACCTTCGGGTCCGAGCAACGTGCCTGCTTATGTTCCTTAGAAATGCATGCTTGTCTGCTTGAATGTTACCGTGTTTTCATCCAAACCTCGGGAGACTACTACGTAGTCATTCCGTGCCTGAATAACCCTACAAGTATCCGGGACTGTTAGGTTGCCAAGGCAGTTCCCGATTCAGGAGACTGCATCATGTCAAGTAAAGAATCATACTCCTGTGGCAAGACTCATTCAGGTATTTGGATTTTCCTGTAAGTCTCCCTCCTGTGCGGGCTTACAGCAGCCCAGGAGACTGTGCATATCCAATAGCTAAATGAATCTCGTGTGCTCGTATGTAAATTAACAATCGTGTTCGATCATGGACAACTTGTGCACAAGGATATAAGTTCTGCGGACGGTGCTGGGGCACTGGCACCGATCCGATCCGGGCAGACTTCGTGTTTATAGTCAATCGTGTGCGGACTGGGTAACTTGCAACGTATCGTATTTTATGAGCTCCTCGTGTTTTCTCGTTGCATGTTATTCATGTCCTTGACTAGTCCATTATGGCATCAGCCAGTGATCATCGTGTGTATATGCTTGCAATGCCTCATGTGATTATCGTGTGTATTTAACCTGTTGCGTGCTTGCCTGTGAAACAAAAGATAACAAGTCATCCTCGCTTAGCGGCTATCCGCGTGCGAGGCACTGTATCGCATCAAGAGCAACTAAACACCTGAACGAACTTGAAATAAATACTCTTGTTGCATATTCTATGCCTCCTGAATGTTTATGCTTGCCCGTGCTTGAATTAATCATGTTTGCCTTAGACAGGGAAGGAGAAATGGTAAGTTGGTAAGTCTCGCCGTGTTTCCTCAAACATCGCACGGCGCACTGCCCGACACGTTAAGCTATTCAATGTTTGCATGAAACTGATCCTAAGGCAACTAGAAAGATAACTTAATAGTTGTGCACGGAACCTGTATTACGTGTTTGGATTTGTCGAGCGGGCGAGTAGCTTCCCCACCAGTGCATTCAATGTACTGATAATCCACCAGTTTGATATGCAGGGTGCGGGAGAACCTCGTGCGGTGCGGACGCCTCCTTCGTGCGTGCTAAGGCCAGGAGTTCCCTCTGAAGCCTTGCAACAGTGCGTCCGGGACTGAAGCGCTTATACAAGACATAAGTTGTGAATATCGCCTGACCATCGCCTGTACATTCATTCCACAGTTGTAGCCACTTGGCACGCTTTTACTGTTTCATAGAGAGAGGCTTGAGCGACTTGTAATCTCGGCTATACGCCGCCTATAATACCTGTTTCATATCAATAAAGAGATTATTTTACTTGTTTCGATGCTTCCGCTATATTGTCGACTCAGTGAACCTGTTACCGATCGCCTATGCGTTCATGACTCCGCTGCACTCGGACAATCTGTGCGACTCTGTGGCTTAGAACTCTTGCCACCAGCCAATGAACCATGGCCTTGCACGGGCGTGGATCACGCTCGTGCGGCATCACGCCCGGATGGGTTAAGTGATCGTTCCGCGGGAGCGCTGGCGAGGGTGATTCCCGCCTAGCAGGAACGGCCGATTGCCTGCGGGAGATCGGGGCGTGACACAAGGCACCAAAATATCAAGTGTTTCATAGACACAATGCCTCTTCTCAAAACAGAGTCCGAATTGGTGCAACACCCATGCTCAAAGCAATCCCATGGAACAATGCCGTTTCAGTGGCACAATGCCCCATTCGTGGCACGATGCCCCATCAAGCGGCACAACACCCTCGCCGATACAGTTGTTCGATTTTGAACCACAAATGCTCGCTTTGCAAGACAAAGTGACCAAATGATACTCGTGCACGGATGCACGCTCGCTCGCCCAAATTCCCGATATTCTCAATGCCTCAATGTATCATTCCAACCGTCTAAGCATAATCCCAATTATCCAACCAACTGCCTCAAATGTAGTAATCCAACTCTAGTTCCAACTATCCAACACGTAAATTATTTTAAGCCACAATCCTACCAAGCCAACGACGTACACTCTATGCACGCCTTAGTGTAGTATTTTCCAATGTTTCAGTCCAAGTATTCGAGCCTTACGTGTTTTCCATATTATTAGGCATGAAGGCTTAGAGTAGAAGGGAAAGAGCCCACTCACAATGTTTGATCCCGTTAAGCATCATGTTCTGCCGATACGGCCAATCCCTTGAACCCGTGGTCCGATGCAAGCGCGATCTACTCAACTGGTATGATCGTGCGAGCAGGTCGTGCTCTCCAAATAATCCGACCGATCGGATTAAGAAAGACGGCATTATCGCTTCCATCCAGCTATTCAGTACTGTTCTGAACGAACATCTGATTTCCATCGAACCCGCTAGCCATCTGCACATTGAAACCAACTCGATTAATCCTTCTTTCCAAAATCCAATATTTCAAATGTAACCAGCATTTGATTTATTTAATCCGACTCAGCGTAACGCTCCGAGAGGTTGCGGGGCGTTACAGTACAGACTACACTTGATGTTAGAGTTATCCTCTGTCCGAGTTATACTGTGCAGTGCACGAGCTGATCATTTTAGCTGCACATGCAAACTGCTCTAAAGTGTTACCTATTGGTGCACACTGATACAACTCTTCCAAGTGTAGCCTCTGATTGTAGCTGCTGCTCTCACTATGTGTAATATACACAGTGACTGATGATCACTGTGTCGACACTGAAGCGTATCACGTGCACACAGGTGTTGCTATCTCGAGATAAACCTCCATGGCACCAAGCTGCTGTTCCTACTATATGTTGAGTTTTCAGGTGAGTCTTCAGTTGAGTCTTCAGTCTTCAAGTAAGTCTTCAGTTGAGTCTTCAGTCTTCAGGTAGGTGTTCAGTTGAGTCTTTAGTCTTCAGGTAGGTGTTCAGTTGAGGTGAGTGAGTCTTCAGTTGAGTATCTGTACAGTGGCCTGTATCAGTTACTGATACTGTGCTCGGTTGCTCTTTACCCCAAAACAGTATACAATTTGTACGGTGAGGAGCCCAAGGCTGCTAGCTGCTTGGTACGACTGCTGATGTGTACATAATTGTGTAATGGAGTCTGCACATTGCTGAAACCCAATCCTGCTATGGCTTTCCCCATGCCCGAGTTGTACTGTGCAGTGCACGAGCGCTGCTGCCCAGTGCACTACCCTACTCGAGCTGCTGTTGTGTACAACCTGGCTTAGTAGTGACCTCCATTGCTCTCCTTTAGCAGTGACCTCCACTGCTAGATAGTAGATGCTCAACACTCCAAGTCACACAGACACACATACACAAATATACTTAATATCTCTAAGTATATATCTATATATATGTACACACACATAGATATCTAACTATCTATATACATAGATGCATATACTACCCCTCATACATATCAATCTCTATGCATAACACTAATATATAGATACCAATACATATAGATATACACATACATATAAATAAGTATATAGATATAAACTAACACATGCATATATACACACCAACATATATATATATATATATATATATATATATATATATATATATATATATATATATATGTATATATATATATATATGTATATATATATATATGTATATATATATATATGTATATATATATATATATATGTATATATATATATATATATATATATATACATATACATATATATATATATATATATATACATATACATATACATATATATATATATACATATATATATATATATATATACATATATATATATATATATATATATATATATATATATATATATATATATAAACATGTAAACATAGCTCTATATATCTAGATACTCCTATAGTATACACAAATAGAAACCCACCTATACGTAAATCCAAATCACACTAATACATAAACTATATATCATATAAAGAGCTTACATATACATAATTACACATGCACATATAGGGAAATGGGCCAAACAACAAACACATGGGACGCATCGCACCCGTATCACACTTTCTCTATGATACGCTTGCGATACGGCCCCAACACACAACCACACGCATCCCGGAGGATACGTACAAGTCTAATACATAATTTATGAATAATACATATAGTAGTTAGAGTGTCTACGTGTCCGTGTCACCATATGATATGCACATAGCCCCGTGTCGGAGGAAAACCCCCAAAATCGACCGTTTCGTCAAATTGACGAGATTCGGCCTACACGTATCCAATTATGGACACGACACAAGCTACAAACAAATAATCAAGTATCAAATAGATCTATTAGATCCACTGACAAGCACTACATGTGCCAATCCCGGAATTCCCCCAAAATTGGCACCAATTTGGTTATAACTTCCACCGTAGGTCTCCAAATGACTCCAAATCAAATCCTATGGGTAGCCTATGCATGTAGGGTGGTTTCTCATGGTAAAATCTCATATCTATAGTCTATTAGAAGGGGGAAAACTGATTTGTACCTATTGGGAGATGGATTCCCAATAAAAAGGTCCCAAATGACAAGTAGCTCCTCTCCTTGTAGATCTTGGCCTCCTCCTTCTTGCTCCTTGTTTGTAGATCCTTGATGTAGAAGCTTCAATAATGAATTTAGAATGAGTTTGGTGAATATTTGGTGGAGAAATGATGAGAGAATGGAGGGAAAATAGAAGAGGGAAATATAGATCTAGAAATTTGGGAAAGAAATAAAATGAGGGCACTCTCTCTCCTCCTAATTATGGCTAGTCATAAACCCCTCCCCAAGCAATGTACAAAGTCACAAATACCCCTTGGGGCCTCTCATGAAAAAATAATTAGGGAGGAAAGGTTCTAGTCTAATGGTTTCACTAATTAATCAAGTTTCTTAATCCATGGGCCTAATTCATGGGCTCAAATTAGACTAGTCCAAAAGTTTATTTTATGCTCTCTAATTAAATGGTTAGGTCCACTAGACAAGTCCAAAATAAGTCTACACTATCAACAAATAATAGTACAATAATTAAATAAATCAAGCCATGCATAAATATTAATTATAATAATCCTAAAATAATTAATACCCATGATAATTACCAAACTACCCTTGGATGAAAATATGAGGGTGACAAACCTACCCACCTTAAAAAAAAATTTGTCCTCGAAATTAAGGAAGAAACTATCTACCAAAACAAACAATACAATGCAAGAAAGAATTATACCTCACGGCTCGAACAGATACGGATATCGCTCGCGCATCTCGGTCTCTCGCTCCTAGGTACTCTCTCCTGGCGAGTGATGCCTCCATGCGACGCACACAAAAGGAATCGTCTGGTTCCTCAGCACCTTCTCTCTCCGATCCAGAATCTCCACTGGCTGCTCTGGATAGCTGAAAGTAGGGCCCACCTCTATCTCCGAATGATCCAACACATGACTGGGATTTGCCACGTGTTGTCTCAACTGCGACACGTAAAACACGTTGTGCACTCCCTCCAGTGCAGGTGGTAAGTCTAGTCTATAAGCGACTGCACCGACCATCTCAAGAATGCTGAAAGGACCGATGAATCGCGGACTAAGCTTGCCGTCTCCACCGAAACGAATCATGCCACGTGTCGAAGAAATCCTCAAGAAAGCCAGACCGCCAACCTAGCATGAACACAACCTTAGCACTCTAACAAGCATCAATCAAACATAAACAAGACAAAACTAAAGTTATACCACAAACTCCAAAGGTCTCCGGTGGCTATCGGTCCAATGTCGCTGCCTGTCCTGAGCCACTCGAAGTCTGTCCCTGATAAGTTTCACCTTCTCTACTGCATCCACTACCATCTCTGGTCCCAATAAAGCCCTATCACCAACATCATCCCAGGACAACGGAGTACGGCATCTCCGTCCATACAACGCCTCGAATGGTGATATCACAATGCTGGCTTGGTAGCTGTTATTGTATGAAAACTCTACCAAGTGAAGGTGATCCTCCTAAGAACCTCCAAGATCCAAAACACAGCTGCGTAGCATGTCCTCGAGAGTCTGAATAGTCCTCTCTGACTGTCCGTCCGTTTGAGGGTGATGAGCGGTACTGAACTTGAGCTGAGTGCCCAAGCTAGCCTGCAAACTCCTTCAGAAATGGGACGTGAAGCGGCTATCCCGATTTGAGACAATGCTCACTGGAACACCGTGCAATCTGACAATATGGCGTACATACATCTCCGTAAGTCTCTCCGTAGATGTACCCACTTTAAATGGCAGAAAGTGGACTGATTTGGTCAACCTGTCCACGATGACCCAAATCGCATCCTTGCCTACTGGAGAACGCGGAATCCCTGATACAAAATCCATAGTCACATGTTCCCATTTCTACTTCAAAATGGGCAAAGACTGAAGCAATCCTCCTGGTCTCTGTCTCTCCGCCTTGACCTGCTGGCAAACTAAGCATCTGGACACGAAGCTAGCTACCTCTCGCTTCATGCCATACCACCATATATGCTCCCTCATGTCTCTATACATCTTGTTGGCATTGGGATGCATAGAGTATTGGGAACGAAGTGCCTCCTGCATAATCTCCTCGTACAATGCTCCCTTCGGTACGCACAACCTGGTACCGTGTCGCAATGATCCATCATCTGCGACGGAAAAGTCCTCTGCCAGCCCGACCTGAACCTGTGCTCTGATGCTCCTCAGAGACTCATCCTCATACTGTCCAGCTCTGAGTTGGTCTATCAGCTCCGACTGAAACTGAAGTCCCCACATCTGCGCTGCGACTCCCGGAATCAATACCTCAATGCCTAAACTATTGAGGTCTGCCAATAGATGCATGTCTCTAGTCAAGTACATAGCCATGGGATACATGCTCAAAGCATCCGCGACTACGTTGGCCTTTCCTGGATGGTACTGCAAAGATATGTCGAAGTCCTTCATCAGCTCCAACCATCGCCGCTGCCTCATGTTGAGCTTCTTCTGTATAAACACATACTTTAAGCTCTTTTGGTCTGTGAAGATCTCTACTCTCTCTCCATATAGATAGTGTTTCCATAATTTGAGAGCAAAGATAATCGCTGCAAGCTCCAAATCATGGGTAGGATAGTTCTTCTCATGCGGGCGTAATTGCCTGGAAGCGTAGGCAATCACCTTCCCGTGCTGCTGTAGTACACAACCCAAACCCTTCCCTGATGCATCACTATAAATAGAAAATCCTCCTGCTCCTGATGGTACTGTCAAGATGGGAGCTGTAGTCAATCTCCTCTTCAGTTCCTCAAATGCTGACTGACAATCCTCAGTCCAGACAAATTCTACGTCCTTCCTGGTTAGCCTAGTCATCGACTTTGTTAGTCTGGAAAAATCATAAACAAACCTCCGGTAGTAGCCTGCTAATCCAAGGAAGCTCCTGATCTCTGCTACTGAACTCGGGGTAGACCATGATTCAACTGCTGAGATCTTCTTCGGGTCCACCAAGATTCCATCTCCTGAAATGACATGCCCAAGGAATTCAACCTTATCAAGGAAGAATTCGTATTTCAACAACTTGCCATACAACTTCTCCTTCCTGAGGGTCTCCAGGACAATCCTTAAGTGCTGCTCATGCTCCTCTGGGTCTTCGAGTATATCAGAATATCATCTATGAAGACTATAACAAATTGGTCCAGGTACTGATGAAATACCTTGTTCATCAGGTTCATGAACACTGCCAGGGCATTGGTCAACCCAAACGGCATTACCAAGAACTTTAACGGCCCATAACGAGTCCTGAAAGCCGTCTTCAGGATGTCTTCCCTCTTCACCTTCACCTGGTGGTACCCTGACCTCAAGTCTATCTTCGAGAATATTTTCGATCCGCTCAGCTGATCGAATAAGTCATCAATCCGCAACAATGGGTATTTGTTCTTGATAGTGAGGTTATTAAGTGCCCTGTAGTCGATACACATACGTACCGACCCATCCTTCTTTGGTACAAACAGTACCAGAGCACCCCATGGTGATGAACTGTAACGGATAAAGCTTTTGTCTTGCAACTCATCCACATGCTTCTTCAACTCTGCCAGTTTACTGTTGTTTACTCTATATACGTGCTGAGATATCGGCTCTATGCCTGGCACTAAATCTATAGAGAACTCCACATCTCTGTCCGGCGGCAACCCCGGCAAATCCTCTGGAAAGACATCCAAGAACTCTGCAATCAATGAATGTGGCGATTCCCGCTCTTCTACCAAAGTTCCATAGAAATTGCCCTCACTCTGATCTGCTCCTCGGACAAACTCGAACTCTGACTCTCCTGGCGTCTGAAATAAAACTCTGCCTCCACGACAATCGATACTAGCGTGATGTCTACTCAACCAATCCATCCCGAGTATTATTTCATAACTTGGAAGTGGCATTACAAGTAAACATACGCTCAGCTCACGGCCTCCCACATAAACCCTCTGGTTCTTGCAAACATCACTGACCAAGATGATGCCACCCCCGGTCATGATCTTGCAAGTCCGTGCCAACGGTTCAGACTCAAGACGATGTCTCAGAGCAAAAGATACAGATACAAAGCTATGAGAAGCACCAAAATCAAATAAGGCATGAGCCGAAAAAGAATCAAGTAAGACTAAACCTGATATCATGTCTCCGACTGGCTCTGTCTCCTCCACGGTCAGGGAAAAAGCTCGCCCCTGATGTGCGCCTCTCTACTGGTGCTGGTGCTGTACGAACTTCTGCTGCTGGGGTTGTAAAGGAGGTCCTCTCTGCTATCCCGTCGGGTGTCTCGCGGGTATCCTCTGGATCGGGGCTACATCCTGAGCTATACGAGCTAAGGTCTTAGGGCAATCCCTCAGCTGATGATCTGATGAACCGCAAAACAAACACTGACCGAGCCTCTTCCGGCAAATGTCCCATCCGTGCCCTGCCTTCTTACAAAAGGGACAAGCACAAGCTGGCTGGGCTGCTCTCTGCATCTGGTACGTCTGTTGTACAGGTGCTCGGTTAGGCGCATTGAACTACCGCCTCTGCTGCTGGAAATAGGGTTTCTTGGCTGGACCTGCGCTGTTGCTGCCACCATAAACATCTCGGTCTCTCTTGTACCTCCCACTCAGGTCTCTCTCGACCTTGCGAGCCTCCCTCAAGATGTTTGTATACGTCTCATGGCTCGAAGAAATGAGAGCCTTCACTTCCCAGTTCAGACCCTCTCTGAATCTACTAGCCTGGTTCTCAGGGTCTCTCACCATATAGTCGGCATACCTGTTTAACCTACCAAACTCGGCGGCATACTCCTCCACCGACATGTTCCCCTGGTAAAGGTTCTGGAACTGTCGATCCAGGTCAGGTCTCTCAGCAGGCGAGAAAAACTTCCTTCTGAACAAGTCCCTGAACTCACCCCATGTCAATCCTGGATCGGTGATCTGTGGCTCATTCCGGAACCAAGTGCTGGCGATGTCCATCATCTGCAATCCCGCTGCCTCCACCATCAGGTCCTTCGCAAGGCGGGATAAACGTATGACGCGCTCCATGCTCTCCAACCAGTCATCCGCATAGATGATGCCCTTTGTCCCCTTGAAAGGCCGGGGATCCAACTTCTTGAAGTCCTATATAGTACCGGGCCTGGGCTGTACCTCTCATGGCTGTGGTGGTGCGGTCCTCTCTACGGCGGTGATGGCCACCTGGTGAGCACTCTGGATGCCCTGTCTCATCACCTCGGTCTGTCGGTGCTGCGCCTCAGCCTGGGCCCTCTGGGCCTCCATCATCATCTGGAAGAGTGCAAACAGCTGTGTAGCATCAGTTGGTACTAGCGGTGGTGGCGGAAGATCCTCGAAAACAACTGGGGCAACCCTCTGAATTGGAGGAGGAGCACCCCCAAAAGCGGATGCTGAGACCCCCACCTGAACCGATGAGGCGATCCTCTCAACTGGAGATGAAACACTAGCAGCTGCTACTCTATCCGCAGCAGGCTGGGAAGTAGCTGAGGAAGCTGCCGCTGCTCCTGAGCGATAGAATCTGACCTTCGGAGGCATCCTGAAGTCAGATTGAAAATACGGAATCAATATTGAATATAATGCGATATCATCAAAGAAGGACATAACTTAATTCAAATGAAAGACAATATTCAATAGATAAGGATTATAAACTAATATTGGAATATTTTCTAGTTGTGATTGAGTAACTCTCTGCCTAATCCTATTTTTCCTAAAGTAGGCTCGTAGCAGTACTCGAGTCAAGCACAACTACGATATCTATCTAGATCTGCATGGGCCACCACTAAAAACAAGTCACGACCCGCATCCGAATATTAGGGCACAAGTACGTGGTTACGCCCAGCCTATGCCACAGAATCGGCGGTAGAACGATGTCTTGGTCATTTCTAACTATCTAACATCTCAACAATATAATATGGTACCTGTCAATCATCCTAACTCCAATTGGAGGAGCAATATGGTATCTCACAAATATATCAATCTCAATCACAAAACAAACTAAGGAGGAAATAATGCACGAATGGAATAGCGAAGGAAAGAAAGATACAAGCCACAAGTCTAAAATAATAATACATCTGTGAATCTCCTCAAAATAATAGTCTAATACAAAAATCACTAAACAAAACTAGACCTCCTCGGTCACTGGTACTATGTCCTCATGCTCTAGGGGAGTGTCCTCTAAAGTCTCACCCTCTTGAGGGCCGTAATGTGTGGGACACAGCTCCTCTAGCCAATCATCTGGAAAAATATATCCAGTCAGGATTAAAGCGAAGTACATACCTCTGAAAGCAGTTCCAATAACATAATCGAGCATATATAACAAGCAATAGAAAAAGGATACAAGATGCACAAGTAGAAGAATATACAATACTGGGTGAACAAGCAATAAGCACAATAATAACTGGAAGTAAAATACAAGAATAACTGCAAGTAAAGAACAAGAATACTAACTATGTGTTTTAGAGTGTGAGTTCGTTATGTGATCGGCTTAGGTTGCACATGAGGTATAAAGGTAACTCCATTATACGTGAGGTGTATAATCAACATGCACATGAGATCAAGAGGGCTTTGATCACATAACCAACTCCTACTCCCCCTCCCCAACCAATACTCATGGATCCAATCACGACACGTTACGTACATGATCACGATAGTCACACTAGCACACGAAATAGTGGATGCACAAGAAGCACATAAAAATCAATACCCGATGCACACGATGAAATATATGTCATTGGATACCCGTTGCACACGGTAGGGGATAACACCTCCTGACGGGATCCATATAGCACCAGTCCGTAAAATCACTGTGTCAAAAATCAATGTATACTAATCTAGAACATGCATATATACAATATTATAAATTGAAAACAAACAAAGAAATGTACTCGCCTGAAGTCCTGAGCAAAGTGTGTCTCTTGATGCCCAAGCTGGTGTCTCACAACCTATATATGGTATGTTGCATCAATCCAAGGTTCAAAGATGAAAATAAGTGAAGCCGATACAATTCTAGGTCGATACGCCATTTCTAAGTCAAACCAATGCATTCTAGGTTACAAGAGTCTAATGCTAAGTCTCTAAGTCGATATACTATGAAGCTATACTGAGCTAGCTAAGCTAACATGCCACAGAGCATTCAAGAAGCTGTATCCTAAGATACGCAAGTTTTCTAATATGAAAATAGTTTATATATATATATATATATGTATATAAGTCAAATATAATAATAATATCTCAAAACAATAATTTTGGATACCTTGGCCTTGCACCAATGCGTATCGCAACTACCCTGATACCCAATGTCAATACCTTGGTATCAACCGAATACCTTGGTGATATCCTGGTATCCCGAGGTATTCCAACACTTAGCCAAGTCATACCTACCTGTATAAACTAAATACTAGAGTACCTATCTATAAAATGACAACTAAAACAAGTATACATATACCTATTTAGCTAACTATTACAACAATAAAGTATATCTATACTAACACGAATAGCTATATATATATATATATATATATATATATATATATATATATATATATATATATATATATATATATATATAGGTACTAGATACTAGATACTATTAGCTAACTTAATAGTTTAACTTATAATTAAATTAATACTCAATATACCTTGACATAATCTAGCTAGCTAACACCTACCTTCATCAAAACTTACTGAACACAACCAACTGAAAACTGGGCTGAGAGTATCATTGAACTACCTGCACATGCTGTACATATACTCATGCTTACCTAGCTGTACAGACTGCACTTGATGTTAGTATTATCCTCTGTCCGAGTTGCATTGTGCAGTGCACGAGCTGATCATTTTAGCTGTACATGCAAACTGCTCTGCAGTATTCCCTGTTGGTGCATACTGATACAACTCTTCCAAGTGTAGCCTCTGATTATAGCTGTTGCTCTCACTGTGTGTAATATACACAGTGACTGATGATCACTGTGTCGACACTGAAGCGTATCACGTGCATACAGGTGTTGCTGTATCGAGATGAACCTCCATGGCACCAAGCTGTTATTCCTACTGTGTGTCGAGTTTTCAGGTGAGTCTTCAGTTGAGTCTTCAGTCTTCAGGTAAGTCTTCAGTTGAGTCTTCAGTCTTCAGGTAGGTGTTCAGTTGAGTCTTTAGTCTTCAGGTAGGTGTTCAGTTGAGGTGAGTGAGTCTTCAGTTGAGTATCTGTACAGTAGCCTGTATTAGTTACTGATACTGTGCTCGGTTGCTCTTTACCCTAAAACAGTGTGCAATTTGCACGGTGAGGAGCCCAAGGCTGCTGGCTGCTTGGTACGGCTGCTGATATGTACATAATTGTGCAATGGAGTTTACACATTGCTGAAACCCAATCCTGTTATGGCTTTCCCCATGCCCGAGCTGTACTGTGCAGTGCACAAGCGCTGCTGCCCAATGCACTGCCCTACTCGAGCTGCTGATGTGTACAGCCTGGCTTAGCAGTGACCTCTAATGCTCTCCTTTAGCAGTGACCTCTATTGCTAGATAGTAGATGCTCAACACTCCAAGTCACACAGACACACATACACAAATACACTTAATATCTCTAAGTATATATCTATTTATGTAACGCCCCGCTCCGAACGGTTACTTATGGAACACTAGCTGCTTCGACTCGGTTTAGAATCGAGTCTCGGGGAAACCTTACCGCCAAATCAACACGGACGAAATGCAATGAACCCTTCGAATTGATCAAACGGCTTCTATTGAAATAAGTCCAAGAGTTTTCGTTGGTTGCTTTGTTTCTTGGTTTTGTGTTGCTTTATGTTTTGAGTTGCTTTCGATGACTTGGTTTTCATGATTCGCTTTCTCGCTTGCGCATTTTTTCGAATCGTAAGGGAAAGAGACTGAAGTATGCTAACCAAGTATTGTTGCATTTTCAGGATGCATAACCAAAGAGTGAACGTCGCTTAAGGCTTCCCCATCCTCTCGTTCGATTCATTCAGTGAGTGGCTTAGGCCCTTCGATGAATCTTTCAGTTCACATGCCTAGTGAAAAGAATCTTTAGTTCACTAAATGTTGCCTCACTAAAAAGATAAGCTAAAGAAATAAACTGCATGCTTAAAGTATTAGAATGATGCTTTTGCTATCAAATTATGTTGCATATTCTTAGTCCCTATGCTGCACAACCTGATTTATGGCAAGTCCCTATGTTTCGAATATGATATGTGGCAAAGAATAAGAGATGGAATTTGTGTGTTTGTTTCTCCGAACTTTGCATTATAGTGTTATATCTGTTAGATATTTTATGTCATGCATTGATCTCGGACAACTTGTGCACAAGGTCTTGTCTCTTGAACGGTTCCTGGGGCACTGAGAATCGCTCGGTCCGGAAGAGATTTTTGGATCGCCCTGAGGTATACGGCTCGTAAGGGGGTCTAGTGGGGGCGATATGTCTATTAGTGTTGTGCGGAGTCCATGATGTCACAGCTGCTAGTACTCGTGTGTGTTAGTGGAGAGGTGAACATTGAGTCACATCTGCCGACCTATGCGCATGCTAGTGGAGAGCTGAACCTTGTGTCCCTGCTGCTAATCATGGGCTACCCATGGACCATCACATAGTTAGGAAGCATGCTAGGTTTACCTTCTTGCATACCTAATACTTGATGCCTATATTGATTCATAAGTTATTCATATGCAAAATATGGCTAACTTGTGTGTCTGCTGCAGGGATAACCGCTCGGCCGTGGGTAAGAATTATCATATGCATATGCTATATATCATCTATATTTCCTTGCATAAATTGTTAAAAAGAAACTAGACAACCAGAAATATCACCTAATAATGCTAGCTTCATCTGCTTACTTAGTGTGGATTTTTAAGGTGAGTTTGGCCACGGTCGCTCACCAGTACATGTGGTAGTACTGACCCACGTTGGTGCACAAATTTCCAGGTACTGAAAGCGAGAGTTTGGCAACCATCTTGAATCTAAACCAGAATCCGCGCATCCTTCCGTAGGACTGTGTTCGTATTGCTTCCGTTGCTTTTCTCTCCAGTGGGCTACTCCTCTTCTGCTAGATGTTTTGGTTATTTTGGTCCTACTACAAGGATGTAATGTAATGGGTGTTGTGGTTAATTTTGGGAATGTAAAAAGAGTTGTAAGCCTTCTAAGACATATTTTGTTACTCAGCCAAGCAAGCACTTTGTAATCCAATCTTCAGTATTCAATAAAAAGCAAGTATTTTGTGTGCCTATCAAATGTATTCAACTTTGGTTCTCTGCATTTTTACTCTGTGCCTATATATGTATATTTTCGTCTATATTGTGTCTTGTGCAGGTATGTTGCCTGGTGCAAGCGCAACTTAGGCTTGCACGGCATCGCCCCCAAGCGAGGACGAGCGGTTCTGTAGGGACCAAGCGAGGACAATCGGCCCCTACGGGATCGGGGAGCGACAATATATATGTACACACACATAGATATCTAACTATCTATATACATAGATGCATATACTACCCCTCATACATATCAATCTATATGCATAACACTAATATATAGATACCAATACATATAGATATACACATACATATAAATAAGTATATAGATATAAACTAACACATGCATATATACACACCAACATATATATATATATATATATATATATATATATATATATATATATATATATATATAAACATGTAAACATAGCTCTATATATCTAGATACTCCTATAGTATACACAAATAGACACCCACCTGTACGTAAATCCAAATCACACTAATACATAAACTATATATCATATAAAGAGCTTACATATACATAATTATACATGCACATATAGGAAAATGGGCCAAACAACAAACACATGGGACGCATCGTACCCGTATCACACTTTTTCTTTGGCCTACACATATCCAATTGTGGACATGACACAAGATACAAACAAATAATCAAGCGTCAAATAGATCTATTAGATCCATTGACAAGCACTACATGTGCCAATCCCGAAATTCTCCCAAAATTGGCACCAATTTGGTCATAACTTCCACCGTAAGTCTCCAAATGACTCCAAATCAAATCCTATGGGTAGCCTATGCATGTAGGGTGGTTTCTCATGGTAAAATCTCATATCTATAGTCTATTAGAAGGGGAAATTGATTTGTACCTATTGGGAGATGGATTCCTAATAAAAAGATCCCAAATGACAAGTAGCTCCTCTCCTTGTAGATCTTGGCCTCCTCCTCCTTGCTCCTTGCTTGTAGATCCTTGATGTAGAGGCTTCAATGATGAACTTAGAATGATTTTGGTGAAGATTTGGTAGAGAAATGATGAGGGAATGGAGGGAAAATGGAAGAGAGAAATATAGATCAAGAAATTTGGGGAAGAAATAAAATGAGGGCACTCTCTCTCCTCCTAATTATGGCTGGTCATAAACCCCTCCCCAAGCAATGTACAAAGTCATAAATACCCCTTGGGGCCTCTCATGAAGAAATAATTAGGGAGGAAAGGTTCTAGTCTAATGGTTTCACTAATTAATCAAGTTTCTTAATCCATGGGCCTAATTCATGGACTCAACTTAGACTAGTCCAAAAGTTTATTCCATGCTCTCTAATTAAATGGTTAGGTCCACTAGAAAAGTCCAAACTAAGTCTACACTATCAAGAAATAATAGTAAAATAATTAAATAAATCAAGCCATGCACAAATATTAATTATAATAATCCTAAAATAATTAATACCCATGATAATTACCAAACTACCCTTGGATGAAAATCTAAGAGTGACAGAAAGATAAAGTGGGGGAGATAAAGAGACACGGAGAGAGGGGGGGTTCTTGTTTGGATCTAAACCCTAATAAAAAAATTCCCCTCTTTTTGTATTCCTGCGAGAGAGGGAGACAGAGAGATAGAAAGACACAAAGAGAGGGAAAGAGAATGAGACAGAGAGACGGGGAGAGGGAGAGAGAGGGAGAGAGAGAAGAAATTACCTGAGGGAGAGAGAGAAGAGCCACGGGAGATGATGAGAGAGAGAGCCTTAGGTTTTTGTTCAAGGGAGAGAAAGAGAGCCCTGGGTTGAAGATCATGAGAGAGAAAGACCTAGGTTTTTGTTTGGCGGCGGTGGTGCACAATATATATTCTTCAATCCCTAATAAAATTTTTATATAATATGTATCAAAATCCCTAATAAAAAATTCCCTCCTAAATTACTCCGCCATCTTGCGCCTAATTTAAACCATCGTGCCTAATGTATATTCTATGTCAGCCATATTTTTTGGCACACTTTGGTGCATATTATCCTTGGCGCAATTTGGCACATATTATTTGCTATCCCGACCATTGTTTAGACCGGATCCAAGAGTTGTGGAGAGAGTGAGTTTGGTTGGGTTGGTGGCATGTATGGCTTGGATGTGTTTAAGTGATCCAATGGTCCACATCTCAAATCTAAGCCTATATATTCCCATTTCTCTTTCTCTGCTCATTATTTTCTTTTTATTTCTCTCTCTTAGGTTTTCTCTCTCCCTTCGTAGGCAAGTACATCTTGCATAAGAGAAGAACCATGGATTTATGCATGCTTTTAGTTCTTAATATTATCTATTTATTTCTAGCTCATATTGTTGGAACCGGGCACCCTTCATCTTTAATACTTGTTGTTCTTAATTTTCTTGGTTGGAATTGCATGGACCTGAGTTTGGGTCTATGATTTCACTTTTGTTTTTCTGGGGTTTGATCTCCCAAAACTTTCTGTTTTATAAAACTAATTAGCTCATAGTGTAGAGCACCATATTTTATGTAATTTTTCTTTTGGCCGTGCTTGATTTCAAGTCCAGCTAAGTTTAGTGCTGAAACTTGATACCATACGTATACCAAAATGGTCGACTGGAGAAGAAGAACAGTGTTATGTGAAAAGTATACATGAGAACCCCTTTGGCGTAGAAATACGTATGGTTTACTTTGGGCACATTAGTATATTATCCCAACTCTTCGTCCGTACTAATCATATTAATCTTACTCTCCTAGTGCATACTAATCATACTGCACCCAGTCTCCTAGAAAAAGTGCGCCAGTCACACTCCTTGTGTCAGTGAAGCACTTTCGAGAGGAAACATAGTTGGTGCACTTTGGTACGTAATTAATCAAAATTCTCCCTGGAAAACCAAGAGAAAGTGCGCCACAGTCAGTCAGCACACTTACTTCGCATTTGGCAATCTGACGCACTTTTTTTATGTTTCGTCAGCCGACGCACTATTCTTACGTTTGTAGCTCGCACACTTTCTTCCCTCTTCATTTTCTTAGGGACGAAGCTTTGGTGGGTTTCTCAATTTTTGTGTTATTGATTTGTGTGCTCCTCGACTGACGAATTTCTCGACTTTTGAGCTTTAACCTCGAATTGTGTGTTTTGTCTTTTAGCTACCTTGCTCGCGCACTTTTGTCAAGTGTGCCACCCCTTTGTAGCTCGTGTACTTTTGTCAAATGCGTCATTTTGGTTAACTTGACAAAGTGTGTTATCCCTTTGTAGCTCGCGCACTTTATGCGCCCCTGACTTCATAAGACTTTATACGCCCCTGACTTCATAAGAATTTATGCGCCCCTGACTTCATGCGGCACCCTGAACATATGCTTGTTTGGTTCATGCGCCTGACCTTCACATGTATAAATTTTATGTGCGTGTTATCCTTAGTGACTCCGTACGTGCGCGTAGAACTTTCATTATGTGTTTGCTTATTTTATTTGGAATATTTTTCATCAACATCTATGTGGTTGATCCTGGTATTGCTTGTGTTATAGTTCTAAGGAAGAATGGACTTAGAAACCAGACCTCAAGCTAGACATGACCATGTGCTAAGATTGACTTCATACATGGCATGAATATGTGTTGGATTGAGATGTTATGTTTGGACCAGACTAAGTGAATAGTGACTAACTGGCTATGTGCATGACATTAGCTTCGTGTTATAATGTGATCAAGATTCCTGTGGCCCAAAGATAAATTGGTAAGACTCGAATATTGTATCCGTGCTGATACCATTATTGTCTGATATTGTTCATGATCTAATGTGCACCGAGATGCGACATACCGTGTTACGTGTTAAGTAATTTATATTAGATTGTGCATCGAGAATGCCTCCAAATTCTTGAACATGTGATACTATAAATATACTTTTTCCCCAGCACGGGCATGATAAGTGAGTCAAGTACCAAAGAGTGGCTAGGATATTGATTTATTGAATGTTGCATACACGTTCGGGTGAATCCAGATTAAACTTTTATGGATTTGTATCTAGCGTGCCCGTACTTTGTACGATATCTTAAGAAAAATTCTCATGTGGCCACGCCTTGAGATTTTAAAATAATATAGGGTTAATTAGGCAAATAAAAGTGGTAGTAAGATTGGAAGAAAACACTATCCCGAGATCATGCCAATGAACCTTCTCGTAGAGATTCATTCTAGTGCGTTGTGGGATGGCCACCACAGATATTGTATACCATATGCCTTAGTGGAGTACAGTATATGACCTATTATAAATAATGTCGAGCCATTGTTTCACTATAAGAACATTGGAACCGCTAATACAGTGATTTAGTGCAGTAGCCCTACGGGAAAATGGTGCAATTCGTGAAGGGCCTGTATATTCCTCTATTTGGCTCGGTTAGCTCATGTTCGGCAATGGCATGATCAGAGGATACCTATTATGCTTTTTTTAAGATAACCTCAGACTCCACAAATAGCAAGCCGTACAAGTGATTGGCCGATTTTATTAATTGGACTTGGTTGTGATTGTATTTTTCTGTTAGTAGCCTAGGGAAATAGACTATCATAGTGTGATGGCTTCAACCTATTTCCTTGTTTGGTTGTAGGGTTGGGCCTTTGTGCTAGGATATGCCATGGACCTAAGTTATGACGCAGAACTATTATATATTATTATATTTTTATTGCTTGGATTTTTTGTTCTCCTTTCGTGCTTCCTTTGTGGTACTTGCTATTTGGGGTCTAACCCCACTTGTTTTGCATGACCAGGTTTCGAGCCAACACCCGAGGATCCAGCATACTTTCCCACGACTCATGAAGCGTACCAGGAACATGGCCACCGAGGATAACGAGTGGATTTTTTTCTTTTCTGCTCGTCATTGTACATTTTATCTTTATGCATTTAGCCACTGACACCTATTAGCTGGTAAATATGGACACTAATTCCTTACATGACTGTATATATTCAGACTGCAGTTGACCCACTATTATGTATACTTTGATCTTGCATCTGTCATATCATTTTGTACCGCTAGATCTCTAAAGAATATTCTGATGTGGTTTGGGACGCCTTACTGCTTATTCTAAAATATTCTATATTATTGCTTCTTATTTGAATAATTGAGACATAGAGGTTCTTGAACCTAATTGACCTGATTGTAGCATGCACCCCTTGTCTAGTTATATTCGTGATCATCGTACGACGTATAGTACCTTGTCCGGGATAGCTGGCCGTATTTGCCTCTATATTTTGGTACTGGGGCATGATAAGATTTTAATGGTGGTCCATGCAGGTCTATTCTACCGACTTGTGGGGTGTCATGGTCATAGGAGTCTCAATTAAACATGACCCTTCTTGAAATTCTTAATTTGTTCTCTTCGATACTCAGCTTGAAATTTCTCAGACTGGTTGCTTCCTTGTTCCTTCTCATCATGTACTTGATGTTTCTTGTTCTCTTCTTTAGGGTTTTCCCTCCTCCAGATATTTAGCAGCAAGAGAGACAGAGTTTCCAGTGGAACGAGGTCCTGTAGAACCCTAGTCTGGGATCCAAGTTGAGCCCACGATAAATGCTGTAGAGAGTAGGCTCCAGATATTTTCGTACCTCCCGCAGTACCAGCAGCACTAGATACCCCGGCCTTGCTAGAGATTATCTGGAAAATATTAGCTGTCCAACAACATCAGATGGTGGTTCATAAGCAACAACATCAGGAACAACAACTTTAACTGCTTCAACAGGAAGAACAAAATGTCATATTAAACCAAGGTTGTAGACGGCCCAAGAACGAGGCAGAAGAGTAGATTCTGGGGCATCTGTTAGGTTTTATAGATTGATTCCCAAATATTTTGATGGAATGGAGGATGCCATTCTGGCAGCAGCTAAAGTTTCGGCTGAGGAACAGGTTGACATGGTTCGCTTGCAGCTACAGGATCTTGCAAGAGATTGGTGGGCCACGATGGAGGTAGGATTAAGGCATCCAATTTCGTGGGACAATTTCAGAACCCGGTTCAGGACAAAGTACTTTGGGATTGTGGCTCAGTGCGAGTTACAACAGAGGTTTACTAACCTCAAGTAGGCTGGAAGAACAGTAGATGGTTACGCGACAGAGTTTTGCTGACTGAGCAGGTTTGCTTCAACCATGGTGGAAACATAGTTGGATAGAGCAATGAGATTCCAGCAGGGACTTTACTTGGAGATTCTATACATGGTAGTGGTACATGACTACCAAAACTTCAAGGCAGTATTGATAGTGGCCAAGAGGGTTGAGCTTACCTCTCAGAGAATGGCATCAAGAAGAGTAGACCAAAAGATGCCTCATGGACAAAGCAGCGAGAGAGGACCAGTACCGCGAACGTCAGCACCATCCCCAGGCATTCGCATCCATGACGTAACACAGAGGAGACCAGTGACCTCGACAGTGATAACATCTACTCGGCAGCAGCAGCCGAGGCAGCAACAGCAACAACAGCAACAGCGAAGGGAAGCGCTGAAGGGTTGTACGTATTATGGTAAGGGAGGTCATACCCATGATGTTTGTCAGGTAGCGAATGGACAATGCTTAAGGTATGGAAGCCCTGATCATAGGGTTGCCACTTGTCCAATGATACAAAGGCCAGGAGGGCCAATATAATAGTTTCCTGCATTACCGGCTTCAAGGGCAGTACAGCAAGGAGGACCAGCAGTAGCGGTATGGCCTATAGCTTAGCGTTCGTTGCCGATGTAGGCTCAATTGTACTGACAACAACAGCCGCAAAAACAACAAAGACTGCAATAATAACGACACTAGGGAAGGCAGCATCAGGGAGCTGGATAAGGCTAAGGGCAGGCGTTCACCTTGTCTTTGGAAGAAGCGATGGCGTCAAGCGACGTAGTGGCAGATAACATTTTCGTTACAACCTTTTCTGCCATAGAATTATTTGATTCTGGAGCTTTGTACTCATTTATATCTGCACAATATACGACATATATTAGATTAAAGTTTGAGGCATTGCCAGAGAGGCTGAATATACTCACTGGCAATGGGATCGTAGGAGTTAGTAGGGTGTGCCTAGCATGTCCAGTTGTGGTATATGGGCATTTATTACCGGCGAAGTTGATCGAATTTCCTATGGATAACTTTGACGTTATGTTAGGCATGGACTGGTTGAGAAACAATCATTCGATGATAGATTGTCATGAGGGTAGAGTATTGTTTAGAGTCCCTGGTCTAGAAGAGTTTACTCTTAGCAGAATAGCAGAAGACCATCAAAAGAAAGAAATCGTAACAGTAACAACGGAAGAGGACCCGATGCCCAAAATAGTTGAAGAATTTATGGACGTCTTTTCCAACGAGCTTCCTGAATTACCCCCAGTTAGAGAAATAGAATTCTATATATAGTTAATGCCAGGAGCAGAACCAATATTCCAGAAGGTATAACCAATATCACCATCAGAGCTTGATTAGTTATATCGACACGTGGAAGAACTGAAGGCAAAGAAGTTCATTTAGACCAGTAGATCACCGTGGAGAGCACCAGTGATATTAGTGGAAAAAAAAGATGGATCAACACGGTTGTGCATGGATTATGGGCGATTGAATATAGTGACAGTGAAGAATAAGTATCTATTGCCCATGATTGATGACTTGTTTGACCAATTAAGCAGAGCAAGAGTCTTCTCTAAGATAGATCTGCAATCAGGATATCATCATGTGTGAGTTCGGGAGCAGGATATACCAAAGATAGCATTTAACTCACGATATGGGCATTATAAATTCTTAGTTATGTCATTCGGACAGACTAATTCTCCAGCGATATTCATGGGTTTGATGAACCACATTTTTATGCCATACTTAAACCAATTTGTGGTAGTATTTATAGATGACATCCTTGTGTATTCTCGTAATGAGGAGGAGCATGAAGAATATCTTCAGATAGTACTGCAGACATTAAGGGGGCACCAGTTATATGCGAAGTTTAGTAAGTATGAGTTTTGGCTGGATCACATATCCTTTTTTGGGCATATTATTTCTGGAGAAGGAGTGTCAGTTGATCCCAAGAAGGTGATGCAATAGAGAAATGGCCAGTTCCGAAGACAGTGGTGGAGATGCGTAGTTTACTGGGATTCAGGATACTACAGAAGATTTGTATCAGACTTTATTAAGATCTTGACACCTTTGACTCGGTTGATACACAAGAAAGTTAAATTTGTATGGTCAGCAGAGTGTCAGATCGCCTTTGAAGAGTTGAAAAAAAAGTTAATCTCTTCCCCGATCCTTACTCTCCCAGCAGGATCCGGAGGATTCACGATGTATTGTGATGCATCTAGCAAGGGGCTTGGATGTATTTTAATGCAGCAGGAGAGAGTGATAGCATATGCTTCTCGGCAGCTCATAGATCACGAGAAGAACTAACCGACTCACGATTTGGAGTTAGCAGTAGTAGTATTTGAGCTTAAGCTATAGAGGAAATACTTATATGGCGATTGGGTGTAGATCTTTATAGATCATAAGAGTTTAAAATATGTATTCACGCAGAAGGACTTAAACATGAGACAAATGAGGTAGCTGGAGTTGTTGAAAGACTATGACGTAGAACTTTTATACCATCCAGGCAAGGCAAATGTAGTAGCTGATGCACTTAGTAGAAGAGGTGGAGAATTCATGTTGACCACTCAGAAGAACATTCTAGAAGTCTTACGAGAGATGGAAATTTAGATAGTACTTCCACATGTGCAGGAGTTCTGGCTATCTTACAGATCCAGTCAACTTTGGTAGATAGAATCAATATAGCTCAGGCAGAGGACCCAAAGATTCAGAAGCTACGGGCAGATGTGAGTCTGGTCTTCTAAAAGAGTTGACGATTCATGCAGATGGAGCGCTAAGGTTTGGGAACCGTCTATGTGTACCAACCAGGGATGTTCGACAAAAAGTTATGACTGAAGCTCATAGTTCCCAGTACTCCATCCATTCGGGAGGTACGAAGATGTACCAAGATATCAAGTAACACTTTTGGTAGAACGGAATAAAGAGGAAAATAGCATGCTTCATATCACGATGTCTGATATGTCTAGGGTACAAGATCGTAACACAATACACCGTAAAGATATGTTATGAGCATGTACCCTAGACCATCCAGACCCTATAAGATATGTTACGAGCCTGTACCCTAGACTTTGGTGGGTCTTGGGAGAATCACCTTCACTTAATATAATTCTCGTATAATAATAGTTATCAGGCCAGTATTCAGATGGCACCTTTGGAGGCACTATACGGCAGGAAGTGTAGATTACCGTTGGCATGGGATGATATTGGTGAGCAAAAGATGTTAGGCCCCGAAATGATCATGCAGATAGTAGAAGTTGGCAGGAAGATCAGAGAGCGACTTCGGGTAGCGCAGAATCGACATCGTCACTGGGCAGACCAGCATAGTAGGCCTTTAGACTTTTGTGTAAGCGACCACGTGTTCTTACGAATTTTTCCAACCCGTGGTGTCATTAGATTCAGGGTCCGCGGGAGACTTAGTACGCGATATGTTGGGTCGTTTGACATTCTCGATCGGGTAGGCGATATGGCATATCATCTTGCCCTTCCACCTTTGCTATGTGAGGTGCACGATATATTTCATGTATCTCATTTGAGTAGGTATGTCCTGGATCTGAGTAATATCCTCGATCACTCTGAATTAGTCGTTAGTACCGACTTATCTTACAAGGAGCAACCCGTATCCATTCTGGATCGAAGGGATAAGGTACTCAAGAACCAGACTATTTTTCTTGTCCGAGTTGCCTGGGGCCATCACACTCTTAGAGAATCGATGTGGGAGCGTGAGGACGATATACGGTCTTGGTACCCGCACCTATTCGATTTGGAAGGTATATTCTACCTTATGCCTTCGTATCTTAGATTCTGTGATCAGGCAATCACCTATGTGTTGTGATGTTATTGCTTGTATGTAAAGATTACTTTAAGTTAGTTTGTTGCTTGTCTTGATATCTCTAGCTAGCCTTGAGTTTGAATTCTCAGAACAGAATTTTTCTAAGGTGGGTAGAGATGTCAGCCCCCTTTCCTGGCGCACTTTGGTACATATTATTCTGGGCGCACTTTGGAGCATATTGTTTGCTAGCCCGGCCATTGTTTAGACCAGATCCGAGAGTAGTAGAGAGAGTGGATTTGGTTGGGTTGGTGGCATATGTGGCTTGGATGGGTTTGAGTGATCCAATGGTCTACATCTCAACCTAAGCCTAAATATTCCTATTTCTCTCTCTCTCTCTCTCTGCTCATTATTTTCTTTTCATTTCTCTCTATTAGGTTTTCTCTCTCCCTTCGTAGGCAAGTACATCTTGCACAAGAGAATAACCATGGATATATGCATGCTTTTAGTTCTTAATATTTCCTATTTAATTTTAGCTTATATTGTTTGGACCAAGCACCCCTTCATCTTTAATACTTGTTGTTCTTGATTTTCTTGGTTGAAATTGCATGGACCTGAGTTTGGGTCTATGGGTTCACTTTTATTTTCCTAGGGTTTGATCTACCAAAACTGTGTGTTTTATAAAACTAATTAACCCATAGTGTAGAGCACCATATTTTATGTAACTTTGATTTTGGTCGTGCTTGATTTCGAGTCTAGCTAAGTTCAGTGCTGAAACTTGATACCGTATGTATACCAAAATGGCAACTAGAAAAGAAAAACAATGCTCTATGAAGAGTATGTAAGAGAACCCATTTAGTGTAGAAATACGTATGTTTTACTTTGGATGCATTGGTGTGCTGTCCCAACTCTTCGTGCGTACTAATCATACTGCGCTCACTCTCCTAGTGCGTACTTATCATATTGCACTCAGTCTCCTAAAAAAAAGTATGCCAATCACACTCCTTGAGTCAGTGGCGCACTTTCGAGAGAAAACTAAGTTGGCGCACTTTGGTACGTATTTAATCAAAGTTTTCCCTGGAAAACCAAGACAAAGTGTGCCACAGTCAGTCAACGCACTTTCTTCGCGTTTGGCAATCTGGCAGACTTTTTTTATGTTTCGTCAGCCGATGCACTTTTCCTACATTTGTAGCTCGCACACTTTCTTTCCTCTTTGTTTTCTTAGGTATGAATGTCACGTCCCAGAACCAGAATACTAGAGAGCGAGGGAATGACTCATCCAACCATACCTTGCAGAATACCAAAGCAACCCACAATATGTTAAGGTTGTCTAGAGACAAGGAGTGTATACTATAATTAAGTCTTCTAGGGTCAAGATCTTCTATATCTCAATGATTCCACCAAGTAGCAAAAACATAGAATATTTTAGAATAAGCAGTAAGACGCCCCATACGCCGCATCATAACGTTCTAGAGATCTAGTGATACAGAGTGATATGCCAGATACACAACCAAAAGCATACGTGACAGTGAGTCAGCTGTAGTCTGAATATATTACAGTCATGTAAGGAGCTAGTGTCCAGATCATCCGGCTAACAGGTACCGGTTGGCTAAACGCTCAAAAGAATATAGTTTACAAAATACTAGCAGTGAATGAAGGAACCCACTCGTGACCCTCAGCAACCATCCTTCTGGTGCATGCCATCAGTGAGGGTGAGATACACTTGATCCTCAGGTGCTGGCTTTAAACCTGGCCATGCAAAACCAGTGGGGTCAGACCCCCAAATGGCAAGTACCACAAAGGAAGCATGAAATAAAGAAACAAAACCAGTTCTATAGCATGAGATGCATGAGCCAACAATCAATGGCATATATTCCATCCAAGATATGACACGACACCCCTTCACCAAATAAGAACAGGAAGTGCCATATTATACCAAGATATAATACGTCCCTTGATTATGGTCAAGCTAAAATAACTTTGCATTGTAATTTCAGTCCACAGGCTATCATAACACAATAACGCAATCCAACAACCAAAAAGGACATGAGTTGAACTATCATGCCAGGACATTCTATGTCCCTAATTCTACTTAACGGAAGGCACAATACACAATCAGGGATACAATATTTAGTAAAATAATATAGGATAACAAGTAGCTTCGATCTGTGTCCCGTTGTACACAACAGTGCAACTCAACAACCAAACAAGGACATGAGTTAAACTTTCATGCTACAACTGTCCACTTCTCTAACTAAAACAGATTTAACGGCCAAATATGTGTTACAGCTTGATATGTGATCTCTGGGCTATTCCAGTAATACAATATATGAGTATCCACATATCGTGCCATAATCGAGTAGGGCTGGCTGAACCAATGATATACGAGCAAGAATATATGATGCACCAGTCCTTTGCAAGGGCCCTGAGCTAATTAATGATTAGTAGCAGTTACAGGCTTTCTATAGGAAAGACACTGGCTTGACTTATAATTAAGTCAGATACTGCACTCCATTAGTCCGGATGATATACAATATACGTGGTGGCCAGCCTTTACGCCTAGCTAATTTAGGGTGGTTTGACATGCACGATCTCGAGATACTGTTCCCTCCCAATGCTCTACAAATTAAGCTGCCTAGTTAACCCTAGGTGATTTAGAACCTAATATCGTGGTCATATGAATATTCCTTCCTACATGTCGTGCTTTAAGTACGGGCACTCTTGATACGAATCCACATTGTCACTCAGAAGTTAAATCTGGATTCACTCAAGTGTGATGTAACAATCAATACTATCTAGCCACGGCTAAAGTCACTTTCCAACTACCAGATCTGTGCAAGTAAATAATTACATATATTACGTAGCAAGTGTATGTGGCACGGCGACTAACTATATATCAAGTAGCACTCTTGGTGCGACCAAGTGTATCAGCACGAATACAATAGTCAGGGCAGGAATGAGTCTTAGTATCAAGGTTGTGGACAGGTTATCAAGTAGCAATGTATTCAGGATAGGACAGTCAAATAATGGTCATATTGATTTATCACTTTATTATATCGATAGATAAAATAAGAGTTGTACGAGAACCCCTTGAGATAAGATCTATAATCCTTAAACCAAACAAGGACCGAGATTTCATACCCTCCCTCGAGTTAAAATACTTTCCTTATTTTGTCCAACTTATAATAAGGTGATTAAGGGAAAGTAGCCTAATTAGAAAGTAAGTACATATAGGACCATATCTACAGGGCACATGCCAGTTACTTAGCCATTTAGCACATGGTCACGTCTGGGTCATACAAGTCATTTATAAGTTCAACACATAGCATCATAATTATTCAATCATCATCAACATTAACTCAAGCAAATATCTAAAGTGTACAAGAAATAGTAGGCGCATAGGAGCAAAGGCGCATAGCAAAGTGCCGCATAACGTCGAGGCCGCAGAGGGTCAAGGCCGCATGCAAGGTGCCGTATAACGTCGAGGCCGCATAGTTGGCTTGGACGCATGTAAGGTGCCGCATAAAGTCGAGGCCACATAGTTGGCTTAGACGCATAGGCAGAGCAAAGTCCACTCTTCAGGAAACGTGTGATGTGACAATCAATAAATGCAAGTCAAGTCATAAAAGTAACTAATGTGACATGTGATAAAAGTGTGTTAGAAGAAAAGACAAAATTATGAAAAGTCATGCCAAGTCAGTCAGAAGTTATGCATCCAGAAGAAGAGGGACGCATAGCTTCTGGCCGCATGGTTGACGAGGAAGCATACTCCTCTTGGCCGCATACACACATGGCCGCATGAAATCTTTTGGGACTTAGCTAAATTTTATTCTTTCAATTTCATACATTTGGCAAAGGGATGCATGTACAAATTCAGTCATGCGTCTAACAGGGTTGGCCGCATGCAGAGTCAAGACGAGAAGTCCAGGCCGTATAGCACTCCTTCGTCCCCAACAGCAGCTTTTCTGCCATGGCCAAAAGCTCAGAAAATAAAATTTTGTTTCTTCCATAGAAATCTCAAATGATGCCCAAATCCAGCAAAGTAAAGTTCTAAAGTACTCAAAATCAAGTGCTCATCAACATGAAGCAACAAGTTTTTGAAAACTTTAAGTTTTAAGAAATCAAAATCCAAGAACACTCAAGAACACATAGAAAATCATAAAACTTAAAACTTAGATCTACATTAATCCATCCACCAAAATTGAAAATACCAAGTTCTAAATATGCTTAAAATCATACAATCAACATTATAGACTTATAAAATAAAAGGTTTCTCTATTTCGAGTAAGGTACACTTGCCTATGGAGAGAAGAGGGGAAACCTAAGAGAGAGGATGGAAGAAAATAATGAGTGGGGAGAGAATAAAGTTGAGTTATATATGGGGGGTTTGAGGTTTTGACCATGGGTTCAACTCATGATAAAATTAAACCAAACAAATAAACCAAGAGCCAAGTGAACCAAAGAATGGGTCTAGTCTCTCTACAACATACAACTATGCTAGCAAGAAAATAAATACGCTCCAAATACGTATATTGGGAACTATAAGTGACATTTGTCACACCCCGGTCCCGCAGGGTCGTTCGTCCTCGCTTTGGTCCCTACGGAAATAATCATCCTCGCACGGGCGTGATGTCGTGCAAGCCTAAAATGCGCTTGTACAAGGCCAAAGCTTTGATACAAGGGCAAGTAAGCTATTCAATACTGAAGCAGCAGCACACATATTGCAGAAAAGTGAAGAACACAATAGCATATAAAAATAAGCTCTTTTATTGATATTCACAAGTGTTACAAGCGACGCTTGGCCGAGGTTACAATTCACTCAAGCACTTAATCTCTCGATTACTATGACACCGTTCCATACATTATGTCCCTCTATACAAAAACAGCTCAAAGCAATCTTTAATACGGCTCAATGCATCGACTCCAGATTTTTGGTTCCTTGGGATGAGGCACGGCTATCGCTTCCTCGGACGATCAGGCACCTGAGAACAAGCAGACTATTGGTGGGTCAGCACTTTATACAAGTACTGGTAAGATAAAACAACTGAACAGAAGCTACACCCCCTGAAATCCACACTAAGTAATCATGTGGCAAAATATTGCATTACTAGTGATCTTGCTACTTTTATCTAAGTTTATTTCATGCAGCTTAGAACTATAGTCAAATTACATCTATTAAAAACACAAGTTGGAAACCAGTTTTGCATATTCGATACTCAAGCATTCAAGCAACTATAAGGGACATTGTTCTCATCGTACAGTACGTAGCATGTATTGTGCAACATAATCTACTCTTTGGGGCAAAGCTTATCTAGCAGATTGATCACCTCAATCAAAGCAAGCATATCAAGTGGACTTTCATTCACTCAATCAATCAAGGCAACACATCTATATGATTTCAGTCCCCGAGAAACTCATGATTGACAGCGGTAATCCAGCTATCCAATGACTCACATACTGGTACTATTAGCAGCTGTGACCAAGGTTCAGCTCTGCACTAATAGCCATTGTCCAACCGATGCGAATGCATAAAGCACTCTCATAAACTCAACAATGCGGGCTAAATGAATAAGCAGGCTATACATAAACTCATTTTATTTCTCTTACCCACGGCCGAACGGTTATCCCTGCAGCAGACACACAAGTTATCCATAATTTGCATAACATAATGTATACAGTTCTCTAGTTTCCTGTTCGTCCCTGCATCAAATAGTTATGTATGCAAGAAGGCTATCCTAGCATGTGCCCTAACTATATGATGGTCCCCTCAACGGGATTAGCAGTTGGGACATACAAGCCCATCTCACTAATAGACGAGTCTACCCTCCCGTAAGTAAGGTGTGTTAAGCCTCAGGGTATCTAGATCTCTCCTAAGCCGAACGATCCCAGTGCCCCAGGAAACGCTCGAGAGATGACCTTGTGCACAAGTTGTCCTGACCAAATGCGAGAATGCAAGCTCTTATCAATACCAGACAATGCACATGATCCAGAATAAGCAAGCAAATACATCTATCAAGTCCATATAGCCGAAGCTCTCTTAATACACTTGCCTAATAGCCAAACCCCCAGGTAAGTAAGGTTTTTAAGCCTCAGGGTGGACTATTAGTCTAGATTCACAAGCTCATGCCATTCACCAAGTTCTATCTCTTGACAAGCAGTCAATGAAGCATGTTCAAGCAAAGCTAACTCATTAAACAAGTAACAAGCAAGAACAATTCTTATAACTCTAGCATGCAATTATATCTCTTGTTGGACAAGCATTCAAGTATTCCAGTCTAGCATACGATATCTAGAATAAGTGCAAGCAATCTTTCACTCTTTGTTATTAGCATGGCAGGGTTCATTTAATAGTGGTGTCCGTGTGACTAAGCATGCAATAACTCTCATATCTCATTTGCATAGCAATTGTTCTATCTCATATTAGACAAGCATTTCCAGTTCTCTAGTTAGGCAAGCAAGCAAACAGATTTATTTCAATGACAAGCTATGTAAGTTGTCTTATTAGCATGCTGAGGCAGGTTCTATCATTCTTCTTATGAAACAATCTTCTCTAGCAACAAGCATTTAAAATCTCAGATTCATTATTAAGGCATGCGAGAATCAGAGAATGCAGTTCTGTCCACTCACTTTGATTAATCGGTCAAAAACTCTCCGAGAAGACTTTCGTTCGAGCAAGCAAGGCGATATCACTTGTACATAGCGTCGACGCGGAGCGGGGCGTTACAACATCTCTACCCACCTTAGAAAAATTATTTTCTTGGAATTCAAATTCAAGGCTAGTTAGAAATGTCAAAGCAAGCAATAACTATCTACAAGCAATCTACACATACAAACAAGCATGTATAACAACAATACCTATAATGAAGCGAAGCAACATCATCTCTTATAAGTGCTTGTCGGTCACAAAATGAAAGATGCGAAGGCATAAAAAGAAAATATACCTTATGAGTAGAATATGTGCGGGTACCGAGATCGAATATCGTCCTCGGGCTCCTACGTCGACTCTCCCAAAGAGTGATGCCTCCAAGTAACACGAACAAGATGGATAGTCCGGTTCTTAAGTACCTTCTCTCTGATCCAAAATGGACACGGGCCATTCCTCGTAAGTTAACTTTGTACCAACGACTAACTCAAAGTGATCGAGGACATAACTCGGATCCGGGACATGCCTACGCAACTGAGACACATGAAAGACATCCTACACCTCGCGTAGCTAAGGCAGAAGGGCAAGACGATAAGCAATATCCCTTACCCTCTCGAGAATATCGAACGGTCCAACATACTGCAGACTAAGCTTCCCACGAACTCTGAATCTAATGACTACACGGGCAGGCAAAATTCGTAAAAATTTATGGTCGCCGACAGAAAATTCTAACAGCCTACGATGCTGATCTGTCTAATGATGATAATGATCTTGTGCAACTTGAAGCCGCTCTCTGATCTGCTTATCCACTTTAACTGTCTATGTGATCATCTCAGGCCCCACCATCTTCCGTTCACCAATGTCATCCCATACTAAAGGTGACCTACACTTTCTTCCGTATAATGCCTCAAAAGAAGCAATTTGTATGCTGGCCGGATAACTGTTGTTGTACGATAATTTCACTAAGTGAAAGTAATCTTTCCAAGACCCACCAAAGTCCAAAGTATAAGCTCGCAGCATATCTTTTAATGTTTGTATTATCCTCTCTGACTGGACATCTATCTGAGGATGGTACGCGGTACTGAACCTCAACTTAGTACCCAAGCGCTCATGTAAGCTTCTCAAAAAATAAGATATAAAGAGGGTATCACGGTCTGACACTATACTTGCTGTAACTCCGTACTGCCTTACTATATGCCGCATATACATCTCTGCTAACTGCTCTATGGACTACCCTACTCAAAAGAGATAAAAATGTGCCACCTTCGTGAGTCGATCTATTATTACCCAAACTGTATCTTGTCCAATAGGGGATCTAGGTTAGCCGATCACAAAGTCCATCGTAATGTGTTTCTACTTCCACTCTGGAATACGTAGGGGTTACAATAATCCTGCTGGTCTCTGCTGCTCTGCCTTCACCTGCTGACATATGAGACACTATGAAATGAACCGAGATATCTCTTTTTTTATTTCGTTCTACCAAAAATGTTGCTTGATATCATGGTACATCTGTGTGCCTCCTGGATGAATAGAATATTGAGAACTGTGTGCCTCGGTCATCACTTCCTGTCTGATATCTGAACTTGGCACACAAAGACGGTTTCTAAATCTAAGTGTTCCGTCTTCGTGAATCCTTAATTCCTTCCTAAGGTCTGACTCATATTCTGTCCTAAGCTTCTGAATCTAAGAATCTTTTGCTTAAGCCGCCTTGATCCTCTCTACCAAGGTTGACTGTATCTGGAGACTATCTAGTACTCCCGCTCCTTGTGGTAATACCACCTCAATGCCCATCTCCCGAAGATCTTCTAATATGAGCTTCTGAGTTGTCAGGATGAATGTGCTACCTCTCCTACTTAGAATATTTGCTACCATATTTGCCTTGCCTAGATGATACAGAAGTACTACGTCATAATCCCCAAATAATTCCAGCCACCTCTTCTGCCTCATATTCAGGTCCTTCTGGGTGAATATGTACTTTAAACTCTTATGACCCATGAATATCTTCACCCGATCGCCATATAGATAACATCTCCATAATTTGAGTGCAAATACTACTACTGCTGCTAACTCTAAATCATGCATTGAATAATTCTTCTCATGATCCTGAAGTTGCCGAGACGCATAAGCTATCACCTTTCAATGCTGTATTAACACACACCTGAGTCCTTTCTCAGACGCGTCACAATAAACTGTGAACCCTCATAATCCTACTGAAAGTGTAAGGATCGGTGTTGATATCAGTTTCTTCTTCAACTTCTCGAATGCTGCTTGGCACTCTGCGGTCCAAACAAACTTCTCCTCCTTACGGTTAGACGAGTCATTGGCGCTAAAATTCGTACAAAATTTGCCACGAACCTCCGATAATATCCGGCTAATCCCAAGAAATTTTGCACATCTACTACTGTCTTTGGGACTGGCCAATTCTCTACCGCTTCGACCTTCTTGGGGTCCACTGATACTCCTTCTCCTGAGATGATGTGCCCCAAGAATGATACATGACCTAACAAGAATTCACATTTTTTGAGCTTGGCATACAACTGATTCTCCCTCAAAACTTGTAATACTTTCCGAAGATGTTCTTCATGCTCTTCTTCACTGTTGGAGTAGACAAGAATGTCGTCTATGAATACCACTACAAATTAATCTAGGTATGGCATGAAGATACGATTAATCAAATCCATAAATATGGCTGGAGCATTGGTCAATCCGAATGGCATAACTAAGAATTTGTAATGCCCATATCGAGATCAAAATATTGTCTTCGGTATATCTTGGTCCTGGACCCTCACTTAATAATATCTTGGTCGAAGGTCTATCTTGGAAAAAACTTTCGCTTCGCTCAATTGGTCAAACAAGTCATCAATCCTAGGCAATGGATACTTGTTCTTCGTTGTTACTGCATTCAACTGCCTGTAGTCGATACACAACCGTGTCATCCTATTTATCTTCTTTACTATAAGCGTTGGTGCTCCCCATGGTGATCCACTAGCCTGAATAAACTTCCTCGCCTTCTGTTCTTCCATATGTTGATATAGCTGGTTGAGTTCCATTGATGACATCTGATAAACCTTATTGGAAATTGGTTCTACTCCTGGCTTTAATTCTATACAGAACTCCATTTCTCTTATAGGGGGTAGTCTTGGAAGCTATTCCAAAAATACATCAAAATTTTATTCAATTATTTATTCTGGGAAGCTGATCTCCAATTTCTGCTACTACTATTATGCTATCTTCATGCTAGTCCCTCACCGTTCTGTTAAAAAATAAACTCTTCCTTGACTGGGATGTTAAACAACACTCTACCCCTACGATAATATATCGTCGCATGACTGTCTCTCAACCAGTCCATGCCTAGAATAAAGTCAAAATTACCCATAGGGAACTCGATCAACCTTACAGGTAATAAATGCTCACATACTATGATTGGACACGTTAGACATACTCTATCAACTCTTATGAGACCATTACTAGTGAGTATATTCAGCCTCTCTGGCAATGCCTTGAACTCCAGTCCAATTCGTGTTACAAAATGTACACATACAAATGAATGGAATCCTCCTGAATTAAATAATGCTATGGAAGAAAAAGATGTAACGTGAATGTTACCTGCCACCACGTCATCTGATGCCAAAGCCTTCTCTAGAGATAGGGTAAAATCTTGCCATTGGCCTTATTGTGCTCCTTGTTGCTGCATCCCTTGGATACGTAATTGTGGCCTTTGCTGCCCATACTGCTGATTCCTCTGCTGGTTGTATATCTGAGTTTGCGTAGGCAATAGACGCTGAGCCAAAGGCCTAACTGCCAGTGTTGGTCCCCTGTACTTAGCTGCCCCTAGTGCTGGTAAGGCTAATTGTTGCACTGGCCCTTCAATCCTTTACAGCATCGAATATTTGGTGATCCGATGGTCTAGACTACCACATCATAGGCACAATCCTTATGTATCCCTACACACATCTTTGGTATGTCCTCCCTTGCCACAATACGTACATCCGACTGAGGCTCCCAATCGTTGTTGTTTCTGTTGCCTCGGCTGATATGGCCGAGCTGGTGCTGTTGTTGCCGATGCCACTGACCTCCTCGACACTTTATCATAAATGCGAACGCCAAAAGACGGTGCTGACGTCTGTTGTATTGGTCCTTCTCCTCGTGCATGAGACCTTTTCTGGCCTCATGTCCTTTAAGCTGACCTCTGATTGTCAGCACATCTCGCCTGGATACGATCAATACTTTATCGAAAGTCTGGTAGTTATGGCCCTCTACTAGTTGCTGAATTTCTAGATGAAGTCCATATTGAAATCTCATCGCTCGCTCCAGTTCTGTTGCCACCATTGTTGGGACAAACCTGCTAAGCCTGCAGAACTCTGCTGCATAGCCGCCACCGTCCTTCCAGACTGCTTGAGATTGACAAACCTCTGTTGTAGCTCATATTGCGCTACCACTCCAAAATACTTGACCCTGAAAGAGGTTCTGAAGTTGTCCCATTAGACAGGTTGTCTTAAACCAACCTCTTCTACTGCCCACCAATCTCTGGCAAGTTCCTGGAGTTATAATCGGACCTGATCAACTTGTTTCTCAGTTGGAACCTTCGTTGCTGTCAGTATTGTCTTAATGTTCTACAACCAAGCATCTGCGATAATGGCATCCTCCATGCCATCAAAGTACTTAGGGTTGAGTTGGCAGAACCTCACTGATGCCCCTGAGTCTGTTCTAACACTTCTCTCCAAGGTCGTCTGTAATCCTTGATTCAACAAGATATTATGCTCCTGCTGCTGAAGCTGCTGATGTTGTTGAGCCACCATCATTCCTCGAATAATCTCTATTAATATTAATGTATCAAGTGCTACTGGCACTGCTGGTACGATCGGGGGTACTGGAACTTCTGGTACATGTTGTTCCTCGTGCTCCTTTACTGGTTCTAACCTGATCCCTCCAGGAACAGGTGATGCCTCTCATTATGGGCCAATGGATCCTTGCCCTGCTAAAACTACTGGTGCTCCAACCACCAATTTTGGAGAAGACCTAAGGAAAGGACACAAGATAAATCAAGAACAGGACGAGAAAGGATCGAGAAATCAATGGTACAGAAGTCAAGCTGAGTTCGAGGAGACAGATTCAATTTCAAGGAGAAACATATTTGATTGAGATTTCCTATAATCAAGCCACCCCACAAGTCTGAAAACCAGACCTGCATGGGCCACTACTAAAATCTTGTCACGTTCCAGAGATAGAATACTGGAGAGCGGAGGAATGACTCAGCCAACCACACCTTGTAGAATATCGAAGCAACCCGCAATGTGTTAAAGTTGTCTAGAGACTAGGGGTGCATACTACAATCAAGTCTTCTAGGGTCAAGAGCTTCTATATCTTAATCATTCCAACAAGTAGCAATAATATAGAATATTTCAGAATAAGCAGTAAGGCATCCCATACATCGTATCAGAATGTTCTAGAGATCGAGCGATACAAAGTGATATGCCAGATACACAACCAAAAGCATACGTGACAGTGAGTCGGCTATAGTCTGAATATATTACATTCATGTAAGGAGCTAGTGTCCAGATTATCTGGCTAACAAGTGCCGGTTGGCTAAACGTCCAAAAGAATATAGTTTACAAAAGATGAGCAGTGGATGAAGGAACACACTCGTGACCCTCAACAGTCATCCTTCTGGTGCGTGCCATCAGTGAGGGTGAGATACACTTGATCCTCATGTGTTGGCTCTAAACCTGGCCATGCAAAACCAGTGGGGTCAAACTCCCAAATAGTAAGTACCATAAAGAAAGCATGAAATTAAGAAATAAAACCAGTTCTATAGCATGAGATGCATGAGGCAACAATTAATGACATATATCCCATCTACAATATGACATGATTCTCCTTCACCAAATAAGGACAGAAAGTACCATATTACACCAAGATAGAATACATCCCTTGATTATGGTTAAGCTAAAATATCTTTGTGTCATAGTTTCAGTCCACAGGCTATCATAACATAATAGTGCAACCCAACAACCAAACAAGGACATGAGTTAAACTATCGTGCCATGACATTCTATGTTCCTAATTTCACTCAATAGAAGGCACAATACATAATCAGGGATACAATATTAAGTAAAATAACATAGGATAACAAGTAGCTTCGATCCGTGTCCCGTTGTAACACAACATCGTAACTCAACAATTAAACAAGGATATGAGTTGAACTTTCATGCTGCAGCGGTCAATTTCTCTAACTAAAAGATATTTAACGGCCAAACATGTGTTACAGCTTGATATATGATCTCTGGGTTATCCCAGTAATATAATATATGAGTATCCTCATATCGTGCCATAATCGAGCAGGGCTGGCTGAACCAATGATATACGAGCAAGAATATATGATGCACCAGTCCCTTGCAAGGGCCCTGAGCTAATTAATAATCAGTAGCAGTTCCAAGCTTTCTATAGGAAAGATACTGGCTCAATTTATAATTAAGTCAGATACTATACTCTACTAGTGTGGATGATATACAGTATCCATGGTGGCCAGCCTTTACTTCCAGCTAACTTAGGGTAGTTCGACATGCACGATCTCGATATACCGTTCCTTCTGGGATACTCTACAAATTAAGTTGCCTAGTTAACCTTAGGTGAGTTAGAACCTCAAGCCGTGGTCACATGAATATTATTTCCTACATGTCTTACTTTAAGTAAGGGCACTCTTGATTCAAATCCATATTGTCACTCAGAAGTTAAATATGGATTCACCCAAGTGTGATGCAACAATCCATACTATCTAACCATGGCTAAAGTCACTGTCCAACTACCAGATCCGTGCAAGAAAATAATTACATATATCATATAGCAAGTGTATATAGTATGATGGCTCACTATATATCAAGTAGCACTCTTGGTGCGACCAAGTGTATCAGCACGGATACAATTTTCAGGACAGGAACGAGTCCTAGTATCAAGGTTATGGACAGGTTATCAAGTAGCAATGTATTCAGGATAGGACAGTCAAATAATGGTCACATTGATTTGTCACTTTATTATATCGATAGATAAAATAAGAGTAGTGCGAAAATCCCTTGAGATCAGATCCACAATCCTTAAACCAAATAAGGACCAAAATTGAAGACTATAACTACCATATTTTTAGATGACAGTATTTTTGTCATTAGCATATTTATTAGTTAGTAATTTAATATTATATATTATACTAGTAATTAATTATATTATGATATGCTAATTATTTATTTGTTAGTGGGCTAGCCTATTATTGTTTAGACATGTCATTAGTGGACCCATTAGTTTGCCATGACCCTTTGAGCCCAACATTGGACTAGGCCCAACAAGACCATACCCTCAATTAATTAATGAGGTTAGATTAGTTCATGAAGAATTAGAAGCTTCCTAATATAGCCCTTCTAACTAAACCTCATAACTAACTAATAAGGGCACATTTGACATTATGAATTACTTGGAGAAGGGGTTAGAGGGGGCCGACCATATGAGGGGGGGGCTCTCTCTCCTCTCATTAGTTCATTCCAAATTTAGGTCCCAATTTAGTTCTTTCCCAAATTACTTTATCCCTCCACCAAATTTACCCAATTTTCTCTAATTCCCTATTAATTTTCATCGATTAAGAAGCATTGGAGCTGGGATTGCAAGGAGCACTTGGAGAAGGAGGAATTAGCAAGGAGCTTGTGTCCGGATCATGTTCAATTGTGTGTTCACTATAAATCAATCTTCCAATAGGTAAATTCTAAATTCCCTTTATAATTAGACTCTAATTCATGCATTTAACCATTAGGAACCTTTCTTGTCTTAGATCTATCCATAGAAACAAGGACTAGGTTCATATAACTTGTATTATGGGTTCTACATAGATTTTTGTATCCAATTTAGGGGAATTCCGAGATTGACATATCAAGTGTGTGTGTCATAAGACCAATTAGATCTAATTAAACTTAGATCGGGGTCGTGGGACTAGATACGTGTCCATAATTGGATACGAGTAGGCTATATCATGACAATTTGGTGATACAGGTTGATTTGGAGGTTTTTCCTTCGACACGGGGGTCTACACATGTCATATTTTGTTATGGACACGTACATGGGTAGCTAGCACTTATATTACTAATAATTATGATTCTAGACTTGCTCATATCAATGGTGATGCATTTGGTGTGGTGTCAATGGCGTATCACAAGCGTATCATAGATCTAGTATGATACGGGGGTGATGCACTCATTGTGTTTGTGTGATTGCTCTATGAGTATTTGATATCCTAATTAAGTATTGTTACTCTTATTTAACTTATTCTATTAATGATATATATAGGTATGTATTCATTTGATATGTATATATATATATATATATATATATATATATATATATATATATATATATATATATATATATATATATATATATATATATATATATACACACGAATACATCTTGTGTATATATCTTATTTACATATTGTAGTATATTGTATTATTGTGTTTCAGTCATTGAGGAGAGGGGGAGACTGTCACAAGTGTATGGTGCCTTTATGTGTGTTTGTATGATGGAGAGTGATGTTGAGTGTTTGAACTGGGGTGGTAGAACTTGTGCTCTGTTGAACAGTAGGGAGTGGAGTATCGAGCAGGGTCCTTTAGACCACATAGCAAGTGTTTAGTGCCGTGAAGCACAGGAGCAAGGTGGGGGTCTGTTATGGCATATTTTGTGTGTTTGGAAACAGGTTATGATGGGTTATACAACAGTTGCATACTGCAACAGAGTTGCATTGTGAGGGTATCAAACCATGGTGACTGTGATCAGTTGCTTGAAAAGGCAACAGCAGCATTGAGGTGATTTAGGGGTTGGGCAGTGGCCTGAAAGGAAGGAAGAGCACCAGTAGTTATTAGAGACTATTGTGGTATTGTGATAGGGAGTCGGGTATTGACATGAAGGGGCAGTAGGTTAGTGATTTATGTATCAAATATTGCATATAACTGTATTTTATAGATATATATATATATATATATAAATGTCAGATAGATAACAGTTAGTTAAGTTAGTGATGTATCAAGTGATTGTTTGGTTAGTGTATGTTAGAGTCAATATCAATTAGTATATATTAGTGTAAGGTGTTAATTTTAGTAGTTAAGTGTAGGTGTATATGTGTACATATATCTAGTGTTAATAACTAGTGTATGTGTATAGTGATATTGATACTAAGGTATCCCAACACCTAGTATAGGCTAGTATGACTTGTATCATATAGATATGGACCTAAGATCATAGCTACGGACTCATACAACCTTGAAATAGCTAGTTTGACTTTTTTGACCTAGAAATGGCCTAGAAATCATACTTTAGTAAATTTAACATATTTATCATTCAGTATACCCATTGACATAATATTTATATATATATAGGTCAGTGTGACACCAGTCCATACACAAATTGGTATTGTCAGCTCAGGACCTCAGGCTAGTACATTCTCTGACAGTTTCTCGTTTATGATATCTTCTATGTTTCTTGCATCTAGTGTAGATATCCTTGACTTCTTGACACGTGGTTACACGGATTAGTATTTTTTGGATCCCGTCATGAGATGTTATTCTCAGTATTTCTTGGCGTATCATGTACATGTCTTGTTGCTCTTGTACTTGTATGGACACTGATTCTTGGGGAGACTTGCTACCTCCTTGGAGAATTTTGTGTCATAATGTGCCATGGTTGGATCCACTATACCAGTCGGGGAATGGGGAGTGTTAGTTAGAGATGTGATCAATACCCATTCCTATAAAAGTATTCCTGTACAAGTTTCCTGTTACTGTTAATCATACACTTCACGTATAATTAACCAGGCCATGATTCCTATACAAGTTCCCAAGCCGGTCATATATCGAAACTAGTACTCACTCACTTAGTTAGTTAGTTATATTCCTAACACTTGTATATAATGCTTATTTCTTTTGTACTATTTACAGCTTTCCATATTCTGTATATTTTCTATTCATGCTCTATTTATCTTGTATATTTTTACTGTCACATAGTCTTTATCATTTATTTGGAACTACTGTTAGAGGTGTGCTTCGCCCCAATCCTGATTGGATATATTTTTCTGATGATTTAGATGACTGGTATCCTTCACACTATGGACCTTAGGACATAGTGGGTGTAGAGTTCGAGACGGTGGCTCAGGAGGAGCCTGTACCAAGAGATGATCAGCTAGTTGCAGATGTTTAGACACTTGTACTAGTTATGTCGTAGTTTAGACATTTTTTGACATGTATTATATTTGAGACTATTGTGCCGGTCTATTAAACTTGATTATGAGTTATATTGTGACTATGATTCATTGTCTTCTTCTATTCCATATCGTGCTACATCTTCCTCTAGTTTTATTGTGATTGAGTATTGATTATCATATTGTTCCTCCATTTAGAGTTGAGATATCTTGACAGATACATATATATTGTATAAGATGTTTAGATAGTATTGTTGGCCTAGACAGCGTTCTACTGTCGATACTGCAGCGTAGGCTGGACGTACCAACGTTCTCGTACCATTACACCAGGTGCAGGTCGTGACACATTTTTATGATGGCCAATGCAGGTCCTATGTCACAACTAGTACGATATCGTAGTAGTGCTCAGACTTAGAGTATTTTTACGAGCCTGTTTTAGGATAAAGGATATAGGATGAGAGTATACTCAATCACAACTAGGAACACTTCTAATTCATTGCTTTTGATAGCCTTATCAATCTGAATAATTTCTTTCTTTGAAATATTATTATCCTTCTTTGATGATTATCGTACCTTGCGCAATATTGATCCCTTTATTTTGAATCTGTCTTTAGGATACCTCCAAAGATCAGGTTCTATCGTTCGGGAGTATTTGCAGCTTCCTTAGCTACTTTCCAGCCTATTATTGAGAGGGCAGCAGACACTGCTCCATTATCTCCAGCTCAGAGGATCACCTCACCAGTTCAGGTGGGGGTTTCCATAGCAGCTTTTGGGGGTGCTCCACCTCCATTTCTGAGGACTATTCCCTCAGTCGTGGAGGATCTTTCACCCCCACCACCCATACTAGCAGACGGGAAGCAGATATTTGCTATATTCTAGGAGATGATGGCAACACAGCAGAGGCAGACGAACGTTCTACGATAGGTCATCGAGAGTGCTCACCAGTTAGCACTAGCAGCTGTGGAGAAGGTAGTAGTTGTCCAGCCGAACACCATACTACTTCATCCGGTACCATACCAGTCGAGGCAGGGTACCATCATTGACTTTAAGAGGATAGGGCCCAAGGATTTTAAGGGTATCGAGGGGATATTGTATGCGAAAGATTGGATCGAGGACGTCGAGAGAGCCCTGAAGCTAGAACATATCACAGAGGGCTTACAAGTGGAGGCAGTGGGCAGCCAGATGTTCGAAATAGCTCTGACGTGGTTCCGTATGAACCCGGGGATCGTGGTGCCAGGACTGACTTGGAAAGCTTTCAAAGAGCTTTTTATGGAGAAGTTCTTCCCGGACGTGCCTCTGAGTGCCCAAGAGAGCCCATTCCAAGACCTCGTCCAAGGGAGCATAACGGTGGACGAGTACGCCATGGAGTTTTGTATATTGGGCAGATTTATGGAGGTACAAAACTCCCTTGCGAGAGTGAGGAAGTTCCGAAAGGGATTGATCAGAGAGATCAAATCTTTTACCCGGGGTCATCGTACTACGACATTTGAGGATATGCTTATGGATGCTTAGAGGGCGGAGGATGACTTAGAGCTTAAGACCAAGAGGGACAGAGATGTATTTAGAGGAGCTAGAAGCAATATGGGTCCAGCTAAGCGACCATATTTCCAGCAGCAGAGGACTTTTCAGCAGTTGCAGGCTCTAGTTCGGGCACCAGTTCAGCAGGTGCCATAGCAGCAATAGCAGAGACGGGGACAGCAGGCTCTTACTTGTCACTTCTGTAAGAAGATAGGCCATATCTGGGAGGTCTGTAGGACAAGGTTAGGAGTATGCTTATATTGTGGCACAGAGGGACATCAAATCAGGGATTGTCATATATCTTCTCGTCGTGCAGCTCATAGAGAAGCTCCAGTTCAAAGAGCACTAGCGAGGCCACATGTGGGTCAGCAGAGGGGACCTCCATTGCAGACACAACAGCATAGGTTCATGCAGCACTAGCAGCAGCAGAAAGGTGCACAACATGGGCGAGCATTCACTATGACGGTCGAGAAGACCGAGCTAGTAGGAGATGTTATATCAGGATCAGTTCTTCTTAATTATATTCCAGCTTATGCTTTATTTAAATTTGGTGCTTCCCATTCCTTTGTATCTGTATCTTTTGCTCTTAAGCATCGTTTAGAGGCTGAACCTTTGGCTAGGACTTGCAAGATCACAACTGGAGGAGGCATTATCCTGGTCAGTGATATTTGTAAGGATCGGAGAGTTACATTGGGAGGCTGGGAGTTGAGTTTATGCTTACTCGTAATGCCACTTCTGAACTACGATATTGTACTTGGGATGGATTAGTTGAGTAGGCACCATTCTAGTATAGATTATCGTGGATACAGAATTTTATTTAGACCGTCAGGAGAGCCAGAGTTTGAGATTGCCAGAGGAGCAGCGGAGCATAGTGAGGATGTCATCTGTGGAGTCATGGTGGAAGAGAAGGAGTTGCCACAACCATTGATAGCAGAGTTTATGGATGTTTTCCCGGAGGAGTTATCGGTTTGTCGCCAGACCGAGATATTGAGTTCTCTATAGATTTGGTGCCAGGCACAGAGCCGATATCTCAGTACGTCTATAGAGTCAACAACAACGAACTGGTAGAATTGAAGAAGTAGGTAGACGAGTTACAGGATAAAGGCTTCATCCGATCCAGTTTATCACCATGGGGTGCTCCAGTATTGTTTGTACCGAAGAAGAATGGGTCAGTACGCATGTGTATCGACTATAGGGCTCTGAACAACCTCACTATCAAGAACAAATACCCGTTATTGAGGATAGATGATCTTTTCGATCAGTAGAGTGGAGTGAAGGTATTTTCAAATATAGACTTGAGGTCAGGCCACCACCCGTTGAAAGTGAAGAAGGAAGATATTTCAAAGATAGCTTTTCGGACTCGGTATGGCCAGTTTGAGTTCATGGTGATGTCGTTTGGGTTGACTAATTCCCCGACGGTATTCATGAATCTGATGAACAAGGTGTTCCACCAGTACCTTGATAAGTTTGTGGTAGTATTCATTAATGATATTCTGGTGTATTCGAAGACCCCGGAGGAGCATGAAGAGCATCTGAGGATAGTTTTGTAGACTCTCAGGAGGAAGAAGCTTTATGGCAAGGTTTCGAAGTGTGAGTTCTTCCTTGACAAAGTTGAATTCCTTGGGCATGTGATTACGCTAGATGGGATCTCCGTAGACCCAAAGAAGATTTCAGCAGTGGAGTTATTGGCTACTTCAAGTTCAGTGGTAGAGATCAGGAGCTTTCTGGGGCTAACAGGTTACTACAGAAAATTTGTACAAGATTTCTCCAGGACTGCATAACCGATGACTAGGTTAACCAGGAAGGATGTGGAGTTTGTTTAGACAGAAGATTGTCAGGCCATTTTTGATGAGCTGAAGAGGAGATTGACGACAACTCCAGTGTTGATGTTGCCATTGGGGTCAGGTGGATTCACTATTTATAGTGATGCTTCAGGGAAGGGTTTGGGTTACATTATGCAGCAGAATGGGAAGGTGATTGCCTATGCTTCCAGGAAATTACATCCTCATGAGAAGAACTGCCATATCCATAATTTGGAGTTGGCAGCGGTCATCTTTGCTTTAAAGTTGTAGAAACAATACATGTACGGAGTGTGTGTGAAGATCTTTGCAGACCACAAGAGCTTGAAGTACGTGTTTACACAGAAAAAACTGAACATGAGACAGCAGCGGTGGTTGGAGTTGATGAAAGACTTCGATATATTATTACAGTACCATCCAGGGAAGGCCAAAGTAGTCGTTGATGCCTTGAGCAGGTATCCAGTGGCTATGTGTTTGACTTCAGACAGACATTTATTGACCAATCTTGAGAGCTTGGGTATTGAGGTACTAGTTCCTGGTGTTGAGATACAAATATAGGGATTGCAGATACAGTCAGAGCTAATAGATATGATTCGAGCTACACAATATGACGATGAGTCTCTGAGGAGCATCAGAGCACAGGTTCGGATGGGATTATCCGAGGACTTCACTATTGCTGATGATGGATTATAGCAGCACGGTACCAGACTATGTGTGCCGAGTGGAGAGTTGCGCGAGGAGGTTCTCCAGGAGGCGCATCGGTCTCAGTACTCTATTCATCCAGGTGCCAACAAGATGTATAGAGATCTGAGAGAGCATGTATGGTGGTATGGTATGAAGAGGGAGATGGTGCACTTCGTATCCAGATGTTTAGGTTGCCAGCAGGTAAAGGTGGATAGGCAGAGGCCAGGTGGGCTACTTCAGCATTTATCCATTCCAGAGTGGAAATGGGAGCATGTTACCATGGATTTTATTTCAGGACTACCGCGTTCTCCAGGAGAGAAAGACGCAATTTGGGTCATCGTAGACAGGTTAACTAAATCAGGCCACTTCTTGCCATTTAAAGTAGGTACATCTACGGATAAGCTAATGGAGATGTATGTGCGACATATTGTCATATTGATTGGAGTTCCTGTGAGCATAGTCTCGGATCGGGATAGTCATTTCATATCCCATTTTTGGAGGAGTTTGCAGGCTAGCTTGGGCACCCAGCTCAAGTTTAGTACCGCATATCATCCCCAGACAGACGGGCAGTCAAAGAGGACTATTCAGACTCTCGAGGATATGCTTCGCACTTATGTTTTGGATTTCAGAGGATTTTGGAAGGATCATCTTCACCTAGTAGATTTTGCTTACAACAACAGCTACCAGGCCAGCATTGAGATGTCACCATTCGAGGCTTTATATGGACGAAGATGTCGTACTCCTTTATCTTGGAATAATGTTGGTGAGAGAGCCTTATTGGGATCGGAGATAATTGTGAATGCATCTAAGAAGGTGAAGCTCATCAGAGATAGGCTTCGGGTGGTGCAGTACAGACAGCGGTATTGCGCAGATAGCCGTTGGAGAACATTAGAGTTAGAGTTATATGTTTTGTTTGTATTGCTTGTGATTGCTTGTTTTAGGTTGAGAGTTAAGGCTGTATTTTGTTCTAGGTTGGCGATCTGGTATTTTTGCGAATTTCTCTAACACGGGACACAATTCGTTTTGGTGGAGGCAGGAAGCTTAGTCCACGGTACATCGGACCCTTCAGTGTTCTTGAAAGGGTTGATACAATGGCCTACAGGCTAGACTTGTCGCCTATACTAGAGGGAGTACATGAAGTATTCTATGTGTCACAGCTGAGACGGTACATGGCAGATCTTAGTCATGTATTATATCACTCGGAGATCGAGGTGGGTCTGACTCTCAGCTACCCAGAGCAGCCAGTGAAGATTATGGGTCGCAGGGAAAAGGTGTTGCGGAACCAGACGATTTCCTTGGTACACATTGCGTGGAGGCATCACTCTCCGGGAGAGTCTACCTGGGAGAGGGAAGCTGAGATGCGCGAGCGATACCCTTATCTGTTTGAGTCTTGAGGTATCATTCTTCTCTTTTGTATGATTGCTTGTTGTAGTGTTAGCTCTTCCTTAAATTTTGAGGACAAAATTTTTCTAAGGAGGGTAGACTTGTAACTACCATATTTCTAGATGAGGGTATTTTTTGTCATTAGAATATTTATTAGTTAGTAATTTAATATTATATATTATACTAGTAATTAATTATATTGTAATGTGCTAATTATTTATTTTTTAGTAGACTAGCCTATTATTGTTTAGACATGTCATTAGTGGACCCATTACTTCACCTTCATATATGACATATTTGTCACATAGTTTTATGTCACGGTCAGATAATATGATATATGTCTTGATTCACCTAGTTTGGCTGAAAGACTATCAAATAGTCATTCCGTGCAAGTCTGAACATGAAAGTATTCGGGATCGTTAGGTTGCCAAGGCAGTTCTCGAACTACGGACTGCAATAGAAGTCCATCATCAACTGATGGTCCAATAGACTCGATATGTCCAGCCAGACTGAGTTCTTCCAAGAGCGCGGAGGGTGAGGTAAGAGCGAGAGTGAGAAGCTGCAGAATCCCAGGGGTCGCTAGGTCAGAAAAGCTATAACTAGAAATTAACTCTCCACCGGCTATGCCGGGCACGTAGCGGAAGGTCAGGACATGTCGGACCGGAGTCTAGCGAGGGACGCAGCTATTTTGAATAGAAAGATACATTCTCTCAAGTCTGGAAGTGATATCCATCTTTCTTGCCTCGGCGCTATGAGCCCTCAACTTCTGTACAGGTTCGAGAGTTTGGACATGCGCACATGTTCTTTAAACACGCACGAGCGCACCTGTTCTTATTTTGTACGCGTATCACATGCACATGCCCGCGGCAAAGAATATATACGCGCGTGAAGACTGAACCCTCAATATATGCCGTGGGGACTAATAGGGGTCTCCCTCTCTCTTTCTTTCCCATCCTGTACGGTATGGTAAGCAAATTTTGAGCTAAAAATAAAGACGTTAAAACATGTGTTAAGCATGGATTTCAATGCACTCATTTCTGACCTGACACTTACCTAGCTTTCGTCTCTCAGTGTCAGTGTCGGCCCAGCATAGTACTTTCGTCGTTGGTATTCTTTCCGATCTCTACGCATTTTACTGCTCCACCGAAAATATGACAAATTAAGAAAGAGTTATGATCAGACAGCTCGAGAAGAAATACTCATTCAGGATATGATCATGCGGCTCTGGGAGCCAATAAGTTTATGAACATGGACAAGACTTGAGCAAGTACATGATAAAAGAATCTGGAAGACTTGAGGATACGTGTGGTCACGGATAACTTGTGCACAAGGTTTCTGAATCTGGTTCCTACGGAGGGTTGCCGGGGCACCGGGGCCAATCCGGACGAAACATTCTGATAGTCGTATGAATCATGCGAAATGGCGTACAATGGCTCCCTGGTAACTAGCATTGCACCCCATCCTATCAGAGACTATAACTCGTCCTTTATGGCTATACTAGTGACCTTTCATATAGATTAAGTGTACAATAGCTCCCCGGTAACAAGCGATAATCCGTGTGCATGTCGATCCTTTCACTCATATGATGCACGATGCACTAGTCATGGTCAGAGCACTTAATATCTGTGTAAAGAGAGTTTGATGCACATCACTTTGTACTTAGAGATATGGATGCACGATACACTACCTAGTTTAAGCGTAACACGCCAAGGCAAGAACACATCGAGACACTAAGTTGTGTATGTGTATTCTTTCGTTTATTACATGCATATATACTGGTTATCATAGTTTACCTTGGACAGGGAAGGACGAATGGTAAGTGGGTAATTTATGTTATATTACTTGGTATTTCGTGACACATTGTATCTCGCTGCAACATAAGTAGGCTTTTGTCAGGACCCGCACCCGAATGATCGGGGCACGAGTACGTGAGTACGTCCAGCCTATGCCACAGCATCGACGGTAGAACGCTATCTAGACCTCAATGGAATCATACTAATACAACTAGTTCTATCATGTACTCAATCATAATATACTAAAGGAAGAATGAATAAGAAAGATAATCAAACAACAATTTCAAAGAGATGAAACTAAGACGGCACTTCAATAGAGGAATACTAGTCTAGATCTCACCATAAGTCACCTCTAGGTCCATAGTGCAAAAGTAGCCCTGACTATAGCATCACTCTGAAGTCAATACTTAAAAATATTATCCAATCATGATTGGAGCGAAGCACATAAACTGACAGCATTCTAATTAAATTGATAAAGACTATAAAACAGTGAGTAATGATAATACATGATGGAAAAATAATGCTAGAAATGTAAGAAGAATGTGATATAGGAATCATATCATAGGTAAATAATGAACAGTGAATAAACAAGTAAATAATAGTAGCATCAGGTATAAACTGGAATAGAGGAATGAAATAAACTAGCTAAGTATTTAAAATATTGGTTTGTTATGTGGTCGTCTTAGGATCTTGATCAGGCATAACTATATATGATTGGCTATGATGCATGTCATGTAATAGGGTCAAGCTCAATCATATATAGCAAGCTATGAGGAATGTAGTAAGGTCTGGTTAACCATTCGTGAGTTGTAAGGTTAGCTATGATGCATGTACAGGTGGGGTAAGATCACATAACCTACTAATACTTTCCTGTCCTCCAACTAGTATAATGGATCCAATCATGACTCCTCATGACTAGAATTTATGTATATCATTCTGTGTACCATCGTCTCAGAAATTAAGTATAACACTACAAAACTGATATCATAGTAATCATCAAAATAAAGAAAACTGCCAGAGAATATACTCGCCTGAAATCTGATATTTAATTTCAAATGGTGTCCAAAACGGTGCCTCAAGGACCTAAATATGAATTATCAAGTCAAAGCAGTGCTTTGGAATTATAAACATGCTAAACTAGTTTGAAACTATGTCTCTAGGTCAAAACTAGGTATTCTAGGTCAATACCTTGCTAAACTAGGTTTTCTAGTCCATACTAGTCAATACTAGCTACTAACTATACTAAGATACTATATTTACACTATATGGACTCATATCTAACTATACTTTACAAATAGCTTAGTATAGAACTCTTTACCTAATTATATATATGACCATAACCCAATACCTCTGTATTACCAATATCTTGCCTACACTAGCCTATTACCTTGACTAATCCATTGGTATATGTGTACTGTCACGCCCCGGGGCGTCCCCCGAGTCGTGACCGCCGTGCGGGCCTGGAGTTGCGCCCGCACAAGGCTTTTAATGATTTGCATAGCAAGCACATATTCAGAGTACGCAGATAAATTGAAACACAGATTTGAAACATAGAAAAGTTCTCTTTATTGATAATGAACATCTATTACAAACTCTTGAACGAGTCAGCTAATATGCCGAACGGCTTACAAAAGGGTTGACTCAAAATGAGATAGCAGTCCTGTACATTACATCCTTTTATAAACTCAAATGATAAAGACCTCCTGGCTGGAGGATCGCTTTGCCATGGAGCTGCATTTGTGTATGAAGAGTTGCAGCTTCGGACTTCAAAAGGCTTTGAGGCGCGGTGAAGATGCGCTAACAGCTGGACTGGATCGGGTAGACGACTTCGGCTCCTCGCTCGGTTCGCCTTAGTGCGGAGAACCTGTTTCAACAAGGGTCAGCATATCGAAACATGCTGGTGAAGGTGAGCTAGCCTGACTATACCAATCAACACGTTATTTAGTGAAGCATGCATATTTGGTTGGTTTCTATCTTGCCTTAGTTCATTTACAGTTAAGCAGCATATTGAATTTACTGAAATGAACGTGCCACCGTTCGGTGGATTTTACCTGCCCGTCTGAATTACCTGCACAATACTTACCATGCCTTCCCTGAAACGAAGACACAAGTTAGTATGCAACAGGTTTAAATATACACAGGGATCACTGGCTTGATGCCACGAAGGGACGGGTTATAGTCTCAAGACACAAATGATATACACCACAGGTGGCGAGCCCCGCTGCATAACACTTTGCCCCATAACATACGACTATACATACGTTCCGTCCGGATCGGATCGGTCTCGGCGCCCCGGTGACCGTCCGCGGAACTCATAACATACCTTGTGCACAAGTCGTCCGTGATCGAGAATACTCATAGAATTTGTTCCATAGCAAACAGTTTTGCATAGTCATCCTGTCAGTTTATTTCATAACAAGCATATATTTCCATACTTAGCACGATTCATAGAACAGTTATAGACGAACTAGCATACAGGATGATAACCGTTCATAAGTTTGTTGACAAGCATAATAACCAAGTTATTCTCTTTTATCTTGGTTTCTTTTATTATTATTTGGTATCGTTTGATCGGGGCAAAGGAGTGAGGCTGGAAGCAGAGCTAGCTAATCGGGTTGGTAGCCACTCACTTAGATTTTGGAAAGAAGAAGGAAAGAGGCGCTTCACGACTCCGCTCGCAAGCCGCCTACTGCTCGTTCACCTGCACACGAACAGCTCGATTAATACTTCTTCCTCTCTTTCCATTCTCGAAATTGAAGTGCAGTTCAATGAATTTAAATAATAAAAACCATCAAAACCGTTCAAGGAAAACAAGCAAATCCCAAAACCAACTCAAAGCACGAAAGCAACAAGCGACATCGAAAACCGAGGCAATAAAAGATAGCAACGGAGAGGTCCCTCCTGACTCTGCCGCTAAGCCGATCCTTGGGGTGCAGTCCACTGAATATGGGAATCGATTCCGAAGAAACAAATCCATAACGAGGACGAGTTCTTAATTCAATCTATCCCGATCGAACGATACCGTCTTGTGTTTCTTAGCCGCGCTCTCCGCACCGGGAGAACGGGGCGCTACATCCTACCCAACCAATTGGAAGTTTCGTCCCGAAACTTAAGAATAGAACCTACCGTTAGGGGTTATTGGGTTGAGGCAGGAGCTTAGAGGGGAGTGGACAATCCCGAGCTACGTGGCCAGGCCCGCCACAGTTGAAGCATAGACCTTTTCTGCTGTAACATCTCTCCGTAGAGTGTCCTTGTCTTTTACAGAAATCACAGAATGGTCTCGGGTTCCCTTTGTGGCGACCACCGTCTTTATGTCGTTTTGCAGCATTGTTTCCTCCGTCGTCGCCTTGGCGTTTGTGATTGTAGGTATGCACAGCGCCGGTGGAAACGTGAGGATACAGTGGCTCGAGCGATAGGGCGTGATTCATGACTTCACGCATGGTTCCATACTGATTATTGGCCACGTACGAATGGATGGCAGGACGGAGACCACCTTCAAACCTTCTAGCTCGACTCGCTGCATCAGGTAAATAGGCCCTAGCGAATTTGGAGAGTCGGTTGAATTCGACGGAATACTCTTTAACTGTCATCCTGCCTTGCCTCAGTTGCACGAAGTTATTTTCCATCTTACATTGCACTGGAGGGGGTATATACTCCTCTTTAAACGCGGCACGAAAGGTCGTCCACGAGATCGCCTCCTCTCCGTGATCAAGTTGGAGAGATCGTCGATGCACGTCCCACCAATCGTGTGCGTCGAGGCGGAGCTGCAGTTGCACGCAGGAGACGCGCTTCTCTTCGGGGACCTCTAGCAGAGTGAAGTGATCTTCAAGTTCTGCTAGCCAATCTAGAGCTACCACTGGGTCCTCAGTCCCGTTGAATGGGGTGTTGCAGACTTTCTTAAAATGGCCCAAGTTGAAGGCAGTCACGTCCCTCGGCCTTGGAATTTGAGGCGTCTCCACTTCAAGCACGGGCTGTTCCACCGGAGTCGTTGCTGTTGTTGCGGCGGAATAGTTGGCAGCCAAAGTCTGAACGATCTGATGCAGGGTATCGACCTGCTTTTGTTGGACTGAGAATCGGGTCTCTAGATTACTCTCGAGCTTAGCTTGGCGAGCATCGTCTCGTTGTCGTTGCGATTCTAACATTTGCATTACCCGCTCAAGCGGGTCGTCTTGAGACATGCCTCTTTGGCTTCGAGAGCTTCCCGAATTGCCCGAACTGCTCTCTTGTGTTTCGATCGGTGGTTGCGCTGCAGATTGCGCTGGATCCATTCCTTTAAAAGAAGGTAAATTATATTAGGATCATAATGTATTATGGACTTATTGCATGAATGTATCTCATTTTGGCCTAGCGAGTTCAAGAGTTCGCACAGGAATTTGATCGTTTAAAGGAACTTTTCTAGCACGAAGTCTAAGGAACTTTGAATCTGTGCTCTGATACCACTATGTCACGCCCCGGGGCGTCCCCCGAGTCGTGACCGCCGTGCGGGCCTGGAGTTGCGCCCGCACAAGGCTTTTAATGATTTGCATAGTAAGCACATATTCAGAGTACGCAGATAAATTGAAACACAGATTTGAAACATAGAAAAGTTCTCTTTATTGATAATGAACATCTATTACAAACTCTTGAACGAGTCAGCTAATATGCCGAACGGCTTACAAAAGGGTTGACTCAAAATGAGATAGCAGTCCTGTACATTACATCCTTTTATAAACTCAAATGATAAAGACCTCCTGGCTGGAGGATCGCTTTGCCACGGAGCTGCATTTGTGTATGAAGAGTTGCAGCTTCGGACTTCAAAAGGCTTTGAGGCGCGGTGAAGATGCGCTAACAGCTGGACTGGATCGGGTAGACGACTTCGGCTCCTCGCTCGGTTCGCCTTAGTGCGGAGAACCTGTTTCAACGAGGGTCAGCATATCGAAACATGCTGGTGAAGGCGAGCTAGCCTGACTATACCAATCAACACGTTGTTTAGTGAAGCATGCATATTTGGTTGGTTTCTATCTTGCCTTAGTTCATTTACAGTTAAGCAGCATATTGAATTTACTGAAATGAACGTGCCACCGTTCAGTGGATTTTACCTGCCCGTCTGAATTACCTGCACAATACTTACCATGCCTTCCCTGAAACGAAGACACAAGTTAGTATGCAACAGGTTTAAATATACACAGGGATCACTGGCTTGATGCCACGAAGGGACGGGTTATAGTCTCAAGACACAAATGATATACACCGCAGGTGGCGAGCCCCGCTGCATAACACTTTGCCCCATAACATACGACTATACATACGTTCCGTCCGGATCGAATCGGTCCCGGCGCCCCGGTGACCGTCCGCGGAACTCATAACATACCTTGTGCACAAGTCGTCCGTGATCGAGAATACTCATAGAATTTGTTCCATAGCAAACAGTTTTGCATAGTCATCCTGTCAGTTTATTTCATAACAAGCATATATTTCCATACTTAGCACGATTCATAGAACAGTTATAGACGAACTAGCATACAGGATGATAACCGTTCATAAGTTTGTTGACAAGCATAATAACCAAGTTATTCTCTTTTATCTTGGTTTCTTTTATTATTATTTGGTATCGTTTGATCGGGGCGAAGGAGTGAGGCTGGAAGCAGAGCTAGCTAATCGGGTTGGTAGCCACTCACTTAGATTTTGGAAAGAAGAAGGAAAGAGGCGCTTCACGACTCCGCTCGCAAGCCGCCTACTGCTCGTTCACCTGCACACGAACAGCTCGATTAATACTTCTTCCTCTCTTTCCATTCTCGGAATTGAAGTGCAGTTCAATGAACGAAAACAATGAAAACCATCGAAACCGTTCAAGGAAAACAAGCAAATCCCAAAACCAACTCAAAGCACGAAAGCAACAAGCGACATCGAAAACCGAGGCAATAAAAGATAGCAACGGAGAGGTCCCTCCTGACTCTGCCGCTAAGCCGATCCTTGGGGTGCAGTCCACTGAATATGGGAATCGATTCCGAAGAAACAAATCCATAACGAGGACGAGTTCTTAATTCAATCTATCCCGATCGAACGATACCGTCTTGTGTTTCTTAGCCGCGCTCTCCGCACCGGGAGAACGGGGCGCTACATGTACCATGGTACCACCATCTCATATGACACCAATACCCTCATACCCAATACCTTAACACTTAATTATTACCTTAACACACCAATACATATAACCTTGGTATTACCTTACTAACTACCTAACTAATATCCTTACATGATACTGATATCATACTTATACTACAATAAACCACTCTAACACTACTCACTTACATCCAACCATCAAACTCACACTCACGTATACATTTGATCTACACTTAAACCTAACTACTAGGATACCCTTGTACACAAGTGTGCATTGTTGCCTCGTGCATCACTGAACCAAACATGTACATCCTCATCTATATGCTATACTGCATATATACAACCAGTGCACACAGATCTCACCACCCCTCAACACTTGTGTTACTACCCGATCAACACTTCATACCTCTCACACACACATACCTCTGAATGCAGTGCCAGGCTCTCCTCTCTTTCACCTGCCCATCACTAAGATACAACACTCACCTATACCCTATGATACATGTTACTCTCAAGGCACTCACATCCTAACACTACCACTCGTGCATCAATCTATACATATAACTTGAGCACCTCACATATTGATACCCACAAAGAACCCAAATATCCACTCACACCCTATGATCTAACTGCAACTGCTTCTACTACTGCAAACTGAGCTGCTACAAGGAAAGGCAACTGCTGGACCTACACTAACTGAGCTCCCCTACAGTAGTTTCATTCAGAATTGGTCTACAACTCTGGTATGTTGCCAAAGACCAATACAGTTTGAGCACTGCTACTCGACCAAAACCTACTGCAGGTTGCACACCATAGCACTACTGTGATCTACTACTACCCTTTATTTCCCCTCCTCACACAAACACAAGAACGAAATCAAACACTACACTAGCACACACACACACACACACACACTAACACTAACACTACTACTACTCGAAAGCATACATAAATACACTACTATCACTTGCTCATGATACATAACCCAAAGCTAATCATCAAAAACCTAGAGTGTACTACGATACATATGAGTATCACACTAATACTCCTCTCAAAGACTCCAACACCACGACACACTACCAAATCACCAATAACATAATTAATATATAGAATATAACTATAACTAAGTAAAATAGAATAATTCAAATTAATATATATGAAGTTGGCATAATGGAACACAAATGTGTAGAAGTTACCAATACTAAACTACCGTATCATGGCATATCATGATATGGCATAATCGTATCCATTTGTGGACACAAAACTACCCACACACAACCAATTTGGACACAAGAATTCCTTTGAGGACTTGTGTCAAACACTTGGTATCATAAATTCATAATTATATTAAAATTACCACAAAACTCATTATTCCAATCAATAAATCCTGATTCTATTGGAAAAGAATCTACCACCAACTAGTATACCTCTTAGGGGGTCAATTTTTCCTATTTGAGGGTTCCTAGGGTTTCAATTCATGATTTATAAAATAGAATTTGGGAAAAAATAAAAATTACCAATTGAGTCTCCAATGGAAACCCACAAATTGGACACGGAAGAGAAGAGTATGACACAATTCCTCTTCCTTGGCACTCCCCCAAGCCTCCTTGTGCTCCAAAGCTCCAATTCTCCAATTGGAAGGAAAATGGAAAGAGATTGAAGGTGGAGCAAGAAACTAGGATTTGGTAGGACTTGGTGTTCCAAATAGAAATGAGAAGAATAGGGTTTATATATTAAAATATAAATGGAAAAAAAAACAAGAAAGGTTTGAACTAATTTACAAGTTGTCATTCCAAGATTAATTAATTATAATCTAATGTGAATGGAATCTAATTAACTAGGGTTAGCATATAATTAATAGGAAAAAAATATTCGATCATTCTAACTTACCTAATTAATTAATGTAAATATATCATTAAGTCATGGGCCTAGATGCATGGTGCTAACTAGATCCACTATACTAGTCCATTCTAATTAGCCAGCACATGACCCAACAAATATATTTATAGCAAACAAAATTTAAATATATCTATGTAATTATAATCAATTATGAAATGACAAAAATATTCCTCGCCCGAAATTAGGTGGTTACAATCTTACCTCCCTTAGAAAAATTATGTCCTCAAAATTTAAGGTAGGTACTAGTACCGGAAGAAGATAGAATATCCAGAGATTATACATTACCTCTCAAGGTAACAGAATCAAGAAATTCTTCGTAACATGAACAATAGGAAACACGAAGTGTTTAGGATGATCAGGAAATACGATCATCCCAATAGTTTAGGAAGAGTTTCTCAAACATCTTCCAGGATGCAATCAAGAAGTTTATAAACTATCTTTATCCTAAATTCTAGAAGAAAGGACATGAATTACTACAATAGATTCAATCTCTAAGGTTCTAACTCATTTACTAGAATATGGTGAAAGGAACGACCAGTGTTGCATTGCAAGAACATGGTTCTTGGCATTCAATACTGATACTAAAGGACATGCTCTAGATCAAAAGAACTTCATCGTTTAAAACCGTGAAAAAAAGGAGTACGCTTAAGACTAATATCATGAACTCCAACACTAGGTACCTTGTTACCTTATCTCCTTTAATACCTTATCCTTACCTTATTTTAGTTCACAATTCCCTTGATGCTAGGATACTTGCATAGTACTTGGTACTCATTTGGATACTTATGTATCATGATACCTAATTTAACACTTAACTCAAATAAAGATTATATAACTGGTACCCTCATATACCTATGGCATACAACCCTAGTACACATTAGACACCTAGGATACACTTGTATATACTCATATAACCCCTCTATGTGCATCAATATCTAATTGTATATACTCATACAACCGATATGGCTGCGAGAAACTCTAAATTCTATAACTAAGATATATATATCCAAAATCAGGTCTCTATATTTTTGCCATGCCAGCTACTACGGCTGCAATAAACTCTAGACTACATAACTAAGGCAGACAGTTACATTTCTCATTGTCCTCATCCAAATATGTCATCAGAATATACCTTAATTCAGTCCATAAAATTCATCTTGATACAAGAAGCAAATTCAACAACGAACATTAAGAATCAAATTCAACAATGAAATATCAATAATTAAATTCAACAACGAACATGTGAAGGTGAAAGGAAACAAGTGGAAACAGATTTCAAAATAGAATTTATAGTAAGATTCTCAAGGGTTATCCCAGAAATCTTTCAAGAATTCCTAGTATGTGATGGAGTACCATACTTCCTATAATCCATCAATCATATTTTATTGCAGGCTCGCAACAGTACATCTATGCCGAAGTGCTACCACGATATTGTACTATTTGCGAAGATGACACATGCATGGGCCACCATAAAAATATGTCATGACCCGTACCCGAATGATTGGAGCACGAGTACGTGAGTACGTCTAGCCTACGTCACAGCATCGACAATATAACGATGTATATACCTCAATAGAATCATACTAATAGAATTAATTTTATCATGTACTCAATTACAATATACTAAAGGAAGAATGAATCAGGAAGATAATCAAACAACAATCTCAAAGAGATAAACCTAAGACGGCACTACAATAGAGGAATACTAGTCTAAATCTTACCAGAAGTTACCTCTAGGTCCATAGTAAAAAATTAGTCCTGACTATAACATCACCCCGAAGTCAACAATAAAAAATATTATACAGTCAAGATTAGAGCGAAGCACATAAACTGACAACAGTTCCAATTAAATTGATAAAAACTATAAAACAATGAGTAATGATAATACATGATGGAAAAGTAATGCTAGAAATGTAAGAAGTAGATGATACGGAAATCATATCACATGTAAATATAGTAGCATCAGGTATAAACTGGAATAAAAGAATAAAATAAACTAGCTAAGTGTTTAAAATATTAGTTTGTTATATGATCGACATGGAAACTTGATCAGGCTTAGATATATATGATTGGCTATGATGTATGTCATGTAATAGGGTTAAGCTCAATCATATATAGCAAGCTATGAGGCATGTAGTAAGGTCAGGCTAACCATACGTGAGTTGTAAGATTAGCTATGATGCATGTACAGGTAGGGTATGATCACATAACCTACTAATACTTTTCCTACCCCCGACTAGTACAATGGATCCAATCACTACTCCTCATGACTAGAATCTATATATATTAGTCTGTATACCATCGTGTCAGGAATCACGTATAACACTACAAAACTAATATCATAGTAATCATCAAAATAAAGAAAACTGTCAGAGAATATACTCGCCTGAAATATAGTACTGAATCTCAAATCACTACTAGAAAAAGCGCTATTAGCGACGTATTTTAGCGACGTCAAAAGAAACGTCGCTAATAATATATAATTAGCGACTCCTTATAAAAACGTCGCTAGACGTCGCTAAATGGCGACATTTAGCGACGTTTAGCGACTTTTATTAAGATTTTAAAAGTTAAGTCGCTATAAGTTAAATAAAGGTCGCTAAACGTCGCTAATATGTCTAATTTAGCGACGTTTAGCGACGTATATAGCGACCTTTTTATTAAAAATATTTTAGCAACGTGTTTAGCGACGTCAATGACGTCGCTAAAATTTAAGTTAGCGACGTTTTACTTGGACGTCGCTAAACGTCGCTAAAATTTGGTTAATTAGGGCTCGGTTTCATTTTTCCCCATCTGCTGAAAATTCGAAAAGAGAAAAACTCCCCCCCCTCCCCCGCGCTCCGTCGACCGGCTCTCCACCCTATTCCGGTAAACCCTACTCTCTCTCTCTCTCTCTCTCTCTCTCTCTCTCTCTCTCTCACAGGACACATGTGACATTGACACAAACACTACACACACAGACACTGACACAGACACAGACACGGCACACACACACACTGACACAGACACTGATGAGGACCTAGGGTTAGGGTTAGGGTTAGGTTTGTTGACATGGGGTTAGGGTTAGGGTTAGGGCCGACTGGCCCAAGTCTACGAGAGAGGTAACAGCAGCAGTGAGCACTGCTTACTAGCTTTGATTATCAAATAAAATAAATTGATTATCAATTCGGTTCTGTTTCGGTTATAGATAATTTATTTCAGCTTTGGGTTTTTAAAATTTTTACTTATTCGATTTTTATTATTTCGGTGTTGAAACCGAATAACCCGAACGCCCACCCCTAGCTAGACCTGACAATTGGACCGGGATGACCAGCCCGGCACGAATCCGGCCCGCAAAACCCTGTCCGAATTATCGTGGGCTCGGCCCGGCCCGACCCAATATATAGGGACGTGTCGGACCTCATATCTCGGCCCATAAGAGAGGTCCGGCCCCGAAGCCCAGGCTCGTTCCGACCCAAGGCACAGCTCGGCCCGGCCCGACACGCTGCTGCTTGCTAGCCTGATCGACAACCTGGTTTATACTATCTGATGTATTATACACATCCATGTATTACATAGTCCTACGCCAATCTATGGGATTTGGTATGCATACAATCTGCCAAGTTCTTGTATATAGATTGAAACAAATGGATTATGAATCTCCAAGACAAATATGAAGCAAGAACTTGCAGTGTGTTATTTTTTTGTGCTATGTTTACATATCCCAAAGTAGAGAAGTTCATCCGAGAGAGCATACCATCTGTGTTGTTTCTCCCGGAAACAAATGCGCTCCCAACCATCTCCTATGCACATTCAACCCTACACTTCATAATTTAAAAATAAAATGTTAGTTGTTCTTCAATCTCTACTTTGAAGTCCTTGTAGGGTTCACGGAATCCCAAGTCCGATCCGGTCCGGCTCGGTCCAGTCTGAAACTCACTGTGCCGTGGGTCACGTGTCGAACTGGACTTAGATTTTTACCCTTAGGTCCGGTCTGACCCGTTATAGTGCATGGGCCTGAGAGGCCCGGCCCACTCGACAGCTCTACTCCTAGCTATGGCATATTTTCATAGAGCAATAGCCCGTGTACTTGGGAAACTTTTGATGCAAAAATTGTTCAAGCACCAGGTGCCTTAGTGCAATGCCATGACTGCTTTTCCCATAACGGACACTGACCTAGGAGTGTGGTTGGGGGCAGCTGCAGTTCTATAGTATGACACACTATTTGTAGTGTTGACTGCACACTTATAGTGCAGTTCATAGTACTATGGGGTTGGGGGCAGCTGCAGTTTTGATAAATGAAAATATGTATTATATCAGTTATGATTTTTATAGTACGGTTAATTTTGCATGTAATGATTTATATGATAGCTTATGTCAATTTTGCAGAAGTTTCTAGAAATGGATATGAATTACTATCTGCGTCATCGTTCGTGGATGTACAACCGTCATCCTGATGACATGTGCGGTGTGCGGGATGAATTCATTGAGGGTGTACAGCAGTTCCTGCAGTTCGCAAAGGCGTTCCCTCAATACATGGACGGTACCAAAATTAAGTGTCCGTGTGTGAGATGTCGCAACAGGAAATATCATCCTGAAGTGGAAGTTACATATCATTTATACTCGAAGGGCTTTACGCCGAATTACTATCAGTGGACCGCGCACGGAGAACTTGTATCTCTAGCATCGGAGTCGGAGCCCTATGTGGAGCCGTATATGGATGTCCAAGACCACGATGCTTACGACGACGGGTTGGTGAACATGGTTTATGATGCTGCGGGGCCTAGTTTCAATCCTGACAATTATGATGCGGCGGGACCTAGTTTCAATCCCGACAATTATGATGCAGCTGAGGAGGCACCGAATGCCGATGCTGCAAAGTTTATGGAGTTGCTTGAGAATGCAAGGACTCCACTATATCCTGGTTGTGAGGATCATTCACCGTTGGAGGTGGTTACAAGATTATTGAGCATCAAGTCCGATTTTAACATGTCGCAAGAATGCTATAATCGACTGCTCGATTTGATTATAGAGATCTTGCCCGAGGGTGCAAAGTTGCCTAAAGACTTCTATCGATCTAAGAGGATGGTGAGATCGCTTTGGATGGGATACGAGAAAATCGATGCATGTCGCAACGGGTGCATGTTGTACTACAAAGACGACAAGGATGAAGATGCGTGCAGATTCTGTGGTGCTGATCGCTACAAGGCCACTGTTAGAGGAAAGTCTGTCGGTGCAAGGAAGCCTACCGATTCGATGCACTACTTGCCTTTGACGCCGCGGTTGCAGCGGTTGTTCATGGTTAAGGAGACTGCAGAAAACATGAGTTGGCACAGGCGAAAACAGATCGAAGGAGTATTGGATCATCCATCCGATGGAGAAGCATGGAAGCACTTTGATCGAGAGTATCCATATTTTGCCGAGGAAGCGCGTAATGTCAGATTGGGGCTCTGCTCTGACGGTTTTACCCCATTCGGACTTTCGGGCTCCCAGTATTCGTGTTGGCCTGTGATCGTCACTCCGTACAATCTACCGCCTTGGATGTGCATGAAGACTCCGTATATGTTCCTAACCATTATTATCCCGGGTCCGAACAATCCGAAGAGGAACATCGATGTGTATTTACAGCCTTTGATAGATGAGTTGAATCAGCTGTGGGAAGTCGGTGCCAACACGTACGATGTTTCTAGAAAGCAGAATTTTCAGATGAGGGCAGCACTTATGTGGACCATCAACGACTTTCCGGCCTATGGAATGTTATCGGGATGGAGCACCCATGGTCGTCTCTCATATCCGTATTGCATGGACCGTTCTCAGGCTTTCCGTTTGAAACACGGAGGCAAACCGTGCTTCTTCGATTGTCATCGACAATTTTTGCCGAACGATCATCCGTACCGGAGGAATCGGAATGCTTTTCGTGCGGGAGTTGTGGAGAAGGCCAATCCACCGCCAAGGTGGCCCGGATGCACGATATGGGAAGAGGTAAAAGATTTACCAAGTGCTATCCAAGAGCCTGCTAAGGGGTACAAGTGTGACGGATTTGGTCGCACCCATAACTGGACGAAGAGGAGTATATTCTGGGATCTGCCATATTGGAGCACCAATCTGATCAGACATAACCTTGATGTCATGCATATCGAGAAGAATGTGTTTGATAACATAATTAATACTGTAATGGATGTAAAGGGGAAGACGAAAGATAATCCGAAGGCGAGGTTGGACTTAGAAGACATATGTAGACGTCCTGCATTGCATTTGATAGAGGAGGGGAATGGAAAGTTAAAGCAACCTAAGTCAGTTTTCTCACTGGATAAAGAGGATAAAGGTAGACTTTGTAGGTGGATTCAGGGTCTAAAGTTTCCAGACGGGTACGTGTCGAACTTGAAAAGATGCGTCGACCTCAAGGAGAACAAACTAGTAGGTATGAAGAGCCACGATTGTCACGTATTCATGGAGAGGTTAATTCCGATTGCATTTCGGGAATTCTTACCGCAGGTCGTTTGGGACCCATTGACAGAGCTGAGCATATTCTTCAGAGATCTTTATTGTACTAAGTTGCTCGTCGATCGTCTAGAAAAGCAAGAGAGGGACATTGCGGTAACACTATGTAAGCTCGAGAAGGTGTTTCCTCCTGGATTCTTCGACTCTATGGAGCATTTGCCAATTCATCTTTCCTATGAGGCACGTGTTGGCGGTCCTGTCGGTTATCGGTGGATGTACCCCTTCGAGCGCCATCTGAATCACCTAAAGAGAAAGGTGAAAAATAAGGCACGGGTTGAAGGCTCTATTTGTGAAGCTTATGTTCTCGAGGAGATTACAAACTTTTGCTCGACGTATTTCAATCCGCATGTTGCTACTAATAGGACGAAAGCTCCCAGAAACGACGACGCATATCAGGAATCTAATGATGCAATACTCAAAGTATTCAATGCATCCGGAAAGCCCTCGGGAAAAATGAAGAAGAGATATTTGAATGACGATGAGCTAAGGGCTGCTCAATTGTATATATTACTCAATTGCGACGAGGATGAAGTGGAGAAGCTAGAGGGGTAAGTAATTAACGTCCACGTTTACATCATCTCAATGTAATAGTATAAGATACTATTATGCTACTAATCAGCAGTTGCTTCATTGTTTTTCAGCACATATAATGATGAGTTGAGGTCGGTTAGGCCCTACATAACAGACGAAGAAGTAGAACAAGATATGAGATGCCATTTTCCTTCTTGGTTGAGCGCATATGTAAGATGCTTGGTAATTACTTTTTATTTCTGCACTTGCAAAACAAATAACTTACTATCGCTACTTTGGTATTTAGGTCGATCGTCTAATATCACCTGAGACTGAATCTATTAGGACTCTAGCCAAGGGACCAATTACTGCCGTAAAAATATGGCCAAGTTTCTGTGTGAATGGGTTCAGGTTCAAGTCAACAAATGCTCCTATTAGAGACAGCTTTCTGGATCTTGATTCCACGAAAAACAGTGGTTTGTGTATCAAATCTTCAAACTACAAAGACGTCAATCCGGGCAATGATTTTTTTGGCATCTTACGAGAGATTGTGGAGTTGACATATAATTATGGCCCAGAACCTGCTAATATCGTGCTATTCAGGTGTGAATGGTTCGATCCGATTCAAGATCAAGGTTGGAAAATTGACAAGCATGGCCTTGTGGATATAAACTACAAGCGTAGATATCAAGGCTACGAACCATTTGTCCTATCAAGTCAGGCTCAGCTCGTGTACTTCGCAACTTATCCTAGACGGGGGACAGCGAGGTCGGATTGGTGGGCAGTATGCAAGACTAAAGCTAGAAATACCTTTGACATTGACGAAATAGCTTATCAGGAGGACGATCTACCTCTTGTAACAAATATTGTAGATGTGGACTCAACGGAAGTTACTCATTACACGAGTAATAATGTAGAAGATGTAGAATTATCCGGAGAGGACGACGAAGTAGATGAAAGTGAAGACGAGGAAGAGGAAGAGCAGGACGAGGAAGGCGAACAAGATGAATTTTCTGAAGATGATTGAAAATATAAAATATTCCATGTAGAATGTAACTATATTTGGACTATAAATATTGCATGTAGAAGTAGATGTTGACATTAACGAATATATGTATTATATTTTGACTGTATAATACTTTGAGATATGTATCACATTCCGACTGTAGAATGTAGTATATATTTGTGTTTCTCTATATTCATCATATGTTGTTATCAGATATGACAGGACGACGCGGAGGATTCGGCAGGTCCCGAGGTAGACAGAGTGCCACTCCGGTACTGCCTACTGTTGGTTCCGGATCATCGTCGCCCAGTACTCCAGTATATCGATCAGCCACATCTTCGACTGCGACGACGTTGCGTGGCATCACTCCTGGGACGAGTAGTTCCAGGCGTGATAGTACTCCCTCGTCCAGCGTTCCTCCTGCTGACGGAAGCATGGAGACAGATGAGCATGTAGAGGAGGTCGTGCCGACGTTGTCCCAGCATCAGCAAGATCCTCCATGCGCACCACCGGAGGAGACGAGGACAGAGATTTGGGCCGACGGTACAAAGTAAGTCAATTAGATGGTTTAATATATATTTGTGTTTCTCTTTATTCATCGTATATTGACTTTTTCAGTAATCTAAATTATTATTTCTGTATAGATATCGTCCATCGTCGGTTCAGAGACGCCTGGGCCAATTTCTGAGAAACAACTACGGTGGCCCTTGGATCAACTATTCGGAGGCTCCGGAGGAGAGGAAGGCGTTCTGGTTTGCGCACTTCCAGGTAAAAGTATATTAAATAAATCCTCTAATTTATGCATATTCGTGATGCTAACTTAATGAATTATTTATTGTAGCAAACGTATTTTTATCCTCCGCACCGGGCCGAGTTGATCGAGCGGCTCTTTCCTACCGTTGCCGCCAAGCTTATCCGAGATGCTCTGGATGACCAGAAGGCTCGTGATCGTGCTGGAAAACCGATCCAAGGTTGGATCACGCCTGAGCAGTGGACTGCAATGAGGGCTAGATTCGACGATCCGAGCTACAAGGAAAGGTCTAAGAAGGCCAAGGCGGCTAGGCAGAATGCTGCCAAGTGGTGTGGTGGCTCGATTCCGATGACGGAACATTTCCGTCGTTTGGTATGTTTTTTCTTTTAAAATATATTATTTTAATATAAGTACCATAAAATGGTACTTGGAATAAATATTTAAGTTTAGTAATAAAAAATATATTTTTAACAGGTACAGAGGGGTGAGGATGCGAACATGGTGACCGTCTTCTTGGCCACCCATCGCAAGGACGGAAATCTCATTGATGAGAGGGCCTCACAGACCTATGTAAGTATTACTTTACTTTGTGTTTATTTTAATATAACTTAGGCAATTATTGAGTTTCCAAACCTTTTCTAGGCCGAGTATCTTAGGCTTCGTGAGCGGGCGACTGCTAGTGCACCTACACCTGGAGAGGCTGGTGCTTCGTCGCAGCCCGGTCCATCTCCGTCGGCGGACGACCTGTGGGTGACCGCAGCTGGTGGTCTCCAGAGGGGTACGTACTACGGTACGGGCTCCTATGGCGCCCTGGTTGCGACGCAGTCATCTAGGGCCTCCCCGACAGCTGTGCATTCCACACACCCCTCGCAGTCGCAGCCCTCGCAGTCGTCGGCCAGAGTCCAGGAGGCCGTCCAGGAGGCCGTTGACCGTCAGATTGCGTCTCTCCGTGACGACTTGCTGCGAAGTATGGAGGACCAGTCCCGGTCCCAGCCGCAGGCGGACGATCCGATGCTTATCGCACGATTGGATATGCTCGACCGCAGCATGACGGAGCTACGAGAATTGACAAATGATATTAGAGCCTCCAATGATCGCAACATCATGGAGCTGCAGGCGTCACAGCTATCGATGGGCGAGAAGCTGACGAGGATGCATGCGTCACAGCTATCGATGGGCGAGAACCTGACGAGGATGCAGGATTCAATGGGTGATAGCAGTACGAGGTTGTTATCTACCCTGGATTCTTACAACCAGCGACTCGCAGATTTGGAGCGGGCACGGCCGCCACCGACGTCACTGCCTTCTCCATCGACATCGGTGTCGATTCCACGGGACGAGTATGAGGAGTTGTTATCCTTGAAGCGCGCCGCTGGTCAGCCTCCTGCAGATCCATAGTAGTCTAGTTATTATTATTATTATTTATGAATTATTGGTACTTCAACAATAGACATGATGTATGATGCTTCTTGTGGTCATTAATTTTTTAGTTAATTTAATTGGATTATATAGTTATCCACATTTAATTGGATTGATACTTCTTGTGGTCTTTAATTTAATTGGATAATATAGTTAACTAGATTGAATCATGTTGGTGTGTATGATGAAGATGATGTAAAACTGCAGGGAATCACAATGTTTGATTCTGGGAATTTTTTTTAATTTTTTTTAAAAATTAGCGACGTTATTAGCGACGTTTAGCGACGTTAAATTACGTCGCTAATTACGTCGCTAATTAGCGACGCCATAAAACGTCGCTAATAACGTCGCTAATAACGTCGCTAATGACGTCGCTAAACGTCGCCAATTGCTGACATGGCAGTATAGCCAGGTCATTAAAGACGTCGGTGTAACGTCGCGATAGATGTCGCTAATCAGCGACGTTTAGCGACTTTTCTAAACGTCGCTTTTTAGTGACTTGGCGTCGCAAAACGTCGCTAAATTTAGCGACACATTAAAGTCGCTAAAAACGTCGGCATAGCGACGTTTAGCGACGTTTTTTGTATTAGCGACTTGGTATTTTCCGACTTCTTTAAAACGTCGCTAATTACGTCGCTAAACCTAATTAGCGACGATTTTTGGTTATTTAGCGACGTTTTTAGACGTCGCTAATTTGACTTTTTCTGGTAGTGAATGGTGTCTGAAACGGTGCCTCAGGGACCTAAATATAAATTATCAAGTCAAAACAGTGCTTTAGAATTATAAACATGCTAAACTAGCTTGAAACTAGGTCTCTAGGTCAATATTAGGTCAAAGTAGGTCAAACCAAGTCAAACTAGGTATTCTAGGTCAATACATTGCTAAACTAGATTTTCTAGTCCATACTAGTCAATACTAGCTACTAACTATACTAAGATACTATATTTACCCTATATGGACATATCTAACTATACTTTACAATTAGTTTAGTTTAGAACCCTTTACTTAATTATATATATGATTATAACCCAAAACCTTTGTATTATCAATACCTTGCCCACACTAGCCTATTACCTTGACCAATCCATTAGTACATGTGTACCATGGTACCACCATCTCATATGATACCAATACCCTCATACCCAATACCTTAACACTTAATTATTGCCATGACCCGCACCCGGATGATCGGGACATGAGTACGTGAGCAACGTCCAGCCTACTCCACAGCATCGACGGTAGAATATTGTCTAGGTCAACAATATTATATATCCATCTCACACAATAATATATGTAACATATTAATGATATCTTAACTCTATATGGAGGACAAGATGGTAATATATAATGGCACCTGGATGATCGGGGCAGGAGTACGTGAGCAACATCCAGCCTACGCCGCAACATCGATGGTAGAATATTGTCTAGGTCAACAATACTATCTATCCATCTCATACAATAATATATGTAACATGTTAATGATATCTTAACTCCATACGGAGGACAAGATGGAAATATATAATGGTAAATCAATACTCAATCACAATATGCTAGAAGGGAGATAATGGCACGATATCATATAAAGGAAGAAATCATGAAGTCACAAGTCTAGAATAGCTATAATAATATCTCCAAGTCTAAGAGTCTAGCAATAACAACATAAAGTCTAAGTATCAAATAACATCTCAAATGTCTAAGTAGCTGGTATCCAGTACAAACGTAGAAATACTAGATAAGTATGGGCAATAACTAGCTGAGCCTCATCAACAGTTAGTACTGGCTCCTTCTATAATACTGACACAACCTCAGCTAACTCTCTATCATGTGGGCCATAATATGTAGGACATCAGTCCTTTAAGTAGTCATCTAAAAAAAAATATCTAGTCAGGATGGAATGAGTACAACCCAATAGCAGTGTCACGCCCCAGTCCCAAAATGCCGAGGGACTGGACACGCGACAATGGCCAGCAGCACGCACCGATGGACAACCCAATTAGATGGATCCATCAGGGCATGCTTAAGCTGTAGTCTAACAGGAAATAGATCAATGATACAGGTCACAGACTAATCTATTCTCAACCACAACAGATCAACACAGAGTAACTGCCAGAAATAATGCAATAGAATAAATAAGCAAATCTCAATAAATATCTCGGGAAACAATCCGAGAATATGTCTGGTATAACAGATGCAAATGGACAGAAAATAATTAACTGGAAATAGAAATAAATGACTACATACGGCCAATGCTCAGGAGAAGTCCTCTGGTGCGAGCTCGTCTTTCAGGTCCTGGTACAGCTCCTGGAAGTGCTTTGGTACGGGATATCTCTGGATGGATATCTTCAGCTATACCTGGGGACATAGTCCATTCCAGGTCCTCAGGGGACATAAGAAGGTACAGATAATACAAGCCAAAATATAAGCAGTACAGCAGAATTAAATGAAACAGTAGGGTAAACTATGTAACTAGCTAAGTGATAAATGCAAGTTGAGAGCATCACTAGAACTCAGGCGGAGACCGCTACAAGCTCTATGTCGGAGAGCCGGTAGCAGTAATAACACGTAAAGGGTCTAGCTCTGCTGGAGAGTCTACGACCTCACACTAATAGTATATATATATGAAAATAGCCTGTAGCCTGTGTGTCTCTCCCCACCCAATGTAATCACACGTCTCATATCCATGACACGCAAGATCATAACTAATGCAGCAGTCATATAATGTCTAGGAATAAACTGTCCATGTCATAACCTGTATCCTATACAGAATCATCATGAATATCTCAAGAGGATTCTGTCTCATGAATAGTGTCAAGTGTCCTGGGTTTTGTTGTACTTGATAAGACAAGTACCAAGAGTAAGGGTATCGAATATCCATATCTAAATGACGTACCCAACACCGCGTACGGGGTTGGCACCCGACTATGATCGGACACTAAGTACGTCACACGTTTCCTAGGTTAAGCAGTTAAAATAAGTTTATATGATTTTACACAAGAACTCCAGCAAAATATTATCACAGGAACTACTGAGAATTGATGAGCTTTACTTGCCCAATGATGCTAAATTAAGCCAAGGAAATAAATAGCAGACTGCAGGGTTTGGCAAGGTACACTTGCTTGTTGATGTATAAATAAGCCTAGGAATATTTATCAAGACTGCAAGTTTTGGCGAGGTACACTTGCCTGCTGATGTATAAATAAGCCAAGGAATATTTATCAAGACTGCAAGTTTTGGCGAGGTACACTTGCCTGTGGTTCCGGCTCTGTTTGCGGCTCTAACTTCAGTTGGATTTGCAGACGGTACTCCGGTTGCTGAAATAAATATCACCATCAGATCCAGAAAATATCAATCAGCTAGAAACGGCTATCCTTGAGTCCAATTTGGAGACAAGGGCAGAAACGGCAGTTTCGGGTCAAAACGGGGTCCACATGTGGGCCCGCTTTGCACCGAAAAATGTGTCAGGGTCAAAGATCTCCAAATTCACCAAACTTAGTGTCAACAGGTCAGGAACGATGATACGAACCCAACAGAACTTCCAGAATTAGATTTCGATGAGCCGATCACAAAATCGCCCGTCGAGCGGGGCCTGTGGGGCCCACGACACGTGATTTCGTCAACGTTCTCAGAATTGAACCAAACTTGGGTCACAGGACCAGCGTATTATTATGAGTCTGATGGAGCAAGTTTCGTTTCAATCCGACGTGTGTACACAAAGTTAGGGTGAATTGCAGAAAAAATCGGATACAGAACGATGTCCGAAGATACGCGTTGATTTCGGTGTGCACGCACACCCGAATTGACTTCTGCGAAATCCCACACGTCCGTATCGATGACGCGCACGTATCTGTGAAGAACGCACGCGACCAAGTCGTCCCGTTTGGCGGGGCGTACTCAGTTTCGGGGTGAAACAGGGTCTGGTTTTTCCTGTTTTCGGATCGCGGTGTGCGATCACCACAGGACGCGATGCCCCGAGCGGTTTGTCCGGACACCGAGAGGGTCATACAGGCTTCGCAACGCAATTTGTGGAATCAAAAACGGGGTTACGAGCAGAAAGATACGCGCACCTGAACGGGACCCAAAAATTGGGGCAAAATCGTGTCCGACACGTGTCCAACTGATTTGGAAATTAGGGTTAGGGTTAGGGCTTGCTGCCGGCGGCGGGGACGACGAAGACGGCGGCTGGGCGGCCAGGGGCAGCGCGGCGAGGTGGCGGCGCGCCGGGGGCGGTCCGGGCGGAGGCGGAGAGGACGCGGGGGCGGCCGGAGGCGGCTCGGGGAGCTGCCCGAGCTGCTGCTGCTGTCGTCGGCTGCGGTGGCCGCCGGAGGGGAGGAAGGAGGAAGGTGCTGGGTGAGGCAGCGTCGATGGTGGGCTGGGCAGCGGTGGCGGTGGCGCTGGGCAGCGGTGGCGGCGGCGCTGGGTGGCTGTCGAGCGGAGGGGAGGAGAGCCGAGGGTTTTATATATAGGGCTGGGGAGGGCTGTCGTGGCCGAGGGAGGCGGAGGAGAGGGGAAACGTGGCGAGGTGGCCGGGCGAGGCGCGGGCGGAGCTCCCGGCGGGCACGGCGGTGGACGCGGGGGAGGGGGACGCGTGGGGAAGGGGATGGGTGGACGGGCGGGTAGCGGGTCTCGGGTCGGGTCTGGCGGATCCGACCCGACCCGCTAGGGGGCTGGGCCGGGTTTGGGGCTGGGCCCGGTGGGCCGGGTCCAGCGGGCCGCGGGCTGGGCTAAAAATAATAAATAATAATAATAATATTAATAAACAGTAATTAATTTAATAAATAAATAATTAATTAACTAAGTAGATTTAGGTTTTTTTTAAAAAATAGGTCCGGGGTCCGATAAATTTCCAGAAAATTATCCTAAGTCCAGTTTTTTATTTTACACCCAAAAATATTATTTTCATAATATTTTAATACTGTTTATTATTATTTAAAAATCATTTAAATATTAAAACTCTGTTTTTAAATTACAGAAAAATCCCAGAAAATCCAGAAAATTGTGTAAAATCCAAATTTGAAAATCTTGAAAAATCAGGGGGTTTACAATCTACCCCCCTTAAGAGGATTGCGTCCTCGCAATCAAAGAATAACCGGACAACAGAGATGACACGGTTGCAAGTATCGGTCGAAACACATCACAAGATACTTAGGAAAATACCGTTTCCCTAAAAATGAAAGTTATATACTTTCCAGAAAAATCTAGTTGAAGTAAAAGCACTACACTTTTTATGAAAACCAGGTTATTAACAAGTTACAAATTACTAAGTTGGGGCTGAGGTCATGAACCAATAGGCACGAACTATAACAAGACTAAAAACGGATAACTACAAATCACTTAAGCGCATCAGCTACTCCACGAGTCTGCGCGTTCTCCACGGTCTTCGCTGGAGCTTGTCCGTGTCCTTGCAGTTAATTCCTCTGCTGCTGTTGAGCCTGCTGGAAGAGGGTTGCCTGAGGTGCCAAGGGTGGCCACGGTATTGGTGAAGCTTGCAATGCTGGAGAGGCTGACCGTGGTGCTGGTAACACTTGCTGGTTACCTGTTGGTGCTCTGTCTCGACGCTTAGGGCATTCTTTTAATAAATGCTGACTGGATCCGCAAGCTACGCACAATCTCTTTTTTCGTCTGCACTCTTCCTCGGTGTGGCCTCGCTTGCGACAATATGGACAGACAGGTATTGCCTGTGGAGATGCTTCTGGTGGCTGGTGTATGTGAGACTCCCTTGCGATTCCTGCCTGCGGTGCTCCAACTGGTGCTGATGTGGCGGGTTAAAGATTCGTCAATGCTTTCTCTCGATGCTGGGGGCAATCCTTGGCCAAGTGTTCATTGGTTCCGCAAATCAAGCATAATCCTAACTTACGTCTGCACCTGCTCTCAATGTGGCCTTGCTTGTGACAATGTTGACAGGCAGGCAGTACTTGCGGAGATGCTTCGGGTGGCTGGTGCAGCTAAGACTTCTTTGGAGTTCCTTCCTGTGGTGTTTCGGCTGGTGTTGATGTGGCTGGTTGGTGAATCACCACTGCTTTCTCTCGACGTTCTGGGCAATCCCTTACCAAATGCTCCTGGGATCCAGAAGATAGACATTGTCCCAGTCTGCATCGGCATTCTTTAGCGATGTGGCCTACCTTGCCACAGTAGTGACAAGTAGGAAGGAATGAGGCTCCTGATGCTGCTCTCGGTGGTGGATTTATCTGTGATCGCTTTGCAGCTCTTTCTTGTTGTGATTGGTCTGGTGCTGACGCATACAGCCGCTTTTGGCTGGACTCGATCCTTGTGGTGCACTCCACGGTTCTTGCTGCAGTAAGGACGTCCTCGTCGAAGGCGGTTGTATTTGAACTGTTTGGCCTCCGTGACTCCGAGATAGTTCTGTCGATGGGGTTCTCCGATTGGTTTTGTTGAGCTTCTTGTTGCACCCTCTGATAGGCTTGCATCATTATGTAGAACATGCGGAACATCTGTTGTTCGTCCATAGGCGGTCCCAGTGGGAAGGAAGGCATCGGTGGAGTAGGCTGTGTCGAAGGTGGAACGTCATCTTGATGGATTATTGAGGCAGGCTGACTTGCTTGACTGCCTTGTGATGATTGGCCTTCACCGACTGGTATCACATCGTCTTCTTGGGTAACCATAACGGTTTGTGGTATTTCTGCATGAGCCTCATTGCTGGCTTGTGGGTCCATTTCCCTGTATCCAAAATAAACGATAAGAGGCGCACAGGAATCAAGGCAGGATGCAAGTCAATAAATTAATTCGAATAGATATCAAGAACGATTCAAGCAAGTGGATGAGATCCTAAAACTTATCCTATTCTTATTGCAGGCATGTTCGGTCCCTGAGTTAAAACTGAACAATTTAGTCGTAGACCTGCATGGGCCACCACAAAAACCATGTCACGTCCCAGTCCCAAAATGCCGAGGGACTGGACACGCGGCAATGGCCAACAGCACGCACCAATGGACAACCAAATTAGATGGATCTATCAGGGCATGCTTAAGCTGTAGTCTAACAGAAAATAGATCAATGATACAGGTCACAGACTAATCTATTCTTAACCACAACAGATCAACACAGAGTAACTGCCAGAAATAATGCAATAGAATAAATAAGCAAATCTCAATAAATATCTCGGAAAATAATCCGAGAATATGTCTGGTACAACAGATGCAAATGGACAGGAAATAATCAACTGGAAATAGAAATAAATGACTACATACGGCCAATGCTCAGGAGAAGTCCTCTGGTGCGAGCTCGTCTTTCAGGTCCTGGTATAGCTCCTGGAAGTGCTCTGGTACGGGGTATCTCTGGATGGATCTCTTCAGCTATACCTGGGGACATAGTCCATTCCAGGTCCTCAGGGGACATAACAAGGTACAGATAATACAAGCCAAAATATAAGTAGTGCAGCAGAATTAAATGAAACAGCAGGGTAAACTATGTAACCAGCTAAGTGATAAATGCAAGTTGAGAGCATCACTAGAACTCAGGCTGAGACCGCTAGAAGCTCTGTGTCGGGGAGCCGGTAGCAGTAATAACATGTAAAGGGTCTAGCTCTGCTGGAGAGTCTACGACCTCACACTAATAGTATATATATATGAAAACAGCCTGTAGCCTGTGTGTCTCTCCCCATCCAATGTAATCACACGTCTCATGTCCATGACACGCAAGATCATAACTAATGCAGCAGTCATATATTGTCTAGGAATAAACTGTCCATGTCATAACCTGTATCCTATACAGAATCATCGTAAATATCTCAAGAGGATTCTGTCTCATGAATAGTGTCAAGTGTCCTGGGTTTTGTTGTACTTGATAGGACAAGTACCAAGAGTAAGGGTATCGAATATCCATATCTAAATGACGTACCCAACACCGCGTACGGGGTTGGCACCCGACTATGATCGGACACTAAGTACGTCACACGTTTCCTAGGTTAAGCAGTTAAAACAAGTTTATATGATTTTACACAAGAACTCCAACAAAATATTATCACAGGAACTACTGAGAATTGATGAGCTTTACTTGCCCAATGATGCTAAATTAAGCCAAGGAAATAAATAGCAGACTACAGGGTTTGGCAAGGTACACTTGCCTGCTGATGTATAAATAAGTCAAGGAATATTTATCAAGACTGTAAGTTTTGACGAGGTACACCTGCCTGCTGATGTATAAATAAGCCAAGGAATATTTATCAAGACTGCAAGTTTTGGTGAGGTACACTTGCCTGTGATTCTGGCTCTGTTTGCGGCTCTGACTTCAGTTGGATTTGCAGGCGGTACTCCGGTTGCTGAAATAAATATCACCATCAGATCCAAAAAATATCAATCAGCTAAAAACGCCTGTCCTTGAGTCCAATTTGGAGACAAGGGCAGAAATGACAGTTTCGGGTCAAAACGGGGTCCACATGTGGGCCCGCTTTGCACCGAAAAATGTGTCAGGGTCAAAGGTCTCCAAATTTACCAAACTTAGTGTCAACAGGTCAGGAACGATGATACGAACCCAACGGAACTTCCATAATTGGATTCCGATGAGCCGATCACAAAATCGCCTGTCGAGCGGGGCTTATGGGGCCCACGACACGCGATTTTGTCAACGTTCTCAGAATCGAACCAAACTTGGGTCACAGAACCAGCGTATCACTACGAGTCCGATGGCGCAAGTTTTGTTTCAATCCGACGTGTGTACACAAAGTTAGGGTAAATTGCAGAAAAGTCGGATACGGGGCGATGTCCGCAGATACGCGTTGATTCCGGTGTGCACGCACACCCGAATCGACTTCTGCAAAATCCTACACGTCCGTATCGACGACTCGCATGTATCTGTGAAGACCGCATGCGACCAAGTCATCCCGTTTGGCGGGACGTACTCAGTTTCGGGGTAAAACAGGGTCTGGTTTTTCCTATTTTTGGATCACGGTGTGCGATCACCACAGGACGCGATGCCCCGAGCGGTTTGTCCGGACACCGAGAGGGTCATACAAGCTTCGCAATACAATTTGCGGAATCAAAAACGGGGTTACGAGCAGAAAGATACGCGCACCTGAACGGGACCCAAAAACCAGGGCAAAACTATGTCCGACACGTGTCCAACTGATTTGGGAATTAGGGTTACGGTTAGGGCTTGCTGCCGGCGGCGGGGACGGCGAAGACGGCGGCTGGGCGGCCGGAGGCAGCGCGGCGAGGTGGCGGCGCGCCGGTTGCGGTCCGGGCGGAGGCGGAGAGGACGCGGGTGCGGCCGGAGGCGGCTCGGGGGGCTGCCAGAGCTGTTGCTGCTGTCGTCGGCTGCGGTGGCCGCCGGAGGGGAGGAAGGAGGAGGGGGCTGGGCGAGGCGGCGTCGACGGCGGGCTGGGCAGCGGTGGCGGCGGCGCTGGGTGGCTGTCGAGCGGAGGGGAGGAGAGCCGAGGGTTTTATATATATGGCTGGGGAGGGCTATCGTGGCCGAGAGAGGCGGAGGAGAGGGGGAACGTGGCGAGGTGGCCGGGCGAGGCGCGGACGGAGCTCCCGGCGGGTAGCGGGTCTCGGGTCGGGTCTGGCGGATCCGACCCGACCCGCTAGGGGGCTGGGCCGGGTTTGGGGCTGGGCCCGGTGGGCCGGGTCCAGCGGGCCGCGGGCTGGACTAAAAATAATAAATATTAATATTAATATTAATAAACAGTAATTAATTTAATAAATAAATAAATAATTAACTAAATAGATTTAGGTGTTTTTTTTAAAAATAGGTCCGGGGTCCGATAAATTCTCAAAAAATTACCCTAAGTCCAGTTTTTTATTTTACACCCAAAAATATTATTTTTATAATATTTTAATACTGTTTATTATCATTTAAATATTAAAATCCTATTTTTAAATTACAGAAAAATCCCAGAAAATCCAGAAAATTGTGTAAAATCCAAATTTAAAAATCTTGAAAAATCAGGGGGTTTACAAGCAGTTCCAATTAATTGACAAAGACTATAAAACAGTAAATAGAGGATGAAATGTATGATAAGAAAGAAATAACTGATATAATGGTAAATAGTAAAGAGAGACATATATTGTAAGCAATGTGGCATAACCAGTGCATATATGAAGTGGAAGAGAAAAGGACTACAAGTATCAGGTGCAAGACAATATAATCTATGAACTGAACAGGAAGAACTGCAACTATATTAAGTGTTTTGAAATACAATTTAGATATGTGATCGGCTTGGAAGATTCAATAATTTATACTAAGAGAAAACTAGCTCAATCATACGTGAAGTGTATGATTAGCTAGTAGCTGATAATTTATACTACTTGTCAATAGTTCTTGATCACATATCTAGCTAGTACTTCTCCAGCCCCGACTGGTACGATGGATCCAACCATGACACGTCACTATCCAATGATCAATGTCCAATGTCAATATGATGAATAATATCAAATATCAATGTGATGAGTCAAGGTAACATCTCATGACTGAAGATCCAGTGCATGTACCAATCCGTGTACCATAGTGTCAGGAATCAGGTATAACATTTCTAAATACTCGACTTATAGTAATTATTAAATAATAGAAACTATTATAGAATGTACTCACCTGAAATCCGGTGCTGAATATAAAATAGTGTTCGTCTCGGTGTCTCAAGGACCTAAATATGAAATATCAAGTCAAAACAATATTTTGGAATCATAAACATGCTATACTAGCTTACAACTAGATCTTTAAGTCATTTCTAGGTCAAACTAAGTCAAACTAGGTCGTACTAGGTCAATACCTTGATTCTAGGTTCATACTAGTCATACCTTGCTAATATCTAAGGTATATTAGTTAATACTAGGTATAGTAGCTACTATAGTATACTAGGATATCATATATATAACATAGACCCATAAATACCCTTACCTAGTAATACCTTAGTCTATAACTACCCTATTATAACCAATATCCCAAACCAATACTACTATATTATACTAATACCAAGACTAATATCCTTACCCCGGTATTACCTTAACCCATAACTTAGCATCTTGCCTAGACTAATACCTTGGTCAAATACTCATAACCAACTATTACCTTAGTGTTTAGTTAACCTTAACTTGAACTCAAATCATTACCCACTACCCCAAACCAATACCTGGCTCAATTACCTTGGTTTCAACCTACCATCTTATCATTAGCTAATACTGATACATTGGATATCATTACATCCAAGTATCACACCCTCCACCTATGTATACCCTGATACCTAACATAAAATACTACTCTAATTTCCTCACACCACCTTACATACACTAGGATACCCATACACTTCACTCACTAGGATACCCACTGGAACTTGGTATCACACTCATACCAACACTAACCCTCACATCTAGAATACACCTCTTAGACATTCACCCTCTACTCTAACCACACTAATTCATTTAGAAGTAATACTAATATTCACTCACTACACATAAACACCCCTTATTTCTCAATTCAAATACTCTCACTTCAACACACACACTCAACAATACCCTTCAGGGTTGCTGCAACACTCCATCCCAATACTTGCATGTATGATTTGCTGCAGGTTGGTCGCTAGTACTGCACAGACCCGAATCCTCCCCCACAAGATGTTGTACATATCAGCACACTTCCCACACATTGTTGATGTGCAAATCAGTCCCCTCCTTCCAAAATATGTTGCTCCTCTTACTCCTACTACTGTTACAAGCCTGCAGGAACCCCCTTGCACTCCCCTCCATACTTCTAAACACCTAAAACAAGATATTCCCGGCACTACTTCTCTAAAACAATACCCTCACTGGTTGTATACATAAGTACACATATATTTGCATGCATAACTTCTGCACACCATTACACTCTATAATACACCCACTCACATTCCCAACACTAAGCCAATACTTTAATATCCCCCTGATGTTACTTACTGACACACTCTCTGCAGAACCCCTTACCAAAAGCTGCACCATTATAGTTTCATTCATTACAGTGGCAAACTGCAGAGAGCTCCCCCTCTCTCTACTGTCTGCAGAAAAACTCCTCCGCTGCAAATAATCTGCAGCACCTTTTTGCCTCAAAATACCCTACCTACACACACTACTCACTAAAACACTACTCAATTCTTATACTGGTACACCCCAAAACACTTATACTTGAACACGACTAATTCCCCTCTCAAACTCACACAAAACAAGCACATAACACTCTAAATACCTCAATCTCTCATGCTCATACACAATGCAAACTCATGTCACTGCAACCACCAACCTGTGCAACCCCCTTGCCATCTCCTCTTAGCCCTCACACTCCACTATAGTATTAAGCACTTGTATATCCTACTGAATCGAGCCCCCAACTGATGTCTGGAATTCCAGGCAGCAAGCCCACGTTATTTTGCTGTGACTGAACAAAATATGGTGAAATCCTTCAAGCCTGCACACCCAATTTTACCCTACTGTCCTCACTCACTGCAGTTCATTCCTCACAGGTTCCAGGTCAGTTATAGGTCCCCAACCTCACTGCAACACTCTCTCAACTGTACTACAGCACACATAATGTTCCTCTCTTCTTGCACAACCCTCGTACCTCACCTACACTCAAACAACACTCGCACTTATACTCCAATGTACACAACACACAAAACTCATGATAACACGCATACTAGAAACATATATGAGCACTCAATGCTAGCATCCACAAACACAAGCCTAGGCAATATCTCATACACCTTGTGCACAAACACTAGATACTCATAATTCATTATCCATGATCCATACTATCATGATACTAACCTTTAATATCATAATTAGGACACATGGACACAAGCATAACACTAAATTAGGCTAGAAATCCTATTGAGAGCATTCTACAAACATCTGGTATACAAAATTCGTAATTACTACCAAATCATACTTCTAATACATATATCTATCTCTAAAGATTCCATTAGAAGCTAATACTCCTACTAAAGGGTTGAATCTCCTAGGAGAGGTCTCCTACATGATAATTAGAAATTTAAAACTATGAGAATGGTGAAAATCTTAACTTACCAATAGAAATTGGGTCCTCCTTCTATATCTACGAATTTGATGGTGATGGAAGAAGAAGTAGCTCCAACCCTCCTTGCTAGTGATTTTTCTTGGCTTCCTCCTTGAACTCCAAGCACTAGCTCTCCATATGAAGAAGTTTTGAAGGTGAAATGGTATGGTAATGGTGGAATTTCAAGATTTTGGTATAAATTGGGAAATTAGGGTTTGGTCCTCTTGAGGAAGGTGGAGAAGATGAAGTGGAAAAGAATAATGAGTGGTGGAGGAATAAAATAAAGAAGGCTTGGGGAAAGGGTTTTGTCATGATAGGTTTGGTCTATTTACAAGTTTGTCATTCTCCTCTAGTTGATTTATAACCCTAAACGAATAGAATTATTTGATTAAGGGTGGTAGCTCACTAACTAAAAATAGAATATCATATTCTTGATAATTAGTACTAACTAATTCTACTAACCATTAATATATTAAAAAATAGAAACTTTCAAAATTACCAAAATACTCCTATGGTGGAAAGTGGTAGTTACAAACCTACCTCCCTTAGAAAAATTTTGTCCTCGAAATTTAAGATACCTCATCCACTCTTCTGGCTAGTCATAACCTATTCATTGTGATCCTCACTATAGTCACAACCCCAAGGTATTCATTGTCTAAGAAGTCATATCTGAAATCATACAAACATGCAATTCTTCTGGAAAAGGAAACATTCATACATGGTTATGGTCTCTATCGGTCATGATATTGCAGTCTCTATCAAGGGTATACTACTAACTATAATAATTATACTATAACACAAAATTATCGCACAACTATAAGGTACTAAGGAATCAAGCAGACCAATAGATAAAAAGGAAAGGAAAGGAAAGGAAAAAAATGTATCAGAATCTGCTAACCCATCACCTATAGCATTTGTCTTCTCGACCATCATCGCAAAAGCTCCGCCCTGCTGCGGTATCTTCCCCTCTGGATGCTGGCATTTGCTGTGCCACAGGTGGTCTAGCTGGAACCCTCTCTCACTGCCTAGACACCTACATCCTTCTCTATGATACTCCACTATATACACTACACCAATATTATACTGATACACTCAGCTAATACTGTCACTCAATAATATTCACTGGTACTAGACTAACACACTCAACCTATCCCACATCACTCATCCTACTCTTGATACACCCTGGACACTTGCACCCTCTAAGCACTCTTGGTACACAGATACTAATTCCATAACTATACTAGATACATGCACTTAATACTCTATGATACCAGCTACTAACTATACTCTGACACATACCTTAGAATTATGGTTACAAATAGTACTACACTATGAGTTGTTTACAGGCCTATACACTGATACCTAATACTCATATACTTAATCAGGTACCAATCTCAGACTCACAAACTACCCTTCTAACAATCAACTATGTTACTCAACATGATACCAGCCTATCTACAAGTCCCCCAACTATTGTACTATCCAAGGAACCTCAAGAACTAATGATATGAAGCTCTATAGGAACTAAACTAGAGGAACTAGATGTATTTATATCCTGAGCTAGTGGAGTGATAGAACATATCTCAATGATAACAAGGTTGAATGATAGAGACGGTATGTTAAGAACTAATTTAAGATACAATCTGATAATCATACACGCCTATCCGAAATCATGTTATCCAGAATCATTGTCACGCTAGTAAGCCTAGCTGCGATAAACTATAGAGTCCATAACTAAGGTACATACCTCTCTAATCATGTTATCTAAAATTCTCGCGTTGTCAGCTAGCATGGCTGCGAGAACTTTAGATTCCATAACCAAGATAAGTATATCCAAAATCTATATCTTCGCCACGCCAGCTAGTATGGCAGCGATAAACTCTAAACTCCATAACTAAAGCAGACGGTTACCTTTCTCATTTTTTTCATCAAAATATGTCATCAGAATATACCTTAATTCAGTCCATAAAATTTATCTCAATACAAAATCAAAGTCAACAACGAATATCAAGAATCCAATTCAACAACGAACAAATGAGAGTGAACGAAAACAAGTAGAAACAGATTTTGAAATAGTTTATAGTGAGCTTCTCAAGGGTCATCTCAGGAATCTCTCAAGAAATTCAAATTTTTTATTGAGTATTCTCTCATCTTATATAGTATAACTTATATCATATCGTAGGCTCGCAGTAGTACAACTAAGCCGTTGCACTACTACGATATCGCACTAATTGCTAAGCTAGACCTGCATGGGCCACCACAATTATTACCTCAACACACCAATATATATAACCTTGGTATTACTTTACTAACTACCTAACTAATATCCTTACATGATACTGATATCATACCAATACTACAATACACCACTCTAACACTAGTCACTTACATCCAACCATCAAACTCATACTCATCTATACATTGGATCTACACTCACACCTAACTACTAGGATACCCGTGTACACAAGTGTGCACTGCTGCATCGTGCATCACTGAACCAAACTTGCACATCCTCATCTACATGCAACATTGTATATATACAACCAGTGTACACAGATCTCACCATCCATCAACACCTGTGTTACAACCCGATCAGCACTTCACACCACACACACGCACACACACATACCTCTGAATGCAGTGCCAGGCTCTCCTCTCATTTACCTGCCCATCACTAAGACACAACACTCACCTGCACCCTCTGATATAAGTTACTCTCAAGGCACTCACATCCTCACACTACCACTCGTGCATCAACCTACACATATACCTTGAGCAACTCATATATTGATACCCATAAAGAACCCAAATCTCCACTTCCAACTGAATGCACTCCCTGCATTCTCTTGCAGATCCAACTGTAACTCCCTCTTCTGCTGCTACAAACTGAGCTGCTACAAGGAAAGGCAACTGTTGGACCAACACTAACTGAGTTTCCTTACAGTAGTTTTATTCAGAATTGGTCTGCAATACTTCAAATCGGCACAGGCAGAAACAAACTCATGCAGGACACTTGTGCGGAATGTTGTTGTTGTAACTGCAACTCTGGTGCTGCCAAAGACCAATGCAGCTCGAGCACTGCTGCTCGTCCAAAACCCACTACAGGTTGTACATAATCATAGCACTACTGTGATCTACTACTACCCTCTACTTCCCCTCCTCACACACACACAAGAACGAAATCAAATACTACACTAGCACACACACACACACACTAACAATACTACTACTCAAGCATACATGAATACACTACTATCACTTGCTCATGATACATAACCCAAAGCTAATCATCAAACACCTAGAGTGTACTATGACACATTAGTACAAGACTATGATGCTCCTCTCAAAGATTCCAACACCACAACACACCACCAAATCGCCAAGAAATAATTAATATATAGAATATAACTAGAATTAAGTAAAATAAAATAATTCAAATGAATATATATGAAGTAGGCATAATGGAACACAAATGCATAAAAGTTACCAATACTCTACCACCGTATCATGGCACATCGTGATACGGCCTCCTCGTAACCATTTGTGGACACGAAACTACCCACACACAACCAATTTGGACACAAGAATTCCTTTGAGGACTTGTGTCAAACACTTGGTGTCATAAATTCGTAATTATATTAAAATCACCACAAAACTCATTATTTTAATCAATAAAACCCTAATTATATTGGAAAATAATCCACTACCAACTAGTATGCCTATTAGGGGGTCAATTTCTCCTATTTGAGGGTTCCTAGGGTTTCAATTCATGATTTATAAAATAGAATTTAGAGAAAAATTAAAATTACTAATTAAGATTGAGTCTCCAATGGAAACCCATGAATTGGAGATGGAAGAGAAGAGTAAGACACAATTCCTCTTCCTTGGCACTTTATCCAAGCCTTCTTGTGCTCCAAAGCTCCAATTCTTCAATTGGAAGGAAAATGGAAAGAGATTGAAGGTGGAGCAAGAAACTAGGGTTTGGTAGGATTTGGTGTTCCTAATAGAAATGAGAAAAATAAGAAGAATAGGGTTTATATTGAAATAGAAACGGGTGGAAAAACAAGAAAGGTTTGAAGTAATTTACAAATTGTCGTTCCAAGTCTAATGTGAATAGAATCTAATTAACTAGGGTTAGCATCTAATTAATAGAAAAGGAATATTCTATCCTTCTAACTAACCTAATTAATGTAACTAACTATGTCATTAAGTCATGGGTCTACATGCATGGTGCTAACTAGATCCACTACACTAGTCCATTCTCATTAACCAACACATGAGCCCAACAAATATATTTATAGCTAACAAAATTTAATTATATCTATGTAATTACAACCAATTATGAAATGACAAAAATACCTCTCTCCCGGAATTAGGTGGTTACAATCCTACCCCTCCCCTAGAAAAATTTCTTTCTAGTATGTACTAGTACCGGAAGGAGATAAAATATCCAGAGATTATACGTTGCCTCTCAAAGTAACAGGATCAAGAAACTTTTCGTAAAATGAAGAATAGGAAACATGAAGTGTTTAGGATGATCAGAAAATACGATCACCCCCAATAGTTTAGGAAGAGTTTCTAAAACATCTTCCAGAATGCAATCAAGAAGTTTATAAACAATCTTTATCCTAAATTCTAGAAAAAGGACAGAAATTACTACAATATATTCAATCTCTAAGGTTCTAACTCATTTACTAGAAGATGATGAAAGGACGACCAGTGTTGCATTATATGGTTCTTGGTAGTCAATACTGACACTAAAGGACAGGCTCTAGACCAAAAGAACTTCACCGTTTAAAACTGTGATGAAGAGGAGTACTCCTAAGACTAATATCATGAACTCTAACACTACGTACCTTGTTACCTTATCTTTCTTTAATACCTTATCCTTACCTTATTCTAGTTCACATCTCCCTTGATGCTAGGATACTTGCATAGTACTTGGTACTCACTTGGATACTTATGTATCATGATACCTAATTTAACATTTAACTCAAATAAATATTATATAACTGGTACCCTTACATACCTATGGCGCACAACCCTATTACACATTAGACACCTAGGATACACTTGTATATACTCATATAACCCCTTTATATGCATCAATATCTAATTGGACACCCAATAATGTAATTGCATATATATAATCACCTTACCCTAACTTATCTTCCATATAGTCATCCATATATGTATATATATCTACGCATCTAATACTCTTTAATATTCTATGACACATGACAAGGATACTATACTTGGTACTAACACTAGTCGTATACTCATGACACCCAAATACACTGTACTCTTATATCCTATTGATAGACACTCATCACTCTACTATCTAAAAGTACTTATCCATATGCTTAACTCTATCTACACAAGACACTAACTCATACGAATGACACTCGTGTCATACCCTCATTCCAAGGTACTCAATATCTCATCTCTATCTACTCTACAAGCCACTAGGATACTAGTATCCTAAATATCCATGATACTTGAGATACTTCATATCGGGACACAAAATACCCTTCCTATCTTGGTATCTGAATGCAATCCAAACTCTAACACCTAACAATAACTCCAACATAATCATATGTATCTTGGTACAAATATAAACATATAAATACCTCATATCCACTATGGCACTAACATACTTAACACTACTATTTCACATTGTACCATTCTATCCATCATATAGTTCACTGTTACATAACTACTCACTTACTCTAATACACTAGCAAGTGTGCCCATACCACTGAAACTTACTCCTACACAGGTTACTCCTCTTCTCCTACTGCCTGGAACACTTGCACTCCTACTCCCCATGAAACTCCCTTATATATCTTACATCAATATTACACTATTACACCTAACTGATACTATCATTTAAATAATACTCATTGATACTAGACTGACACACTACACACATCACCTATTACTCATCATAATCTTGATAAACCCTGAGTATTTGTACTCTCTAAGCACTATGGTATACAGACACTAACTCCACAATTATACTTACAACCAACAGTTCTCATCAAGACACTCTCTCTCTCTCTCTCTCTCTCTCTCTCTCTCTCTCTCTCTACTACTTCCACTCTTGACACTAGCTCACTCACTATATTACCCTATTACACTCACTAGGACCCATGATCACATGCATCTAATGCACTAGTTATTTACTTTTATGATACATGTCTCACTTATACACTCACAGGTAGACACATGATTCCATATCTCATTAATATATATATCTCCTTCCACCTACTATACTTGAACCTACCAACTGATACACTAATCAGTGGTACACCAAACACACCCTCCATGACCAATTTTGACACCTCTTAACCCATGATATTGGTATTTCTAATACCCAGACCCCACTTCCTGGTACTTATGAAACTCCACCACTAATACTTCACTCCACCACTCTTCCACTCACTCCTACATCACCCATTATGCACTCGTTCACACAATTCTAGACACTTTACTTCCTTCCTCTATATATCACTCTCTAATACATCAACATCCTCAAGTACTAGGTGATATACCCTCACTAGACACATACATGTACACTCATATTTGTCCATACCAATGCCCAACGCTCAACATATAGCACAAGTCATTTTACCTAGCACAACATATTCTAACACTATCATACTCTCCTATACACTTATGGGTACTATTCTATCATGGCACACTCACTAGTACCTCTCCTGAATACACATTCTTCTCCTCATGACAGCCAAGTATCAAGCACTAATAGAATATCATGCTCCATTAATACCAAAACACAATTTTATGATTCGATTGATACTTGGATCCCTCAACTATATGAATTTATATTTATATAAAATATACATGATGACATGATACCAACACCTATAATCATAAATTGGTGCACTAATATCCATCATAACTCTCTTATTTCTAATACCAAATACTAACTATACTCTGATACCTATCATAGAAATTATTGTTACAAAGGTACTGCACGATGAGTCATTTCTAGGCTTATACACTAATACTTACTGCTCACCTACTCTATGAAGAACCACTCAAATACTCATAAGCTATAATTTCAACAATTAACACTGATACTCTACTCGACACAATATATTTGCAGGTTTCAAAGCTACTGCACTATCCAACGAATCTCATGAACTAATGAAAAGGTTCTATAAGGAACTGAACTAGAGGCACTAAACATATCTCTATCATGAGCTAGTAAGGGTGATGGAACAAAATTTAATGATAACAAGAGTGGAATGATAAAGATGATATGTTAATTTAAGATACAATCTGATAATCATATACGTCTATCCGAAATTATGTTATCCAGAATTCTCGCCACGCTAGTAAGCAAAGCTGTGATAAACTATAGAGTCCATAACTAAGGTATATACCTCCATAATCATGTGATCTAGAACACGTCAACCGGTATGGCTGCGAGAAACTCTAAAAGTATATCCAAAATCAGGTCTCTACGTTTTTGTCACGCCAGCTACTACGGCTGCGATAAATTCTAGACTTCATAACTAAGGCAGACGATTACCATTCTCACTGTCCTCATCCAAATATGTCATCAGAATATACCTCAATTCAGTCCATAAAATATATCTCGATATAAGAATCAAATTCAATAACGAACATTAAGAATCAAATTCAACAACAAATCATCAAGAATCAAATTGAACAATGAACATGTGAAGGTGAAAGAAAACAAGTGAAAATGAATTTTAAAATAGAGTTTATAGTAAGATTCTCAAGGGTCATTCCAGAAATATTTCAAGAATTCCTAATATGTGATTGAGTACCATACTTCCTATAATCCATCAATTATATTTTATTGCAGGCTCGCAGCAGTACATCTAGGCCGAAGTACTACCACGATATCGCACTATTTGCGAAGACGAGAGCTGCATGAGCTATCATAAAAAAGTGTCACGATCCGCACCTGGACGATGGTAGAACACTGTCTAGACCTCAATAAAATTATACTAATACAACTAGTTCGATCATGTACTCAATCACAATATACTAAAGGAAGAATGAATAAGGAAGATAATCAAACAACAATCTCAAAGAGATGAAACTAAGATGGCATTGCAATAGAAGAATACTAGTCTAGATCTCACCAGAAATCACCTCTAGTTCCATAATGCAAAAGTAGTCCTGACTATAGCAAAATATCATGATGTCACAACAAGACCCTCTCTATTGGTGGAAAGCTCATTCTGCCTTGTCACGTTCATTCTGCCTTGTCACGTACAGAGCTTAGTTACCATCTATATATTATCAGCGTGCAGTCCTCCCACGAAGGTTATCACGGTCATCGAGAAGCTCTTCATCAGCTTTCCGTGGGGTCAAAAAATGGGGGGTGTCCCGTAAAATTTGGGCTAGCTGGAAAACTATTGTCAGACCTTTGGAGGAGGGTAGTTTGGGAGTTAGAAGACTGTCAGAAATGGTTAATGCCTTCTCGGTGGTGGATGATTAAAGCTCACTCTTCTCTGTGGTCCAGCTAGATGAAGGCCATATATAATTCCTCCATACATCCGTCGTGTGCTATTGCCAATAGTGCCTGTGACACTGGTTTGGAGGCGTCTCCTGGCGAGGAGGGATGAGTAGGTGAGGGGGACTCGGACGTCCTGGATGAAGACAGGACGAGCATGGGAAAGCTGCGATTGGTGGCTAATCGGTCTGCTCAGCAGGTGGGGGGGCTAGGTCTGTACTTCTCAGGCGGGTGGCAGGGGGTTTTTTCGCCCAGAAGTCATCATTCGTGACATGTGGATCCCCCCAGGATGCTGGGATTTCTCCACAATCATGAGGCAGTTCGGACGGCCAGTTGCGAATGATATAAGAGCTGCTGATATCCGAGTGGAGGACTGCAAGGATCAGTTGCTTTGGGCTCCTTCCACAGTGGTTCATTCTCGACGGGATCGACGTGGCTGAAGGTAAGGCTGCACTCTGCTCTGGACCCTCTTCTCTCGTGCTTGTGGGACTTATGCATCCCCGTTAAGTGGTCTATTCTGCTGTGCACATCCTGAAAAGAAAACTTCCTTCAGATGATGTATTGCTTCACTTTGGTTTTTCTCTAGTGTCTAGGTGTCATTGTTTTAGGCTGATGATAAAGTCACTACAAAATACACTTGGAGCTAGCCCAGTATTGGGGATAGCCAATTAATGAATGAAATTTATTCATACTAGTCCAAACATTACTCCCTCCTCCCAAACCCCCCAAACCTCACCACCGGAGCCCTCCTCCTCCCTTTCTTGTCGGAGCCCTCCTCCTCCACTTCTTCCATTTGAAACCTAAAATTTTGCAATCTCCATCTCTTCAAATTCCAACCATTAATCGATGGCTCCCAAACTCTCAAAAGAATCAAGGTACAATTCTTTCTCCTCCTTCAATTTATAATATTTTTTATTGTATTTCAAAAAAATTTAAAAAATTATCTTTCCAATCTTAAAATTATAGTCCTGAATGTAGTTTTAACGTATTTCTGGAGTCTCGAACCCGATTTTAGGGCATACAAGTTTGACATTCGTCGAACGTATAGGACAGAAACATGCGGGATGTAGACATTTTACAGTCCTATATACATTGTGGACTGTTAAAATATCTGCAGTCCTTTATGTATATAGGACTGTAGAAATTTCTGCAATCCTGTATACATATAGGACTGTAAAAATTTCTGCAATCCTGTATACATATAGGACTGTAGAAATTTCTACAGTCCTGAATATTCAATTAATTTTGGGATGTTAAAATATATATCTTTTTTGTCTTATAGTCACGACCTTCAGAAGAACATTGAGGATGAATGTATCATAAGAAGACTCCCTACTGCGTCGATACGTAAGGAACGCAATGTTCAGCGTGCTGTTGAACCAGACCTCACTATCCTCGACCCTGAGGCACCCCCTCAAGTTAGGAAACATCGACTGATGAAGAAGACTGTAACTCGTTCGAAGAGACGTGCTCCTAGTACTTTTGGTTCTTCTTCCTCCTCCGATGAAGACATACCAACCGTCCAAAATTGGCCAACTGATGGTTCAGAACCTTCTTAGCATGCAGATAGTCCATTCGAGACTCGACCACCAACCCTTGGAAACCGGCCTACTGATGGTTCATGACCTTCTCAGCAGCCAGATAGTCCAGTCGAGACTCATCCAAACGGTTGCTCTATGTTGCCTTCGATCGAGAACCATATTGCATACCAAATATGGAACAATCCGGTAAGTACATCACGTTATGATAATTTTATATATAGTTCTAAGTTCTAAGTTCATCCAATTATTTATAGATAACTATATTTTATATATAGGTATAAGTTCATCCAATTGTTTACTTTTCAGGAGAGTTCTCGTATGTTAACGGTGATCAACCATGGCAAAATGGGCAATACATGGGGGTTTAAATTTTTCGGAGACGATGTCAAGGCTAAAATCAATCCCACTAGTTTACAAAATTTGGATAACTACTCATATACGACGGTGGACAATGCACTCATATCAGTATTTGTAGAACGATGGCATCCAGAAACCAACACTTTCCATCTACCAAATGGGGAGTTGGCGATTACCCTGGATAACGTCCATCATATATTGGGACTTATGGTTGATGGTCAAGTAATGATGAATCACACTTTTGACGAATCGAGCATTAACTTTTACGACCATATCGTGGATTATGTATCAGGCTGTCTGGGAGTTGATGCGACGAGTTTTATAACCCTTCGAGACTTCAAGAAGTTGTACGGACTTCCTTTAAAATATTTGGAGGAGACATTCGATGATCTGGACCCCGAAGTGGATAATAGCGATAATGTGGCTCGTGGATATATGCAGTTCATCTTAGAGGCTACACTGTCATGCCCCAATCCTAAAAATATATGGAATTAGGCTACGTGGCAATAGCCAACTGTCACGTCTCCGAGGATATTCCAATTTAATGGATCCAACGAAGAGTGCTACGCTGTTCTAAATAACTATCATGTCTCAATATCAATCAACAACAGGTAAACTAATCTCATCCACAATATAAACAGCAAGAAGTACTAAATAAACTGCTGGAAGATAAACACCAGTCTCAAGATATCATAATACAACCAATAATGTCTGATGGAAACAAATCCACTACTATGACGAAATAAAATACTAAAATGATAGATAAAAGATAACGACTAGGCATCGGCTGACTAGATAATGATGCTCCCAATCCTAAGCAGAATGCCTACCAGTTGATCACGGAAACTCTGACGGTATCACCTCTAGCTCCTCCTCGGTAGCGTACCTCGTCTCCTGTCCTGGGCCGTACGCTGTGGGGTAATATGCCTCATCCAAATCTGAAAAGGTACCAGATCCTCAGAGGGACGTAACAAGATACATAGAAGCATGCCATATATAAATACTGAATAAAATAAATACAGTAAAGGGTATGCTAACCATCTAAGTGAATGCAATATGAGAACAAATTTGGTACGTCTGGGTAGGCGTAGGCATAACGTCCAACACCCCGAAGAGCGTGGCAGCAGTACAGTATATCGTCCATATCGCTTCGAAGAACGTGACAGCAGTAAAGTATATCGTCCATATCACTCCGAAGAACGTGGCAGCAGTATAAAGGGAGTCATTGGATCCGTGGCTCCTCTGGATACTACGGACTCTAATGGGTGTATCCATATGCCTACTAATGTCCTCCCCGCCCAATGTAGATACGCAAGTCGAATACTCGATGTGCATACCACGTATCTATATGCCAGTCTCTAACACTAAAATATAACCTGAATTACGTACTAACCGTGATATAAGTTATAGGCACCGATAGCTAGTCGAGTACGCAAATCCGCATCCCAATATGAATATGTCTCAGTGAACGTGTAAGGGTGTCAGGTCTCAGAAGATAACAGAGTATCCTCCAATAGGGGTGAGTCTGCTAATGACTAGGTCAAGTACACTAACCATCGACGTATCCTCGAATGCACCCGAGTCAATCTCGGACGCGCACAATTGTATAAAAAGAAAAAAACAACAAGAATACAGTACAACATGCGTATAATTTAAATTAGACAATAAATATGACAAGGTATCTTGCCTGGGTCCTGAAGCTGTGAATGCCAATAGCCGGCTCCTGTAGCGTCTCCTGGCTGATCCAATGATCCTAACACACAATATAATATAGAAATCTAACATCAGACACTAAGACAATATGTACACACGACTACGACGCTACTCTTGGGTACTGTCACAAGTTCACGACTGGTCGAATACAGCATCACGTGTGCACGTAGCTAGGGGGTACACGCGTTCTATCCTCGGTCAACGTGCGCCTTGAGACAATAAATACTACGTCTAGGGTTTTACAAAGCTTCATTATGTCTAGTACCCTTGTTGGTCCTGAAATTCCCATATTCAGCATACTTGGTGATGTCTAAGTTTTATTGATGATATTCATGTTTCTAACAACAGGTCTTATGATTAAGTAATGGTTAGTTATTAAACCAATTCTAAATCTTGTTAATCAACATGCCATCATATACCTAGTTAGGGTTAATTGAGTTTTTGTCCAATACTACAAGTCTTAACACGATGACACAACGATCATATATAGATACATTATAAGAAGGGAAGAGTCAGGTGTTTACCTAGTTGACAGGACGAGGGTCTCCTCGCTGACGGGTCATCCTCCGGCGAGTAGTGGCTCCGGCGTCGGCCGATGGCAGACAGCAGCGGCAGTGGCAGCAGCAGTAGTCGCAGCGGATGTAACAGCGACGGCTTAGGCAGCGGCGGGGGCGACTGAAGGTGGTGTGGGGGTGACTGACCGGCCGTGGGGGAGCGGTCAGGGTAGGCCTGGAATGGTGGTGGGCGGTGACCGAGGCGGCGGGGTCGCTCGGGTGCAGCGGCTAAGGGGTCGGGTTGATTGGGAGGTTGGGATGGTGGTGGTTGGCGTCGGTGTCAGCGGTGGCAGGCGGTGGACAGGGTGGTCCGGTCGCGGAGGGGGTCCGGTGACCGCGGTGGGCTGGTGATGGCCGGTGATGTCGGGGGAGCTCGGGTGCAAGGGGAACGGCTAGGGTTTTGATGAATAGTAAAAATTAGGGTTTCATGTGGGAGTATGTATATTTATAGGTGTTGGCTCTCGTGGGCTATCCTTGATATTTGGGCCTGCCAGGGCTCGAGGGTGGGGTTGGTCCATATTTAAGGTGTACACGGGCTTGGTCTAGTCCTGTTTTTTTGGTGAACTTGGCCTCAACTTAATTAAATTACAGCTTAATGCGCAAGGCGCTCACTTACGAATATGGCAAAGCTAAGATGGGACGCAATGACGGGTATCTAAGTTTGCACAATGGTCAGAGGGGTAACTTGGCATGTCTAAGAGATGTTCGTGATCTTGGATGGAAGATAACTACTGGTGTGGTGCTCCATTCTCGAAACAACGGCAAGGTATATTAGGACAAATAATTATTGCACATTTATTTCAATTGTATCCAATATTCTAAGTCCCTCTATTTAATTTAAATCGAACCCTAAATTGGTCGAGGGGGTTTACAATCTACCCTCCTTAGAGTATTTTGTCCTCGAAATTAAAAACATACACATGGTAAAAAATACTGACTGAATCTAAAATATCAATAAGTACCTAGTCCTTCGAAGAGATGGGGATAGCGCTGTCTAATATCCTCCTCGTGTTCCCAAGTCGACTCGCCTGGAGCATGATGCCTCCATACGACATGAACTAGGGGGATAGTCTGACCTCGCAATACCTTCTCACTTCTGTCTAGAATCTCCACCGGCACCTCTTCGTATGATAAACTCGGGCCGTCTGTGATCTTGGAATGGTCAAGTACATGACTCGGATCCGGTATGTACCTCCTCAGCTGAGATACATGGAAAACGTCATGGACTCCTGCCAAAGTCTGCGACAAGGCTAATCTGTAAGCAACCTCTCCGACGCGTTCTAATACGTCGAATGGTCCGATGTACCTCAGACTCAGCTTTTCTCTGCCTCCAAATCTGATAGTCCCTCGAGTAGGTGAGATCTTTAAAAATACGAGATCTCCAACCTGGAACTCTAGGGGTCGTCGATGCGCATTCGTTCAATGCTTCTGCCTATCCTGTGCTGCTAGTAGATGCCCTTGGATCTTCTTCACCTTCTCTACTGTACAAACAACCAACTCTGGTCCGAGAATCTGTCTCTCGCCTATATCGCTCCAGCATATTGGAGAACGACACTTCCTGCCATACAACGCTTCATAGGGAGCCATCTGGATGCTCTCTTGATAGTAGTTGTTGTAGGAAAACTTGACCAAATGCAAATGGTCCTTCCATGATCCTCCAAAATCTAGCATGCATGCTCTTAACATGTCTTCCAAAGTCTGAATGGTGTGCTCCGAATGACCATCTGTCTGTGGATGATATAATGTGCTAAACTTCAGGCGGATACCGAGGCTCTCTTGCATACTCTGCCAAAAGTAAGATGTAAACCTCGTATCCCTGTCAGACACGATGCTAACTGGCACTCCATGCAGTTGCACAATCTCTCTCATGTACATCTCTGCTAAGACCTCTGTAGATTGCCCAACTCTAAAGGGTAGAAAGTGTGCAGACTTGGTGAGTCTATCTATGATTATCCATACTGCATTGCGACCACTAGGACTCCTCGAAAAACCCGTAACAAAGTCCATAGTGATGTGCTCCCATTTTTACTCCGGTATAGGTAGTGGTTGAAGCAATCATACAGATCTCTGATGCTCAGCCTTGACTTGCTGACACACCAGGCACTTGGCCACAAAGCATGCTATCTCTCTCTTCATTCCATGCCACCAGTAGTACTGTCTCAAGTCTTTGTACATCTTCATGCCTCCTGGATGAATAGAATATATTGAACTGTGTGCCTCTGTCATCAACTCCTGCCGAAGCTCTCCATTTGGAACATAGAGACGATCTCCATATCTCAAAGTTCCGTCTTCATGTATACGCAGTCCTGTCTGTATTCCAGCCTCTGTCCTCTGTCTAAGCCTCTGAAATCTGGCATCTGTTGGCAAAGCAGCCTTGATTCTCTCCACTAATGTCGACTGCAATCGAAAACTCAAAAACTGTCCGTCTACTCCGGGCATAATGACTTCTATACCCATCTGCTCTATATCTCTCAACAGATGTTGTTGAGTAGTCAAGAAGAATGTCATGGGTCTTCTTCTCAAAGCATCAGCTACCATGTTGGCCTTTCCCGGATGGTACTGTAGCTCAATTTTGAAGTATGTCATCACTTCAAGCCAACATCTCTGTCTCAGATTCAGGTCCTTCTGAGTGTAGACGTACTTTAAGCTTTTGTGGTCAGTAAATATCTCCACTCTTTCTCCATATAAGTAGTGTCTCCAAAGTTTCAAAGCAAAAATTACTGCGGCAAGCTCCAAGTCATGGGTGGGATAGTTCTTCTCGTGAGTTCTCAACTGTCTAGAAGCATAGGATAGAACCTTCCTGTGCTGCATCAAGACGCATCCTAGTCCTTTCCCAGATGCATCGCTATAGATCACGAATCCTCCGAGTCCAGACGGTATGGTTAAGATAGGTGTTGTAGTCAAACGCTTCTTCAGCTCATCGAATGCTTTCTGGCACTCCTCTGTCCAAGTGAACTCCTGCTCCTTACGGGTCAGGCGGGTCATCGGCTCTGCAATCTTCGCAAAGTTCTCCACAAACCTCTGGTAATATTCGGCAAGTCCTAGGAAACTTCTCACTTCTGAGACATTGGTAGGGGTTGGCCATGTCTCTACTGATAAAATCTTCACCGGATCTACCAAAATACCATCTCCTGAGATAACGTGTCCGAGAAAAGTGACATGATCTAGGAGAAACTCGCACTTGTTCGGCTTAGCATAAAGCCTCTCTCTCCTCAGGGTCTCCAACACTAGTCTCAAGTGCTCTTCGTGTTCCTCGTGGCTCTTCGAATACACTAAAATGTCGTCGATGAAGACTACCACGAAACGGTCTAAGTATTGGTGGAATACTATGTTCATCAAGTTCATAAATACAACTGGCACATTTGTCAGTCCAAAAGGCATCACTAAGAACTCGTAGTGACCATAACGAGTCCTGAATGATGTCTTTTGAATGTCTTCTCTCCGTACCTTTACTTGATGATAATCCGATCTCAAGTCAATCTTTGTGAATACCACTGCTCCTGTCAACTGGTCGAATAAATCATCAATCCGCGACAGGGGTACTTGTTCTTGATGGTCAAAGCATTAAGGGCTCTATAATCAATGCACATACGTATTGTTCCATCCTTCTTAGGTACAAACAATACTTGTGCTCCCCAGGGTGATGCACTAGGACGGATAAATCCCTTGCTCTTGAACTCCTCTAATTGTAGTTTTAACTCATCTAACTCCTTCTTCGTCAATCGGTACACATTAGAAGATACCGGTGCTGCTCCAGGTACTAGCTCAATAGTAAACTCTACGTCTCTTTCTGGTGGTAAGCCTAGCAATTCTTCAGGAAACACATCCTCGAATTCTGCAACTATTGGTGGGGGTGCAATCTCCATAGACATGTAAGTTCCAGCTGTTTGTCCTACTCCTTGTTCGACGGTCCCTCGCATGTACTCGAACTCCGGTTGATCTGGCGGTCTAAAGGTAACGCTACCCTTCCGGCAGTTCAGTACGATATTATACTGGCTTAACCAGTCTATGCCTAGCACAACATCAAAGTACGGCATGGGTAATACCAAGAATCGTGCTCTCGTTTCTCTACCACATAGGACTACCGAACACGTTCTAGTAGTGCTGGTAACCGGCACGATACCTCCTCCGGTAAGAATATTCTAACTCTTAGGTAAGGGGGAAGTAGCTACTCTATGCATTGCTACAAATTTACTAGATATGAATGACAAGGTAGCTCCAAAATCAAACAATGCAGTCGCAGGTAATGATGCAACTAAAATGGTACCTATGATAGCTTCTCCTTCTGTTTCCTCCTCTATAGCTGCTAGTGAAAAGGCCTGTCCGTGCCTCTGCCCTCCGGTCTGCTGTCGAGCTCGGTCAAACTGTGCCTCCTGTGGGGCCAAGGGTGGTCCCCTCTGAAATCCTCCGGGTGCTGGTGGACGTTGACCTCCTGGCAGGGGTAGTATCCTCGGAACTGGTGCTGCTGGACTCTGTCCGGCCGACGGTGCTGTCTCTCTGCACTGTGGGCAGTCTCGGACCTGGTGCTGGTCTGACCCACAAATCAGACATGTCCTCAGTCTCTTTCTGCAGTCCTTCTCGTAATGTCCTCTCTTCCCACAGTGGTAGCAAGTCGGAAGCTCCCTTTGCTGGTATGGCGTTGTCCTCTGCTGTATCTGTGCTCCGGGACGACGGATCGGTCCTCCTATTCTAGGCTGGGCTCTGGCTGGTACGGCTGTGTTGGAACGTCTTGCTCCTCTGTCGATGGCCTCCTGGACTCTCGCCTCTGAAAGAACCTCTTCATATGAAATTCTCTCATGTGCGGTGGTATACCTCTGTAGCTCGAAGGTGAGGCCGTGATGGGATCTTTGGACCTTCTCTAGATCATTGGGTATCAAGACGGCACCAAATCTGCTAAGGCGGTTGAACTCTGCGTCATAGGCATCAACAGTTATGTTTTCCTGTTCTAGATGTAGGAACTGGAGTACAGGGCATTTCTGACTGTAGCCAAAAAATACTTCGCGTTAAAGTATTCTAAGAACTGTTCCCAAGTCTGGTTCTTGTCTACACTGCGCTCAATAAAATCCCACCAGTGATGGGCATTGCCTTTTAGTTGGGCCCTCACTGCGGTCATCCAAAGGTCTAGATGCAGAGCCTCTAGTAGCATCTCGGTGTTGGCGAACCAATCGGAGATCTGCTCTACAGTCTCGTTGCCTGAGAAAGTATCTGGTCCAATCTGTCGAAAACATCTTACAGTGCCACCTGTCTGGGCTGGTACAGGTGTTGGTACTGGTGTTGTAACAGGTGTTGTAACAGGTGTCCTCTCTAGTACTGCCATCAAACTCTGTCTCAACGTCTCTGTCTGATGCCACTGTGCTTGTATCATAGTCTGAAAGAACTAAAGCATCTGTGGCTGTCCATCTAGCTGTGGCATCTGGGGTGGATAAGGTGGAGGTGGTGGTAATGGAACCTCTGGCTGTGCGGTAGGGGTATCCTCAGATGTCGGCCTCTCAGTCTGTGGCATCGGCGTAGCCCCTGAAGTCTGGCCCTCATAATGCTGCATGGGGATCGTCTGGGAAGTCTGTCCCTCGTGCTGTGGTGTAGGATCGCCCTGAGAAGTCTCGTGCCAATGTATCAGCGGGGCCTATTGAAATACCGCGGCCTGTGGTGATGGTTGCCCTCCAGGTAGTCCTTGGGGTATCTCCTCTCCCTGGGTGGTGTTGGCTGGCACCACGGTACTGGGTGCTCCTCGTCCACTGCGCAAGTTTATCTTGCTGCAAGAGATAGGACTTCATTAAAAAGAGTACGGAATCAAACAAACAGGATACAGGTATTTAAAAGTAACACGAAGGAAGTTCAAAGACGTAATCAAAGTGGATGAGACCTAGTAATTTCTATCCTATTGCAGGCTCGCTGGGCATGTTACCATACCACAATGATAAAGTAGACCTGCATGGGCCACCACTAAAACCATGTCACGCCCCAATCCCAAAAAAATATAGAATTAGGCCACGTGGCAATAGCCAGCTGTCACGTCTCCGAGGATATCCCAATTTAATGGATCCAACGAAGAGTGCTACGCTGTCCTAAATAACTATCATGTCTCAATATCAGTCAACAACAGGTAAACTAATCTTATCCACAATATAAACAGCAAGAAGTACTAAATAAACTGCTGGAAGATAAACACCAGTCTCAAGATATCTTAGTACAACCAATAATATCTGGTGGGAACAAACCCACTACTATGACAAAATAAAATACTGAAATGATAGATAAAAGATAACGACTAGGCATCGGTTGACTAGATAATGATGCTCCCAATCCTAAGCAGAATGCCTACCAGCTGATCATGAAAACTCTGACGGTATTACCTCTAGCTCCTCCTCGGTAGCGTACCTCGTCTCCAGTCCTGGGCCATACACTGTGGGGTAATATGCCTCATCCAAATCTGGAAAGGTACCAGGTCCTCAGAGGGACGTAACAAGATACATAGAAGTATGCCATATATAAATACTGAATAAAATAAATACAGTAAAGGGTGTGCTAACCATCTAAGTGAATGCAATGTGAGGACAACTTTGGTACGTATGGGTAGGCATAGGCATAACGTCCAACACCCTGAAGAGCATGGCAGCAATGCAGTATATCGTCCATATCGCTCCGAAGAACGTGGCAGCAGTACAGTATATCGTCCATATCGCTCCGAAGAACGTGGCAGCAGTGTAAAGGGAGTCATTAGATCCGTGGCTCCTCTGGATACTACGGACTCCAATGGGTGTATCCCATACGCCTATTAATGTCCTCCCCGCTCAATGTAGATACGCAAGTCGAATACTCGACGTGCATACCACGTATCTATATGCCAGTCTCTAACACTAAAATATAACCTAAATTACGTACTAACCGTGATGTAAGTTACACGCACGATAGCTAGTCGAGTACGCAAACCCGCATCCCAATATGAATATGTCTCTGTGAACGTGTAAGGGTGTCAGGTCTCAGAAGATAACAGAGTATCCTCCAATAGGGGTGAGTCTGCTAATGACTAGGTCAAGTACACTAACCAGCGACGTATCCGTCGAATGCACCCGAGTCAATCTCGGACGCGCACAGTTGTATAAAAAGAAAAAAATAACAAGAATACAATACAACATGTGCATAATTTAAATTAGACAGTAAATATGGCAAGGTATCTTGCCTGGGTCCTGAAGTTGTGAATGCCAATAGTCGGCTCCTGTAGCGTCTCCTGGCTGATCCAATGATCCTAACACACAATATAATATAGAAATCTAACATCAGACACTAAGACAATATATACACACGACTACGACGCTACTCTTGGGTACTATCGCAAGTTCACGACTGGTCGAATACAGCGTCACGTGTGCACGTAGCTAGGGTGTACACACATTCTATCCTCGATCAACGTGCGCCTTGAGACAATAAATACTACGTCTAGGGTTTTACGAAGCTTCATTATGTCTAGTACCCTTGTTGGTCCTAAAATTCCCATATTCAGCATACTTGGTGATGTCTAAGTTTTATTGATGAATTTTATGTTTCTAACAACAGGTCTTATGATTAAGGAATGGTTAGTTATTAAACCAATTTTAAATCTTGTTAATCAATATGCCATCATATACCTAGTTAGGGTTAACTGAGTTTGTGTCCAATACTACAAGTCTCGACACGATGACACAATGATCATATGTGGATACAATACAAGGAGGGAAGAGTCAGGTGTTTACCTATTTGATTTGACGAGGGTCTCCTCTCTGACAGGTCATCCTCCGGCAAGTAGTGGCTCCGGCGTCGGCCGGCGGCAGACAGCAGCGGCAGCGGCAGCAGCAGTAGTCGCAGCGGATGTAACAGCAGCGGCGGCGGCTTAGGCAGCGGCGGGGGCGGCTGAAGGTGGTGCGGGGGTGACTGACCGGCCGCGGGGGAGCGGTCGGGGTAGGCCTGGAATGGTGGTGGGCGGTGACCGAGGCGGCGGGGTCGCTCGGGTGCAACGGCTAAGGGGTCGGGTTGATTGGGAGGTTGGGATGGTGGTGGTTGGCGTCGGTGTCAGCGGTGGCAGGCGGTGGGCAGGGTAGTCCGGTCGCGGAGGGGGTCCGATGATCGCGGTGGGCTGGTGGTGGCCGGTGATGTCGGGCACTGGGGGAAGCTCAGATGCAAGGGGGAAACGGCTAGGGTTTTGATGAATAGTAAAAATTAGGGTTTCATGTGGGAGTATGTATATTTATAGGTGTTGGCTCTCGTGGACTATGCTTGATATTTAGGCCGGCCAGGGCTCAAGGGTGGGGTTGGCCCATATTTAAGGTGTACACGGGCTTGGTCTAGTCCTATTTTTTTGGTGAACTTGGCCTCAACTTAATTAAATTACAGCTTAATGCGAAAGGCGCTCACTTACGAATATGGTGAAGCTAAGGTGGGACGCAATGACGGGTATCTAGGTTTGCACAATGGTCAGAGGGGTAGCTTGGCATGTCTAAGAGATGTTCGTGACCTTGGGTGGAAGATAACTACTGGTGTGGTGCTCCATTCTCGAAACAACGGCAAGGTATATTAGGACAAATAATTATTGCACATTTATTTCAATTGTATCCAATATTCTAAGTCCCTCTATTTAATTTAAATCAAACCCTAAATTGGTCGAGGGGGTTTACAGTCGGCATTCCGGATAAATCTGGAACGTCGATACATGCTAAATATCTTCTGAATTTTGATGACATAGACACGGTAGAAGAAATATCTTGGGGAAGCGGTATACTAGCATACCTTTATCGCGAGCTTGGTGCGACATCCCGCGTCGGTTCCAAGACAATATCCGGATGCCAGACTCTTCTCCATGTATAGATATATCTTTTTCAACTTATATACATAATAGAAAATTTTGTTGTTAATTTTTTGAGTATTTTTTTTAACTTGATTACGTGAAGGCATGGATATACGAGCACTTTCCAACCCTGAAGCAGGCTAAACTTAACCGAGGGTATGATGAGCACCTTCCTAGAATGTGCAGATAGAAGCCAACTAAAAAAGATACCAAACGTCCACACACATTGGCCGTCCTACGGAATGCACTTGAAGATATGACGATAGAAGAGGTGAATTGAGACCTAATTTATTAATGTTTGGTAATAATTTACTAAATTACGTTATACTAAATTACGTTATGCTAAATTTTATGCGTTGCAGATTGTTTGGGATCCATATCATGATTTACGATAGAGTAGTCGTCCATTGCAACCAGTCGCTTTATATCACGGTCTGATAAGTTGTCATAAAATCGAGGAGCCTTATATGCCTGATAGAGTGCTCCGTCAATTTGGCTACGTACAAACAGTCCTGAAGCGCACATTAAAAATGATAAGTGCTCCGAGAAGTACAAAACCGCTAAACTATATTCCTGCGGCGTTCAACTGGGTCTCGGACTTCTCCATTGAGTGGCAACGTCACATTATTAGAGAAACTGAACGACAAGCAGCAGTAAATATGACGGAATGTAGCGACGACTACCACGCCTACTACGCTGGTGTCGGACTACCTACGTTGTTCAAACGCGGAGGCGATATTGTGCGTGTACCATCAGATCTCTCTGCCAAATCTGTCTTGTATACTGTATTGGTTAAGATGGTGAGGTAACCAACTTTTAGTTTGAAGATATGTAAATGTTTATAACCTAACAAATTTTATGAATTGTCATTAATAAGCTAGGAAAACAAAAAAGTTGGGAAGAAGCCTCGTTAGTTGCCAGGGTGCGAATTATATGGAAATCAGTGAGGAGCTACAGTACATCGACAACACTGAAGATTTTCCTTTCTCGAAAAATAAAGAGCAATGTACAAAGAGGCGGCATGAAGTTTAGGCCATGTTTCAAGAAGCCTTTATATGAAACTTTACTACAGTTTCTGTTTCAAGACATGTAAAACTTTGAAGTTGTAAAACTTTAACTGGTTATGTTTTGTTTAATCTTAACATGTAAAACTTTGAAGTTGGCTGTAACTTTGTGTCTCAAATTTTTTATTGGTTATATTTTGTTTAAGTTGGTTGTCATATTTTTGACTGGTTATTTTTGTTTAACTAGGACAGGAGACTAAAACTAGGACCGTCCAAATTTTGACAGTCCTAATAGCTTATGGGACTGTCAAAATCCTGACAGTCCTAGTTTTATATATAAATGTGCAGAGACAGTGGGTTAAAACTAGGACCGTCCAGATTTTGACAGTCTTGATAGCTTATGGGACTGTCAAAATCCTGACAGTCCTAGTTTTATATATAAATGTGCAGAGACAGTGGGTTAAAACTAGGACTGTCAAAATTTTGACAGTCCTGATAGCTTATGGGACTGTCAAAATCCTGACAGTCCTAGTTTTATATATAAATGTGCAGAGACAGTGGGTTAAAACTAGGGCTGTCAAAATTTTGACAGCCCTGATAGCTTATGGGACTATCAAAATACTGACAGTCCTAGTTTTAACCCACTGTCTTTGCATATCGACATATATAAAACTAGGACTGTCAAGATTTTGACAGTCCCATAAGCTATCAGGACTGTCAAAATTTTGACAGTCCTAGTTTTACCCACACAGTCCTACATTTTCTAAAAAATTTTGGGATTTAAACATATATATATATATATATATATATATATATATATATATATATATATATATATATATATATATATATATATATGTTGGAAAAGATACCAAAGCTCAACATACAGGACTCATTGCAGAACATATAGTACTTTATTTTATTTCTTTCATAGTCACTATCTATTGTACTATCACGCTATAAAAGTATAAGATGTTAAGTTCCATTTCTATCGCATACTTAATTACAAAATGATACAAAAGTATAAGATGTATCAATCAATTAGAATATCAAAGTAGTCCTTAGGCAAGATTTTGGGATCCTCCATCTTCATCATCTTCTTATAGACAGCAATTGCATCCATGTAGGGTGTCGTCCATGCGATTGCTTCCTCTGGTGTGTGTTTATACCAAAGCGTAGAAGGTGGAGGAATAGGAGAATGACCGATCAACCTTGGGATGACAAAGTGTTGTCCGACAAGCCCTATCAAACATAGATTGGATAGTCTGTGTTCGGCCAGGGGAGCGCACATTGGAAAGAAAGTATTCTTAATGCTTGTGAGATAATTACAATAGGTATCTTATACCTATTAGAGAATACGTATGCAGCAGGCGGGACATCCATGTAATGGTCTGGTTCGGTAACTGTGTTCGTACAAGATATGCTTGCCAACAAATCTCCAATAATTTCTTCGTCGAGTATCTGCCTATAGAAGGGTAGACGAGACTCCAACTCCTCGTACAGATCTACCCTAACCTGTCTCTATCCTGGTTCAACTGAATAGCCAAGATGTCTTACGAGTGCATGAAATCCACAATGGCCATCCCTAGGAACATCAACAATAGACCAAATAAAATTCCGTATCTCAGGTAGAAAATTTTGAATGTATAGACTCTATGAATCAGAGAAGTTATTTAAACCCTCTGCCATGACTGCATCGTTCGTTTTCTGTTTCTTCCCCCTTCGAATAGTAAGCTTACTCTCTTTTTTTGAAATTATCACACTTTCGATAATCGACTTTGACTCAACTTGCTCTAAATTGCGTTCAATATGTTCAAACAAGGATGGATCTCTTTTAGTTGTCTCTACCTCCTTTTTTTTTGCTCTACTCATTCTTGAGTGTGGTCTTCCCTTAGGAGTTCGAACAACAGATGGCTCTTGCAATCGAGTTATTATCGGGACTGTAATTTCTTAGATTTTAACCTCAATGGATTTTTTCTCCGATTCTGATGCGACACACCACCTTGCATGAAGGAGTTTCACTTATGGCAAAGAAAAGAAATCATCGTGAACTTCCACCGTCAATATGATCGACAACTATCTCCAACGTTGATCAATAACATCTATTAGAATAGGTATAGATTGATGATGATATTCGTTAATCTCATGTGCACAAGAAAGGTCGAGTGAATGTCGATATGAACAACCGTAAACCTCGGGATTATAACCAACGAACTTTGACCTACTAATCTCCTCAAGCAATAAGCCCAAGGCCTTGTGAGATACTACATGGATTAAAGCATCTAAGAGGTGTTCATGCTTGTATTCATGCTTTGCAATATTGAGGCTCGTCTTAAATGATGCTACAATCTCGTTCACCGTGGAAATAATCATCAAATGAATCGATTGCCAAACGGAGACAAAATTACCGACCAATGACCGTAGATATCTTTTTAAACTTGAGTGTGATCCTTCGACCCGGTTCGTAGTGATTGTGCCATAATGCTTCACCATGTTCGTCGATGCTAAGACGAATTATTCTTTATGTGGTTCTAGCCAATTATCTTTAATATAAGAAATGCATGTTGGGTTACTCATCTCCCACTTTTGTTTGAACATGTACCATATTGTGTCGTAGCTGTCTTTAGTACTTGCTCGTCATATAAGACTCTAATCACTGTAGAATTCTTCGAAGCGAAGCTTGTCGATTTTACTGTCAATATTTTCAAATTTTCTCTTGCATTGAGCTTGGATATTTCGATTTATATGCCAAGTGCATAGTAGTCTATGCACATGAGAAAATACAATATCTATAGCATTTATCAGCGCGTATTCTGTCGGTAACAAAAACAGAGGGCTCTTTGTATCATGTGTAAAGGGATTGTAGTTTTCTCAACGCCCAAGTGTAATCATCTACTGTCTCACTCTTCATAAAACAAAAAGCGACTGAAAATATTTTCCCCGTAGACGTAAACCCAACAATATAAAAAAGAGGCATCTTGAACTTGTTGGTCTTATATGTACAATCAAGGGCCAACACGTCTACGAAGGACCTAGCCAAGTGTGTGCAATCAGGATGAGCCCAAAACAATTAAAGGAGTTCATCATTTTGTGGATGTCTTCTATGGTACTCCACGTAGTGATGCTCCCCAAGCAACTTCAATACTTGCTGCATCGCCATTCTTTCTTTCATATTATTATATTTTGCTATCGCCAAACTATTATAGATCGTCCTCATGGTTGACTTGTTCTCATCTTCTTTTTGTCGTACGACAGAATAAATTTGTTTGGGTGCAACTCCAGAAAGGAACAGTTCTTCAACCAACTTTCTCTCACCCTTGTTCAACCGTGCCATGTTGGCATGACCCGTAAGTGTCTCTGGAATAGGATGATTGTGTATTCCATTCTTAACTTCGACTATCCACTTTACATCTTCTACTTTTACAATCAATACCTTAAATGGACAACCATATTTTCTCGTCCCAACATTTTTCTTAGGGATTTTCTTTTAACAACACCTTTTTTCGATGTTGCCTGAATACACCTCCTCCTTCGCAATCCAGCTCTAAATATTTTTGGCCCGGCCGAGATCTGATCGATCTTGCAATGACAATGACTATGTTATGTCATCTTCCAACTTCTCTGCACCAATCTAATGCGTCTTCGTGGGATGAAAATCGAATATCCGTTGAGAATACTTTCTCCACATCAACCCTAATAGCAGGATGTACCACAGCATCTGTACGAGGTTGGTCCTATAACCAATATAAAATAATCTAAAAATTAATAACTTCAAATAATTGGCAGTCCAAATTAGGACTGTCATAATTTCAACGAATGCGAGAGCGGACATAGGCAAGGCATGGATGGACAGATGGCCAGTCTCGAGGTTCAGTCCACATTTATTGAGAGGATCAAGGCAGCCCTGCCTACAGACGCGAGATTTCGACGAATACGAGAGCGGACAGAGGCCGACATGCAGACGGGACTCAGAATTCATGAAGATAGAACATTAAGGTATGGAGATTACCTATACGTTTCGAGTGGCAAGCTACGCCAAGAGTTGATGACCGAGGCTCATAGCTCAATTTTTTCTATTCATTCCGTGGGTACGAAGATATACCGAGATTTGAGACAATATTACTGGTAGTATGGGATGAAGAGAGAGATTGCGAGATTCGTGGCGAGATGCTTGGTATGTCAGCAAGACAATGATGAATAACAGAGAACTGCAGGACTATTGCAGCCGCTTCCTATTCCCGAATGGAAGTGGGAACACATTACCATGGACTTCGTCACAGGATTCTCGCGGAGCCCTAGCGGGAAGGATACAGTTTAGGTTGTCGTAGACAGACTCACCAAGTCTGCATAATTCTTGCCTTTCAGAGTTGGGCAGTCCACGGAGATATTAGCTAACATGTATATGAGGCTGATAGTACGACTACATGGAGTGCATGTCGGCATCGTATCGGATCGTGATCGATTCCAGATTCACGTCACATTTTTGGCAGAGTATGCAGGAGAGTCTAGGAACTCGTCTCAAGTTCAGCACTGCATATCATCCACAGACTGATGGCCAGTCAGAGCGCACGATACAGATATTAGAGGATATGTTGAGAGCGCGCATGATTGATTTTGGAGGATCTTGGGAGGACCATCTACACTTGGTGGAATTCTCCTACAATAACAGCTACCAGGCTAGCATACATATGGCACCATATGAGGCACTTGTAAACTCCCTCACCCAAAATAGGTATTTTGTGTATATTTTATATTATTATATTTATTATAGATGTTGAATTTATTTAGATTATTCTCTTAATTAATTAGAAAATAATTTTTTTTAGTATATTTACTTATATAAATATTTATTTAGAATTATTTTTAGGCTATTTTAGATTATTGGGATTTTTTCATAATTTTTAGTTAATTAAAAACTAGTAACACTAATTTTCTAGGACTTTGAATAATTTATTTTATATTCAAACTTAATTAAAAATATCCCAAAATTTTATTTTATGTTCTAAATAGTCAAATATATTTTCTAGAATTTTCTTTGAATTTTCTGAATATTTTAGTATTTATTGAGAGTTATTTAGGCTAATAACTAATTTTTAGGACTTGTAGAATTTATTGTGCAATCCAAGGAATATAGAATGGACCCATGTTATTTTTTAGGATTTATAATATTATTATATATTTTCTGAAATTATTTCAAAATTTTTGGAATAATTTTAATATTTATTTTTAGTTATATGGGTAAAACTAATGTTTAGAGCTTCTCCTAATTATAGTAGGAAATCTATGAATATAAAATTATCCCAAATATTTTTCTAGAGTTTTTAAATTCAAAATATATATTTTTGTAATTTTTTCAGATTTTTATGATTATTTTTAATATTTATTTTGAGTTATTTAGATTTAAAATGACTTAAATAATGTTTTGATAAAGGCAAATCAAAAATAAATAATATAACAAAAACTATCCAATCAGATTCTGACATGTGTCAGCCTATAAATATCCTTTTAGCCGCAGGTACATCCCTATATATATATATATATATATATATATATATATATATATATATATATTATAACCCTAATTATCCTATTATTTTAGAGAGAGAGATTTTGGAGAATTGCCATCTAGGGTTCCTTCATCTTCCACAAGCCATTGCGCATAGCTCCGGACTCCAAACGAGGCCTAGTTTCTTGCGTTAGAAAGATATTGAGGTTAGCTTTCTGATTTTATAAATTTTTTTACGAAATTATGAGTATTAAATTCTGGAAAATTCGTAGAGCACAGCATGTCTGAAAATAGATGTGTTTTAATATTTTCGCTATTCCGGGAGAACCAGGAATCAGAATCATGAACCGTTTAAAGTTTCGGAAAGCTAATGTCTAGATAATTGACATATGTTTTTCTCAGAATTTAATCTGAAGCATTTATATACTGTTAATTCTGTAGAACTTCTAGATTAGAATTTAACCATCGGTGCACAATACAAAATTTGTATGTACCATAATTCCCAAAGAATTTAAATTCGGATGAGCCATAAATTCCAGCATATTTTTGACGCTGAAATCAACAAGAAATCATGCATGAAAGTTAAGTTTGTGTCGGTTGACTTTTCGGTCAACAGAGCGTCTCGATTTGCGTGCCATGAGTCTCGAGTTGATAAAATTTAGTTTCTTTGGACAAAATTTAGGAATTAACATAAAAATTAGAATAATAAGATTAAAACAGGATTTTAGAGTAATTATTACAGAATTAAATAAATTAAAATAAATTATCTTTTGACGTGATAAATTTGTAATACATAGGCTATTTGGACTGTGACTTGGACTCTGATTCATACCAGCAACAGGACCCCAGACGAGTACATTCTCTGACAGTGTTCCAGTAGGATGTAGTATTTAGCCACCACAGTTAGTTTACATCAGACCCTGAGTCGGAGAACCCAACGCGCGTTCGTACATTTACATGTACGCAAATATTATTCAATTTGGTATATATATTTATGTACGTAATTACTATATGTATTCCAATAATTATGTAAATAAATTGATGGTTATATTATTATATAGTTATATGAATATATATGTAAGTAAATGCTAATTGATAATTATGACTAAATATTCAGACTGTACGACCCTAGGACACCGTGGACTATCCCATACTTACCTTGACCATGTTGACCCTAAGAACTTATAAATTTGTCCACCTTGCGTACATTAACGTACTGGCATAGACACCTGTCAGTTGACTGACTGATTTCGTACAGTACTTGAAGACACGACACCCGCGTAATTCAATGCGTAATTGACCGTGTTAGATGACTAGTGCCACCCTAGTGTACCCCGAGTCCAGTATAAATATTGTTGTGTGTGTACTAGTGTAATAACTAATAATTTATTTGCATTATATTATATGTACATAGGATGTTGGATTTATTCTGCACGACTTTTGGAGCAGGTTATTGGTACATCGCAGCTTTCTTGCCAGGCAAGTATACCTTGCCATTGTACTGTCATTTATATTCCATATGTTGCATGCATCTTTATTTTCTGTATTTAGTTCATATATTTTAACTGTTATATAAAATGCGTGCGACAGTGTCGTCGCGATATATTTTTATTTATGTATTTGTATTAACCTTGTTTATGAGACTACCCCATTATCATGTAGCACCATTAGGTTTCATTTGACTGTGACACATATTTTTACACGAGTTGTGAGTCTCATATAGATCACGGACGCACGTATTGACTGATCATCGGTACGTGTGGGACGTACGTTAGGAATAACTGCTGTTAGAAACTTTACATGCTAGTAGACTTAGCAGTTATTAGAGGTCTAGGGGCATAGCCTATTGTAGTACGGTGGTCCCATCCTTGTCCTTGTTTGGTTGCAGGATTGAGCCAGGGTACTAAGAATAGGCTATGAACCAAATCGTGTCATGGATGTGATATGCTTAGAGCATGGGGTGGGGAGAACAACAAGTACCGCATTTGAGCTCCTTTACACTTTTTCTATTGTGCGGCCGGATTATCCGCTGGAGATACGGGCGGTGATGACCACTATATATTATATTATTATCAGGCGGGCCTCCGGTGTTCGAAAGACGCCGTGCCTTTGTAGGCCCCTGGATCTCCAATAGAGAACCATGCCAAATCCCAGGTTTTCAGCCAGATAGCTCACTTGTGGGGAAAGTTGTTCTTAACTGCATTCACTTAGACAGTTAGGCGACCCTTTGGATATTTATTTCAGTACTTTATTGGCATGTGTTTAAGTATCTTGTTATGTCCCTCTGAGGACCTGGTCCCCTGTCAGGTGTATCTGTTCTTGAGTATTTGCAGGAGTGCAGATTCGGATAGTTACTTATGTTTCGAGGATGTCTTCTCTTCGAGCCCGTTATTGATAGCTGGTATTCTTATATTATGTTTATTGTGTTGTACTTATATTGTATTTACTTTTATAGTCGAGTTGGTAGTGGATTTGTTTCCATCCAACTATCATCCTTAGATACTTCTTATTGAGATCTAGTTTCATAGATGCTGGTTATTTATTTGTATTGATTTTCGTGGATGAGATTTAGATTATACCCTGTGACTTGTGATAGATTTTATACCACTTATGGATTTGATATTCATATTACAGCGTACGTATGGATTTGGTTTCCATATATTAGAGTTGCCATATCCATACGGCTGGCATACTTACGTGTCCTAGTCCTACGTATTTTGGGACTGGGGCGTGACATATTTTTGTGGTGGCCTATGCAGGTCAAGAGCATATTGTCTCGGTTACGTTACTGTTCCGAACAAGCCTGCACCTAGGACTAGAGTATAGGATCTCATCCATAATTGACTATGATTCATCTTCCTCCTATCTGTTCTCTTTGAAACAATTGTATCCTGCTTGATTCATGTACTTCCCTAATAGTTCTTTGAGTATAGCCTTCTGCTAGGATATATGAACCTATGATATTAGGATAATTATTAGGGTAGTACACCTATTAAGAATACAACGAGAACATAGACACACCACTAAGTTTAGAACATCTAGTGAATCATAGAACTCCTTATCTCTAGAATTGGTTTACCATTACTCCTTAATGTATTATGAAGACTTAAGAGTAGTATAGATACTACTAGAGTTAGTTAGAAGTTTACCATAATGTTTGACCCTAGTATGGAGGAACCAATAGAAAACCAAAATTGAATATTAGGACTGAACCTAACCTACACAGTTAGATAAGTATTGGAGAACTTTAATTTAGATTCTTATCTTGAGATAAGCAGACAGTACCTTAGAAAGCCAAGAGCAATGCATAGAATATTTTCCTAATCATACCTCAAACACAGAGACTAGCATACCCCTTTTCCTTGGAAAACCATGATGCTATCTAGAGTCCTCCATTTAATTTCATATATTTGTTCCTCTGAAACCCTAGCACTCGCTATTTGTGCGACGACTAATCATGTTTTCTTTTCTTCATCTTTTAAACTCGTGCCACCTGCCACCTCTGATCATAGACCAAGTGATTATACTCTTCGATAGGATATATAGTTTGCTATAGTCATAGTTGTAATCTTGAATTTTGAATTATGTACCTTGTAGCTAGAACCTGATAGTTGAGTTGTTCAATTAGATTGTGATGATTACCCCTCGTTGTAGACCCCGTAATTTGTACCCTCACCTCGATACAAGTTAGATCCATTCCCCCTTAACGGCTAGTAACTCTTCTATTCTCGCTATTGACATATGTTCTATGAGCACTATGATTAAGACTTAAGGTGACCCTTACCTATATAATGCAATAGGAGACCCTAATAAGTACCAAGATCTTTCCTCATATACCCTAATAAAGAGTTTCTGTTTTATTTACATGTACAAGATTATTTTATAGGATCCTCTTAAGAATGTCACCGTATTAGTTTAATTCTTTTAAGTTGGGTAGTATGCCTCACAACCTAGTATCACATATTCCACTTGACCCATCGAGGTAGTATAACTGAATGACATTAATTGTATATTAGCAAAAGACGACAGTGTTTATTCAAACAATATAATTTAGAGGTCCTTGCCCTATTTGGTCGACTAACGATTTAAATAAGGAGGTTGTATGATAACTGTAGAGATTATAGAGTCTTTATTATTATTGCTTATTTTGTTCTTGTTTTATGAACTTGTATTAATTTGTACCTTCTTTCATCAAAATCTAGCGTAATTATATTTGTTGTACTACCTTGACTTATGCTGCTATTATAGCCTAGTTTTTGTAAGCCTATTCTTTATCGAGCTTGTTCATGATATGTATTATTGGAGCGCTACAATACTATATTTCAGAATCAGAGTACTACGGTCTGATCAACCATAGTGCGCTTGATTCGCCCTTCGCAATACTACCTTACGTGGATTGAGATATATAGTTGACTAGTAAACACCTGTACTTGCCCCTAGATATGTCTGAGCGGATCGTATCGGTTACATAACTGTACTAATACGAGCATGCGAACAAAGAATTACCAAAATAGGATTTCAATCCACAACTGCTTTGACAATTCCCATTTGAATTCCTTAAACTCCTTGATTCCGTTACTTCTATTCTATTACCTCACCCTTGAACTCTTTATTATTGGTCTCCGTCTTCCCTTATTTCGGAAAGGCGAAACCTCGTGCTTGGTATAAGTTTAATACACAGAGAGTACTAGATATACCCCGTAGGCCGATCACATACTTGAGGATTATTCTTTCGTAATTAAGGACATATCATATATGATATAATCGGCGTTGAAGTTTTGAGGATTGAATGACATGAGGAAATAAATTAAGGATGATTTTTCTTAAAGCATATAGCCTTCTGTGATAGATGGGTAAATTCTAAGTTGGGTAGCAGTGCATTGGCAACTCGAGAGGAATTTCTTTTAGATTGTGATCGAGTAAGATTAGATTGGGAGAGGTTCAAGCCATTTTAATTTTGAGAATTTTAGAAGAATGACTAAGATGATGAGGATTAATGAATTTTAAAAATCTTGATATTGAGGACCCAATATTTATACCGTAAGTACATAATTTAAATTTTTGAGTATTGAAGGTAAAATCATCAATTTGAATTTGAAGGATAAATATAGAATTATAGACTTGAACAATTGGTGAATTAGATTTAAATTTTACAATTTGACGATTTGAATAAAAAAAAGTTCAATTTTGATTGTTGGGTCACCTATTTGAAATATTGAGGATGTAAATTGAGTTTAAATATTTGAAGAGTACAAAATTCTTAAGTTGAGAATAGGAATAAGATTTGATTAGAATTGTTTATTGTTCAAAGTCTAGAGGAGATTATGATAGTTGAAAATTGTGATATAAATTTTGATGTGGGATTTCATATAGACTTGAGTTAGATTTGGATGTTGATTATTTAAAAATCGAGAAGAGATTACGATAGGTTAAATTTTGATTTAAACAGTGGTTATCTTAATTTTGAAGTGATCGCGATAGATTTGAATAGATTTTATTATTTAAATTTTTTGAAGAGATCGCGATTGACGTACCTTATGTATGTGAAGGATTTAACAAATTATGCCTTATTTTAATTTCGAGGGCAAAATTATTTTAAGTTGGGTAGATTGTAAACTCCCTCACCCAAAATAGGTATTTTGTGTATATTTTATATTATTATATTTATTATAGATGTTGAATTTATTTAGATTATTCTCTTAGTTAATTAGAAAATAATTTTTTTTAGTATATTTACTTATATAAATATTTATTTAGAATTATTTTTAGGCTATTTTAGATTATTGGGATTTTTCCATAATTTTTAGTTAATTAAAAACTAGTAACACTAAGTTTCTAGGACTTTGAATAATTTATTTTATGTTCAAACTTAATTAAAAATATCCTAAAATTTTATTTTATGTTCTAAATAGTCAAATATATTTTCTAGAATTTTCTTTGAATTTTTTGAATATTTTAGTATTTATTGGGAGTTATTTAGGCTAATAACTAATTTTTAGGACTTGTAGAATTTATTGTGCAATCCCAGGAATATAGAATGGACCCACGTTATTTTCTAGGGTTTATAATATTATTATATATTTTTTGGATTATTTCAGAATTTTTGGAATAATTTTAGTATTTATTTTTAGTTATATGGGTAAAACTAATGTTTAGAGCTTCTCCTAATTATAGTAGGAAATCTATGAATATAAAATTATCCCAAATATTTTTCTAGAGTTTTTAAATTCAAAATATATTTTTTATAATTTTTCCAGATTTTTATGATTATTTTTAATATTTATTTTGAGTTATTTAGATTTAAAATGACTTAAATAATGTTTTGATAAAGGCAAATCAAAAATAAATAATATAACAAAAACTATCCAATCAGATTCTGACACGTGTCAGTCTATAAATATCATTTCAGCCGCAGGTACATCCCTATATATATATATATATATATATATATATATATATATATATATATATATATATATATATATATATATATATATATATTATTATAACCCTAATTATCCTATTATTTTAGAGAGAGAGATTTTGGAGAATTGCCATCTAGGATTTCTTCATCTTCCACAAGCCATTGCGCATAGCTCCGGACTCCAAACGAGGCCTAGTTTCTTGCGTTAGAAAGATATTGAGGTTAGCTTTCTGATTTTATAAATTGTTTTACGAAATTATGAGTATTAAATTCTAAAAAATTCGTAGAGCACAGCATGTCCGAAAATAGATGTGTTTTAATATTTTCGTGATTCCGGGAGAACCAGGAATCAGAATCATGAACCGTTTAAATTTTCGAAAAGCTAATGTCTAGACAATTGACATATATTTTTCCTAGAATTTAATTCGAAATATTTATGTACTGTTAATTCTGTAGAACTTCTATGTTAGAATTTAACCATCGGTACACAATACAAAATTTGTATGTGCCATAATTCCCAAAGAATTTGAATTCGAATGAGCCGTAAATTCTAGCATATTTTTGACGCTGAAATCTAGAGGAAATCATGCATGAAAGTTGAGTTTGTGTCGGTTGACTTTTCGGTCAACAGATCGCCTCGATTTGCGTGCCATGAGTCTCGAGTTGATAAAATTCAGTTTCTTTGGACAAAATTTAGGAATTAACATAAAAATCAGAATAATAAGATTAAAACAGGATTTTAGAGTAATTATTCCAGAATTAAATAAATTAAAATAAATTATCTTTTGACGTGATAAATTTGTAATACATAGGCTATTTGGACTGTGACTTGGACTCTGATTCATACCAGCAACAGGACCCCAGACGAGTACATTCTCTGACAGTGTTCCAGTAGGACGTAGTATTTAGCCACCACAGTTAGTTTACATCAGACCCTGAGTCGGAGAACCCAACGCGCGTTCGTACATTTATATGTACGCAAATATTATTCAGTTTGGTATATATATTTATGTACGTAATTACTATATGTATTCCAATAATTATGTAAATAAATTGATGGTTATATTATTATATAGTTATATGAATATATATATGTAAGTAAATGCTAATTGATAATTATGACTAAATATTCAGACTGTACGACCCTAGGACACCGTGGACTATCCCATACTTACCTTGACCATGTTGACCCTAAGAACTTATGAATTTGTCCGCCTTGCGTACATTAACGTACTGGCATAGACACCTGTCAGTTGACTGACTGATTTCGTACAGTACTTGAAGACGCGACACCCGCGTAATTCAACGCGTAATTGACCGTGTTAGATGACTAGTGCCACCCCTAGTGTACCCCGAGTCCAGTATAAATATTGTTGTGTGTACTAGTGTAATAACTAATAATTTATTTGCATTATATTATATGTACATAGGATGTTGGATTTATTCTGCACGACTTTTGGAGCAGGTTATTGGTACATCGCAGCTTTCTTGCCAGGCAAGTATACCTTGCCATTGTACTGTCATTTATATTTCATATGTTGCATGCATCTTTATTTTCTGTATTTAGTTCATATATTTTAACTGTTATATAAAATGCGCGCGACTGTGTCGTCGCGATATGTTTTTATTTATGTATTTGTATTAACCTTGTTTATGAGACTACCCCATTATCATGTAGCACCATTAGGTTTCATTTGACTGTGACACATATTTTTACACGAGTTGTGAGTCTCATATAGATCACGGACGCACGTATTGACTGATCATCGGTACGTGTGGGACGTGCATTTGGAATAATTGCTGTTAGAAACTTTACATGCTAGTAGACTTAGCAGTTATTAGAGGTCTAGGGGCACAGCCTATTGTAGTACGGTGGTCCCATCCTTGTCCTTGTTTGGTTGCAGGATTGAGCCAGGGTACTAAGAATAGGCTATGAACCAAATTGTGTCATGGATGTGACATGCTTAGAGCATGGGATAGGGAGAACAATAAGTACCGCATTTGAGCTCCTTTACACTTTTTCTATTGTGCGTCCGGATTCTCCTCTGGAGAAACGGGCGGTGATGACCACTATATATTATATTATTATCAGGCGGGCCTCCGCCGTGCCTTTGTAGGCCTCTGGATCTCCAATAGAGAACCATGCCAAATCCCAGGTTTTCAGCCAGATAGCTCACTTGTGGGAAAAGTTGTTCTTAAGTGCATTCACTTAGACAGTTAGGCGACCCTTTGGATATTTATTTCAGTACTTTATTGGCATGTGTTTAAGTATCTTGTTATGTCCCTCTGAGGACCTGGTCCCCTGTCAGGTGTATCTGTTCTTGAGTATTTGCAGGAGTGCAAATTCGGATGGTTACTTATTTTTCGAGGATGTCTTCTCTTCGAGCCCGTGATTGATAGCTGGTATTCTTATATTGTATTTATTATGTTGTACTTATATTGTATTTACTTTTATAGTCGAGTTGGTAGTGGATTTGTTTCCATCCAACTATCATCCTTAGATACTTCTTATTGAGATCTAGTTTCATAGATGCTGGTTATTTATTTGTATTGATTTTCGTGGATGAGATTTAGATTATACCCTGTGACTTGTGATAGATTTTATACCACTTATGGATTTGATATTCATATTACAGCGTACGTATGGATTTGGTTTCCATATATTAGAGTTGCCATATCCATACGGCTGGCATGCTTACGTGTCCTAGTCCTACGTATTTTGGGACTGGGGCATGACAGCACTGTACGGCAGGAAGTGTAGGTCACCAGTATGTTGGAGTGACATGGGAGAGCGTCAGATACTTGGTCCAGAGTTGGTGACACAGACAGTGGAAAAAGTCAAGCAGATTCAGAGCCACCTGCGTGCAGCACAGGACAGACAGAAACATTGGGCAGATGTGCACCACAGACCCTTGGAGCAAGGAAGGTGACCATGTATTTTTGAAGATATCGCCTACTCGTGGTACCATCAGATTCAAAGGCAGAGGCAAGCTGAGTCCGAGGTACATCGGACCTTTTGACATCTTGGAACGAGTTGGCGAAGTGGCTTATCGTCTTGCATTACCTCCATCGTTAGAAGGAGTGCACGACATATTTCACGTATCGCAATTGAGGAGATACATGGCAGACCCTAGCCACGTGCTTAATCATTCGTAGATTACAGTCGAGCCCAGTCTATCTTACATAGAGCAACCAGTGGAGATACTCGATCACAGTGAGAAGACTTTGAGAGGTCAGACTATTCGACTGGTCAGAGTTGCATGGAAGCATCATTCGCCAGGCGAGTCTATCTGGGAGCGCGAAGATTCCATTCGATAGCGTTTTCCGTATTTATTTGAGGACCAAGGTACGAATTTACGTACCGCAATTGATTACTAGTGTTTTTAAAATTCTTTTAGCTATTATCGTGCTTTACTTTTAATTTCGGGGACGAAATTTTCTAAGTTGGGAAGGATGTAAACCCTCTCAATTAATTCTATAGATAGTCAGGTATGGGATGGAAAATTTTGGTTTAGCAGCAGATGTTTGAGGTTTAGAGTAGGGTTGCATATGTCTGTTATCGATTAATTAAACCCTTGGCGTGCCCTACCATTGTTGAATTATTCGGAGCCCAACATCAGCCCATAAATTTTAACAGACTGTTGTACTTTTGACTTGACCCGCCAATATACGCACTGGACTTTTCTGTCACTCAAAAATCAAATCCGTTGTGCCTTAAATTAATTGCACAACTTTCCGTATCCAAAATCCCAGAATTAAATTCTGTGTCGGACACTTGTGTCGTTACCTTCAATTTTGATATACCAACTTAACCCGTTGAGCCAGACCAACTTAAGGGTCCAAGACTGACTCCAAGCCTACACCATTTTTGACCATTGTGTCATTTCCAAATTTAGACCCCTAGTGCCCCCATTTAATTTAAAAGTGCGGGACACTTTTATTCTAATTAAATCGGGGATACCAATTTTGACGAATCCCATTCTAGTTCCCATTTAATCCCAATGCCCATTTAATTAAGCCCATGATAAACACACAATACCCCCTCACCCTACAAAATACCAAACACCAATTCTTCCATAATTTTTTTATTATTTTATGTGTTTGTGCAATTACCCAAACTTAAGGGGCTAAATTACAAATATTGCAACATGTGTCACACTCTCATTGGCCAAGGCCAAATGGAGAGGCTACCTCTTCTTTGACCGTAGTCAACCCCTTTTCTCCCCTTCCTTTGCATGAAGAAACCCATCTCTTCATGTAAAATCCCCACCCTTCATTTGAAATAGAAGCATCACCACCCTCCATTCATCACACAACCCCCCTATATAATATCTTTTCTCCCCTCTCCCCAATGCAGGCCCTAATCCCTAGGGACATTGAAAACCACCCTCCTCTCTCTCTCTCCTCCCTCCTCCACATAGAAATCTGAGCCCTCCATATTTTCTTTCTTTCTTCTTCATTCCTTCTTCTTCTTTCCCTCCACTTCACTTTCTACCATTAACCCTAACTCCGGCCTCCCGCCATACTCCGGCCAGCTTACAACCTCGATCGGGCGACGAGATGCTGCTCCCCTCGAGCTCCACCCCCCATCAACCACCTCGGCCGAACCTCACCTCCACATTCCGGCTATCCCCCTCGACAGCACCACCACCGGTTACAGGCTGCGCCGACGTTGACACGAGTTCTTCCTCCACCAACCGACTGCTACTCCGGCTGAGCTGCTGCAACACCGCGAGCTCCATCAGCTGTGCAGCCTCCGGCGGCCACCCATACCTCGGCCACTTCCAGACGAGCCACCCGCTAAATCCCTCGGCCTGTTGTTCCCCGCCACCACTCCACATACTCCGGCAGTCGAGAGCTACCACTATCCACCGCACATTACCATTACTCTCCGCCCGCACCTCTCACATCACCACCACATCGCCATTTCTGTCACCTCGACCGAGCATATCCCCGCACCACCAGTCGAACACATCACCACCACCACCTCCAGCTTCCTGCAAACCACAGCACCTCCGGTCATCATTCCCCTCGACCGACCCCTCCATTTTTTGGCCAACCGACTGCTGCCCCCCCCCCCACGAGCGCGATGCCTCCGGCCTCACCACAACTTCTCTCCGGCGAGCTCCACCCAGTCGACCACTCGCCTCCGGCTAGCATCACCACCTCCTCGCCGAGGTGAACGACTCCCCCCTCTATTTATTGTGTATAATTTGTTTTATGTATGTGTAGTTTGGTGTTTATGTTTAGGGTTGTATAGGGTTAAGTTTTAGGGATTGATTATATTTAAAGGTTATGAATTTTATGCAATAATGGATATACATTGTAGCGCCCCGCTCCGCGTCGACGCTATGTACAAGTGATATCGCCTTGCTTGCTCGAACAAAAGTCTTCTCGGAGAGTTCCCTACCGATTAATCAATGTGAGTGGGCAGAACCGCATTCTCTGATTCTTGCACGACTTAATAATGAATCTACGTTTTTCTTTGTAATGTTTTCATAAGAAGAATAATAGAACCGACTCAGCATGCTAATAAGAGAACTCACATAGCTTGTCATTGAAACGAATCTGCTGCCTAACTAAGGAATATGAATGTTTGTCTAAAATGAGATAGAACCATTGCTATGCTAAGAAGATAAGTAAATGAATCGGTTGAATATGTCCCTTGTATTATGCAAAGAAAGAGATAGACTTTTGCATGTTGGTTATGAGATAAATCGTTCTTGTCATTATATGTTTCGCTTGCCTGGTTTGCTATCGATCTGCTATAAGTTATAAGCGTAAAAGAGAGTCTAATAGTCCGCCCTGACGTCCGGTCCTTCGGGATCTTGGGGGGTGTGCTATTAGATTGTTATATGCTTGTGAATGTGATAAGATGGTTTGAATGTTGCTTGTCACGTTGTGTTGCTATTGTGAAAAGAGATATGCTAGTGAAATATGGTTGCTTGCAGTGGATGGAGGACAAACAAAATATGGGAGACAAATATCGTACCCTGAGCTCGGGGTGAGGGTATTGGAACGGAGGATGGAGATTCGATGGGGTAAGACTAATAGTGCGCCCTGATGTCCGATCCTACGGGATCTTGGGGCCGTGGCTATTAGATGGGAGGTGGTGCTTCTGTTGAGAAGAGTTGAGTCTGTACTAGAGAAGTTCATGGAGATAGCTGCATTCAGGTAGTTAGGGAGCATGCTAGGCTAGCCTTCTTGTATACCTAACTGTTTGATGCAGAGACGGAAAGGAAACTAAAGAACGGTATTCATATATTTGTATGCAAATTGTTGCTAACTTGTATGTCTACTGCAGGGATAACCATTCGCTATGGGGTAAGAAATATGAGTTTATGCATAAGCATGCACGTTCATTTTGTCAGCATAGAGAATACCTGTTAGTGCTTCATGCATTGCATCGGTCGGACAATGACTATTAGTGCAGAGCTGAACCTCGGTCACAGCTGCTAATAGTATCAGAATGTGAGTCATTGGTTAGCTGGATTACCGCTACCGATCCTGAGTTTCTCGGGGACCGACCTCTGATTGATAGTTTAACTTGTGTGCTTGATTGAATGATGGTTCCTAAATGCTGCATGTCCCTAGAATTCTTGGGTATAGTTCACCAAATACGCTGCGCACACCCGGATAGAATCTTCGTGTTTGAATTGGTTACCTCGATTGATTGGTTGTTTGAATTCTGTTTTCTAAAAGAATGTTTCCAAATACACAGAAATATGACTCTGCTAGCACTGCATGAAATGAACATAGGTAAAAGTAGCAAGATCACTAGTAATGCAATATTTTACCACATGATTACTTAGTGTGGGTTTCAGGGGGTGTAGCTTCTGTTCAGTTGTTTTAGACTCACCAGTACTTGTATAAAGTGCTGACCCACCAACAGTTTGCTTGTTCTCAGGTGTCCGTTCGTCTGAGGAAGTGATAGCCGTGCCTCATCCCAAGGAGCCAAAAATTGGAGTCGATGCCTTGAGCTGCATCGAGTTTGTGCCTGCTTTAAGCTGCTTTTATATAGAGGGACATAATACATGGAACGGTGTTATTGTAATCGAGAGATAGAGTGCTTGAGCAAATTGTAACCTCGGCCATGTGTCACTTGTAACACTTGTGAATATCAATAAAAGAGCTTGTTTTTTATGTGCCATTGTGTTCTTTACTTTTCTGCAATATTATGCGCCGCTGCTTCAGATATTTAATAGCTTACTTGCCCTTGTATCAAAGCTTTGGCCTTGTGCAAGCGCACTTTAGCCTTGCACGACATCATGTTCCCATGGGAACGATGGTCCTGCGGGAGAGCTGCAACGTGGTGATTCACGTTCAGCGGGGACTATCGAGCTCGCGGGAGATTGGGGCGTGACATACATGAGTTAGGATATGAGAATAATTGGATCTTTGTTCAGGGTTATATTCGTATTGGGAACTTTGAGGATAAATTACATGGTTAATAAATAAGGCTTAAAAATGCTATGTTGAGATGTTAAGGTTTTTTAATTAATATATACATTATTGATTATTGTTGTTGTGCCTGCACTTAAACGCTTGAGAAAGGATGGTGATATTACACGTTGATTAATACCAAGGAGCAGATTTAATTAATAAATGGTGGAGTGATATCGAACCTTGGGTAAATATTGGAAGTTGATGATAAAGTTGTTTGAGGACATACTATATATATACGCATATTGGTCATTATTGTTTTAGCTGTTGTAAACTATTGCCGGAAATTAATATGATATTAAAATATTGATGGACCTAGGGAGCAGGTGCTCAATCGTGAAATAGGTATAATATCAAATAATGAGACTGTGATTGAGGACAGAGAAAATTAATTATTTATTTGAGTTTGAGACGTCAACGTGCATGTTAACATCTGTGAACACTGAGGTAAAACTGAGGATTGGACCAGAGTTTGATTAACTGAATATCGTGATTGATGTTGGGTTTGATGATATTGTACAGGGGATTAGTTGAGTAGATGTAGCGTACTCCGAGTCAACCTTGGTCAACCCTCTAGCGTCGTGTCCCTGTGAGTTGTAGTTGAGTCTGAGCATATATTTAGACGTGTGTCACATCCCTGTCTGCCATATGATAGTCTATTGATTTAGTTTATATCTCATCTCTAGGTACTATGGGACCTGAGGACTTGGACGTGGTACCGGATCCCCGTCATTAGCAGCTGGACACAGGCAAGTGTACCTTGCCACCCTGTATTTCAGTTATAGATATCTTATTGTTTCAGTATGTACATTGTGCGCGTATTTTGTTTATGATCGATACTTCGCGTCCGGATCACAACCGGGTGCAGACGTTCGTCGTAACATTTTGGAATGAATGTTAGATGTTCGTAACACCTCGATGTATGTACCTGAGTATATCTACACCCCAGGACACACTTGTATACTGTGATCGTGCCAGATTCATGTATCCTGATACTGACATCATGACCAGAGACTGGGACGACCTTAGGGTCGCGTTTGTTGAGTTATTTCTATGTGTCGAGACTGTTAGATAGAGGTTCAGGTTCAGCGCACCATCGTTGACCGCTTGGGAAGGGGAAGACAGTTACTAGACATTTGGGCTCATCTGTACGCGCTTATATATGTATATGTAGTGATCCTGTATTCTAGAGTAGTTGTATCACCCGTATGACTCTGCGCTCAGAGCTACAATACGCCCCATGTGTCTCTGTGTTCGGAGCTACGATTTTATTTTGGACAGCCCATGCGTCGAACATTGTCTTTAAACTGTGTCACACTTGTTTGGTTATGATAGATTACCCCATCGTTGTACTTGTACTTTCTGTTATACTTGGCATGCTGTATTTTTGTACCTTGTTACGTCCCTCTGAGGACCTGGTCCCCTACCAGTTTTGCAGCATAGACGATTACGGAGCAATTGGAGTTGCTGATGGAGTGGCATGTCTTGCGGGCACTATACCCGGTACTCATATCATTTCTACCGATATTATGGATACTTTATTCTTATTGATTATTTATTTTCTGTTGTAGCCTAGTTTTTGTAGACTCATCTCTTCTCGAGTCTATTCGAGTTTGTGTGTTATTGGACGGCCGACTTTAGCACATATAGCTCTTTCTTGTATACTGATGTACATTATGGATTGAGACATAGAGGTCTACATTTATGGGATATCTAGATAGTGCCATTTATATTATACAGCTTATACGTATTCGAGTCAGACCCGAGTCTGGTCGATTGCATAGCTGGCGTGTCACGTATTCCTGGTCCTACGTATTTTGGGACTGGGGCATGACATATTTTTGTGGTGGCCCATGCAGGTCCGTTTAAATCGTCTTGGTCACCTGACTGTGCCAAGCGAGCCTGCAAATTAGGAATAGCTATTATGTTTGTTGAATAGGATCTCAATCCATAATCGATTTTAAAAACTCACTTTGTATGTGATTATCGCCCTTGGACTTCCAATTTGTATTCATTCAATTTCCGTTAATATCGTTATCATTGTTTCTCATCCTCTATTATTCGGGAAGGCAAACGCTTGTGCCTGATGGTTCCCTCTAGAAGAAGAATGAAGACCAGACGACAGAAGACAGAATTCATGTAATATTCCCTGAGAAGATTGTTACCTTATTAGGATAGATTGATAGGTTCTTTTAGATGCTAGGACTAGTGTGGAAGGATAGCAAGAGAATTGGACCCAGTGGTACCCTACCCGTGCTTGAGATAGCAGTGATCTTGGAAGTACTGGGAGCAGGAAATATTGTTGATCATGACCTAGAATAATTTATGGAAGTGCATAGCCCGGTGCTAGGAATTAGTTGTTGTAAATGATAGCGATACCAGGAATGATATTATGGACTAGAGGAGATAAAATTTTAGGATCTCCCTTGGAAGATGATGATCTAATACCAGAAATTTTTGTATGTGGTTAGGTGACATCATTATTGTAATCATACTATGTGACCCGGAACAATAAATAACGGGAAGAAGAAATTTGAGGGAAAAAAAAATTGGGAAAATTTTGAGGAGGAGAGAAATTATACATTAGGCAAGGAAACATTCTCTTTTGAGGATTGATGTTGAAAACAGAACAGGAGAATTTATCTTGAGGTTAAAGTCTAGACGATGACATCGTCCTAGCATGAGCTGGTTGAGCCAATACCACGCGACGCTGGATTGTCGACGTGGTTGCATTATTTTAGGCCACCAGATTACCTAGGGTTGAGTTTCTTCAGGGAGCCCAGGAGCATGGGGCCCATCTACCTTAGGGGCATACAATGCAAAGGGTGAACCAGTGTACCCCAGCATTATATCAAGTTTGAGGATGTGTTTCTAGAGAATCTTCCAGGCCTGCCACCTGACATAGAGTTAGAGTTTGCTAAAGGTCGACTCCCAGAGCCGAGCCAGTTATTTTCTCGTCTTCAGACTAGCACCGATAGAGTTGGTTGAGTTGAAAGTCCATAGTAGAGGATCTCTTAGACAAGGGTTTCAGTCGGGCTAGTGTTTCTCCATGGGAAGCAACCATCTAAATAGTGCCGAAGAAGGATGAGACAGTATACTTGTGTATTGATTACAAGGCATTAAATGCCGTAGCGATAAAGAGCAAGTACTCATTGCCACGCATCGATGATTTATTTGAATCAGCTAAGTGGTGCATGTGTATTCTCGAAGATTGATCTCAGATCCGGTTATCATCATATCAAGGTACGGAGAGAGAACATCCCGAAGATGGCTTTCCGGACGAAATAAGGGCACTATGAGTTTTTAGTCATGCCGGTTGGTTTAACCAACGCGCCAGCAGTATTTATGAGTCTGATGTACAGTGCTTTCCACCAGTACTTAGATAAGTTCATGGTGGTAGTTATCGACAACATCTTGTTATATTCCAAGAGTCAGGAGGAGTATGAGAGACATCCCAGGATCGTGTTGGAGACGTTGAGACAGGAGAGACTGTATGCCAAGCTCAGCAAATATGAGTTATGATTAGATAGAATAGATAGTCTACGCATCAGGACGACTAAGGGTCCATGAGAAGAACTATCTGACACACGACCTAGAGCTAGCTGCAGTGATATTTGCACTAAAGCTATGGCAACACTACCTTTATGGAGAGCATGTTGAGATTTATACAGAACACAAAAAGTCTGAAGTATGTCTACACGCAGAGGAAGCTCAACATGGGACAGAGGCGCTGGCTAGAATTTATGATAGATTATAATATCGAGTTGCAGTACCACCCTGGCAAGGCTAATGTAGTAGCAGATGCCTTAAGCAGGAAGCCTATGGCTTATTTTTATGACTCATCGCCAATTGTTAGAGGAATTTTCAGGAACTCAGGATTGAGATTGTATTGCCAGGCATGGATGGACAGATGGCCAGTCTCGAGGTTCAGTCCACATTTATTGAGAGGATCAAGGCAGTCCTGCCTACAGACGCGAGATTTTGACGAATGCGAGAGCGGACAGAGGTCTGATGCAGACGGGACTCAGGATTCATGAAGACGGAACGTTAAGGTATGGAGATCGCCTATACGTTCCGAGTGGCGAGCTACGCCAAGAGTTGATGACCGAGGCTCATAGCTCGATTTATTCTATTCATCCCGGGGGTACAAAGATGTACCGAGATTTGAGACAACATTACTGGTAGCATGGGATCAAGAGAGAGATTGCGAGATTCGTAGCGAGATACTTGGTATATCAGCAAGACAAGGATGAATAACAGAGAACTGCAGACTATTGCAGCCGCTTCCCATTCCCGAGTAGAAGTGGGAACACATTACCATGGACTTAGTCACAGGATTCCTGTGGAGCCCTAGCGGGAAGGATGCAGTTTGGGTTATCGTAGATAGACTCACCAAGTCTGCACAATTCTTGCCTTTCAGAGTTGGGCAGTCCACGGAGATATTAGCTGACATGTATATGAGGCAGATAGTACGACTACATAGAGTGCCTGTCAGCATCGTATCGGATCGTGATCGATTCTAGATTTACGTCACATTTTTGGCAGAGTATACAGGAGAGTCTAGGAACTCGTCTCAAGTTCAGCACTGCATATCATCCACAGACTGATGGCCAGTCAGAGCGCACGATACAGATATTAGAGGATATGTTGAGAGCGCGCATGATTGATTTTGGAGGATCTTGGGAGGACCATCTACACTTGGTGGAATTCTCCTACAATAACAGCTACCAGGCTAGCATACAGATGGCACCTTATGTAGCGCCCCGTTCTCCCGGTGCGGAGAGCGCGGCTAAGAAACACAAGTCGGTATCGTTCGATCGGGATAGATTGAATTAAGAACTCGTCCCCGTTATGGATTTGTTTCTTCGAAATCGATTTCCATATTCAGTGGACTGTGCCCCAAGGATTGGCTTAGCGGCAGAGTCATGAGGGACCTCTCCGCTGCTATCTTTTATTGCCTCAGTTTTCGATGTCGCTTGTTACTTTCGTGCTTTGAGTTAGTTTTGGGATTTGCTTATTTTCCTTGAACGGTTTTGATGGTTTTCATTGTTTTCGTTCATTGAACTGCACTTCAATTCCGAGATTGGAAAGAGAGGAAGAAGTATTGATCAAGCTGTTCGTGTGCAGGTGAACGAGCAGTAGGCGGCTTGCGAGCGGAGTCGTGAAGCGCCTCTTTCCTTCTCCCTTCCAAAATCTAAGTGAGTGGCTACCAACCCGATTAGCTAGCCCTTGCTTCCAAGCTTCACAGCTAAAACACTTGCATTCTCTTCGCCCCGATCAGACGATACCAAGTAATAATAAAAGATACCAAGATAAAAGAGAATAGACTTGAATAATACTGCTTGTTAATCAAACTTGTGAACGGTTATATCTTCGCATGTTTGTTCGTTCGGAATGTTCATTATATGCATAGATACAAGTTTGAATGTATGCTTCTCTTTTATTGTCCCGATACATGAATGGAACGTAGATGCAATGTACAAACGAATCATGCAATACTGCTTGTCTTGTGCTCACGTAGCCTTCGGGCGAATGATTGTTCACGTAGCCTCCGGACGAATGATTGTTAACGTTCGATCACGGACAACTTGTGCACAAGGTATAGTTCCTGCGGGCGGCTGCTGGGGCACCGGCACCGTTCCGGCTCCGGATGGAACTCATGTTTAGTCTCACGTACTAGGACAAGGTGGTATACGGTGCCTCACGTACTAGCACGTAGCAAACCATCTTCGTCACAGACTAGTCCATTATGGCTACCAAGCCAGTGATCATCTTGTATATTTAAACCTGTTGTAAACTAACTTGTATCTTCGTGGCAGGGAAGGCAAGGTAAGTATTGTGCAGGTAATTCAGACGGGCAGGTAAAATCCACCGAACGGTGGCACGTTCATTTTAGTAAATTCTATATGCTGCTTACTTGTAAATGAACTAAGGCAAGATAGAAACCCACAAATATGCATGCTTCATTAAAATAACGTGTTGATTGGTATAGTTCGGCTAGCTCGCCTTCACCAGCATGTTTCGATATGCTGACCCTCGTTGAAACAGGTTCTCCGCACTAAGGCGAACCGAGCGAGGAGCCAAAGTCATCTTTCCGATCCAGTCCAGCTGTTAGCGCATATTCACCACGCCCTTGAAGCCTTTTGAAGTCTGAAGCTGCAACTCTTCATACACAAATGCAGCTCCGTGGCAAAGCTATCCTCCAGCCTGGAGGTCTTTATCACTTTGAGTTTATAAAAGGATGTAATGTACAGGACTGCTATCTCATTTTGAGTCATATCTTTTGTAAGCCGTTCGACATATTAGCTGACTCGTTCAGGAGTTTGTAATAGATGTTCATTATCAATAAAGAGAACTTTTCTATGTTTCAAATCTGTGTTTCAATTTATCTGCGTACTCTGAATATATGCTTGCTATGCAAATCATTAAAGCCTTCTGCGGGCGCAACCCCAGGCCCGCACGGCGGTCACGATTCGGGGGACGCCTCAAACGATTCTAAGGAATCGGGTCGTAATACCTTATGAGGCACTGTACGGCAGGAAGTGTAGGTCACCAGTATGTTGGAGTGACATGGGAGAGCGTCAGATACTTGGTCCAGAGTTGGTGACACAGACAGTGGAAAAAGTCAAGCAGATTCAGAGCCACCTGCGTGCAGCACAGGACAGACAGAAACATTGGGCAGATATGCACCGCAGACCCTTGGAGCAAGGAAGGTGACCATATATTTTTGAAGATATCGCCTACTCGTGGTACCATCAGATTCGGAGGCAGAGGCAAGCTGAGTCCGAGGTACATCGGACCTTTTGACATCTTGGAATGAGTTGGCGAAGTAGCTTATCGTCTTGCATTGCCTCCATCATTAGAATGAGTGTACGATATATTTCACGTATCGCAATTGAGGAGATACATGGCAGACCCTAGCCACGTGCTTAATCATTCGGAGATTACAGTCGGGCCCAGTCTATCTTACGTAGAGCAGCCAGTGGAGATACTCGATCACAGTGAGAAGACTTTGAGAGGTCAGACTATTCGACTGGTCAGAGTTGCATGGAAGCATCATTCGCCAGGCGAGTCTACCTGGGAGCGCGAGGATTCCATTCGATAGCGTTTCCCATATTTATTTGAGGACCAAGGTACGAATTTACGTACCGCAATTGATTACTAGTGTTTTTAAAATTCTCTTAGCAATTATCGTGCTTTACTTTTAATTTCGAGGACAAAATTTTCTAAGTTGGGAAGGATGTAAACCCCCTCAATTAATTCTATAGATAGTCAGGTATGGGATGGAAAATTTTGGTTTAGCAGCAGATGTTTGAGGTTTAGAGTAGGGTTTCATATGTCTGTTATCAATTAATTAAACCCTTGGCGCGTCCTACCATTGTTGAATTATTCGGAACCCAACATCAGCCCATAAATTTCAACAGACTGTTGTACTTTTGACTTGACCCGCCAATATAGGCACTGGACTTTTTTGTCACTCAAAAATCAAATCCGTTGTGCCTTAAATTAATTGCACAACTTCCCGTATCCAAAATCACATAATTAAATTCAGTGTCAGATACTTGTGTCGTTACCTTCAATTTTGAGATACCAACTTAACCCGTTGAGCCGGACCAACTTAAGGGTCCAAGACTGACTCCAAGCCTACACCATTTTTGACCTTTGTGTCATTTCCAAATTTAGACCCCAAGTGCCCCCATTTAATTTAAAAATGCGGGACACTTTTATTCTAATTAAATCGGGGATACCAATTTTGACTAATCCCATTTTAATCCCCATTTAATCCCAATGCCCATTTAATTAAGCCCATGCCAAACACACAATACTTCCTCACCCTACAAAACACCAAACACCAATTTTCCTATAATTTTTCCATCATTTCATGTGTTTGTGCAATTACCCAAACTTAAGGAGCTAAATTGCAAATATTGCAACAGGTGTCACACCCTCATTGGCCAAGGCCAAATGGAGAGGCTACCTCTTCTTTGACCATAGTCAACCCCTTTCCTCCCCTTCCTTTGCATGAAGAAACCCATCTCTTCATGTAAAATCCCCACCCTTCATTTGAAATGGAAGCATCACCACCCTCCATTCATAACACAACCCCCCTATATAATATCTTTTCTCCCCTCTCCCCAATGCAGGCCCTAATCACTAGGGACATTTAAAACTACCCTCCTCTCTTTCTCCTCCCTCCTCCACATAAAAATTCGAGCCCTCCATATTTTCTTCCTTTCTTCTTCTTCATTCCTTCTTCTTCTTCCTCTCCACTTCACTTTCTACCATTAACCCTAACTCCGGCCTCCCGCCATACTCCGGCCAGCTTACAACCTCGACCGGGCGACGAGCTGCCGCACCCCTCGAGCTCCACCCCCCATCAACCACTTCGGTCGAACCTCACCTCCATACTCCGGCTATCCCCCTCGACAGCACCACCGCCGGTTGCAGGCTGCGCCGGCGTTGACACGAGTGCTTCCTCCACCAACCGACTGCTGCTCCGGCCGAGCTGCTGCAACACCGCAAGCTCCATCCACTGTGCAGCCTCCGACGGCCACCCACACCTCGGCCACTTCCAGACGATCCACCCGCTGAATCCCCCGGCCTGCTGTTCCCCACCACCACTCCACACACTCCGGCAGTCGAGAGCTGCCACGAGCCACCGCACATCACCATTACTCTCTGTCCGTACCCCTCACATCACCACCACATCGCCATTTTTGTTACCTCGACCGAGCATATCCCCGCACCACCGGTCGAACACATCACCACCACCACCTCCAGCTTCCTGCCAACCACAGCACCTCCGGTCATCATTCCCCCCGACCGACCCCTCCATTTTCCGGCCAACCGACTGCTGCCCCCCCACGAACGCGCTGCCTTCGGCCTCACCATGACTTCTCTCCGGCGAACTCCACCCCGTCGACCACTCCCCTCCGGCCGGCATCACCACCTCCTCGCCGAGGTGAACGACTCCCCCCTCTATTTATTGTGTATAATTTGTTTTATGTATGTGTAGTTTGGTGTTTATATTTAGGGTTGTATAGGGTTAAGTTTTAGGGATTGATTATATTTAAAGGTTATGAATTTTATGCAATAATGGATATACATGAGTTAGGGTATAAGAATAATTGGATCTTTGTTAGGGGTTATATTCATATTGGGAACTTTGAGGATAAATTACATGGTTAATAAATAAGGCTTAAAAATGCTATGTTGAGATGTTTTCAATTAATATATACATTATTGATTATTATTGTTGTGCCTGCATTTAAACGCTTGAGAAAGGATGATGATATTACACGTTGATTAATACCAAGGAGCAGATTTAATTAATAAATGGTGGAGTGATATCGAACCTTGGGTAAATATTGGAAGTTGATGATAAAGTTGTTTGAGGACATACTATATATATACGCATATTGGTCATTGTTGTTTTAGCTGTTGAAACTATTGTCGAAAATTAATATAATATTAAAATATTGATGGACCTAGGGAGAAGGTCCTCGATCATGAAATAGGTATAATATCAAATGATGAGACTATGATTGAGGACAGAGAAAATTAATTAATTATTTGAGTTTGAGACGTCAACGTACATGTTAACATCTGTGAACACTGAGGTGAAACTGAGGATTGGACCATAGTTTGATTAACTGAATATCGTGATTGAGGTTGGGTTTGATGATATTGTACAGGGGATTAGTTGAGTAGATGTAGCGTACTCCGAGTCAACCTTGGTCAACCCTCTTGCGTCGTGTCCCTGTGAGTTGTAGCCGAGTCTGAGCATATGTTTAGACGTGTGTCACATCCATGTCTGCCACATGATAGTCTATTGATTTAGTTTATATCTCATCTCTAGGTACTACGGGACCTGAGGACTTGGACGTGGTACCGGATCCCCGTCATCAGCAGCCGGACACAGGCAAGTGTACCTTGCCATCCTGTATTTCAGTTATTGATATCTTATTATTTCAGTATGTACATTGTGCGCATATTTTGTTTATGATCGATACTTCGCGTCCGGATCACAACCGGGTGCAGACGTTCGTCGTAACATTTTGGAATGAATGTTAGATGTTCATAACACCTCGATGTACGTACCTGAGTATATCAATACCCCAGGACACACTCATATACTGTGATCGTGCCAGATTCCTGTATCCTGATACTGACATCATGACCAGAGACTGGGACGACCTTAGGGTCGCGTATGTTGAGTTATTTCTGTGTGTCGAGACTGTTAGATAGAGGTTCAGGTTCAGCGCACCATCGTTGACCGCTTGGAAAGGGGAAGACAGTTACTAGACGTTTGGGCTCCTCTGCACGCGCTTATATATGTATATGTAGTGATCATGTATTCTAGAGTAGTTGTATCACCCGTGTGACTCTGTGCTCGGAGCTACGGTACGCCCCGTGTGTCTCTGTGTTCGGAGCTACGATTTTATTTTGGACAGCCCGCGCGTCGAACATTGTCTTTAAACTGTGTCACACTTGTTTGGTTATGATAGATTACCCCATCGTTGCACTTGTACTTTCTGTTATACTTGGCATGTTATATTTTTGTACCTTGTTACGTCCCTCTGAGGACCTGGTCCCCTGCCAGTTTTGTAGCATAGACGATTACGGAGCAATTGGAGTTGCTGATGGAGTGGCATGTCTTGCAGGCACTATACCAGGTACTCATATCATTTTCACCGGCATTATGGTTACTTTATTCTTATTGATTATTCCTCTGCTGTTGTAGCCTAGTTTTTGTAGACTCGTCTCTTCTCGAGTCTATTCGAGTTTGTGTGTTATTGGGCGGCCGACTTTAGCACATATAGTTCTTTCTTGTATACTGATGTACATTATGGATTGAGACATAGAGGTCTACATTTATGGGATATCTAGATAGTGCCCTTTATATTATACAGCTTATACGTATTCGAGTCAGACCCGAGTCTGGCCGATTGCGTAGCTGGCGTGTCACGTATTCCCGGTCCTACGTATTTTTGGACTGGGGCGTGACACCATTCGTGCAATGTGGAGCATCTCTGCTCTGAGGCATAGCGGCAGAGCATAAAGGCCCTTACCCGGTGTGGCTGTCACGCCCCAGTCCCAAAATACCGTGGGACTAGACACGTGGCAATGGCCAGCAGTACGCACCGATGGACCAACTCAATATAATGGATCCATCAGGGCATACTTAAGCTGTAAAACAAGTCTACGATAATCATGGCACAACTAATCTCATCCACACAAGATATAAAATATGATCCACAGAATAAATAAGGAATGTAAATCATCAGCAAGTCTCACAAAGTACTTCGGGGAACAACCCGATAAATATCTAGTACAATGGTTCCACAGACTAGAAAGAAAAGACTGAAATAAATAATAAAAGCTGAGCATGAACATGGATGCTCAAGAGAAGTCTTCAGCTAAGACCTCGTCCTCGGATGGTGGTACAGCTCCTGGATCAGCTCCTGCTCCGGTCCCGTAAACCTCGGGATAAACCTCGTCTGCAAAATCTGGGGACAAAATTCGGATCCAGGTCCTCAGGGGACATAGCAAGGTACAAGAAAGCTCATGCCAAAATAAATAATGCAGTGCAGCAGATAATGAAATAAATAGGGTAAGTATGTAACCATCTATGTGAAAATGCAAGTGAGAGCATCACGGGTACTCAGGCTGAGACCACTACAAGCTCTGTGTCTGGGAGCCGGTAGCAGCAATAACTATGTATTTTACTATGTGTTTACTATGTTTTATATATATATATAATCAGCCTGTAGCCTGTGTGTCTCTTCCCACCCAATGTAACCACGCATATCCTGTCCATAACGTCTCATGTCCATGTCAAGCGCGATCATAGCTAAATGCAACAAGTCATAAAGTATCTAAGAATATAGTATCTCTGTCAAGTCCTGTATCCTATACAGAATCACCACGAATATCTCGGGAAGATCCTGTCTCATGAGTAGTGTCAAGTGTCCTGGGTCATATGGTACTTGATAAGACAAATACGAGAATATAAAGTGTCACGGATGTCCATCTCTAGATGACAGTACCCAACACTGCGTACAGTGTTGGCACCCGACTGATAATCGGACGCTAGGTACGTCACACGGTCCTAGGTTGAGCATGCACAACAATATAATGAAGCAAGAAAAATATATAACAATACTGCAGAGTTTGGCAAGGTACACTTGCCTGATGTTTGAATATCAACTGTCGTCCTGGTATCGGTGGATCCGGTAGGTACTACTCCGAAAGCTGTAATAAATATCACCAACAGTCTCAGAAGATATCAAACTGCTAGAAATGCCTGTCCTTACGTCCAATTTGGACACAGGGGCAAAAAGGTCATTTTCGGGCCAAAGCGGGTCCACATGTGGGCCACTTCGCACCGAAAAGCGTGCCGAGGGTAACAGTCTCTAAATGGAACAAACTAGGGGTCAAACAACTCTAAATGTCGATACGATCCCAACGATATATCCAAATTTAGATTCCGATGAGCCGAACATAATTTGGTCCAAAAAGTCAACTGTGGGGCCCGCCAATTGGCGATCTGGTCAACCGTCTTAGAAATGCGTGAAAATTGGGTCACAGGACCAGCGTGTTACCACGAGTCCAGTGGCGTAAGTTTCGTCGCAATCTGACAAGCGTGCACAAAATACTCGCAAGTTCCACAAAAGTGACGACACAGAATGTGTCCGCGGATACGGCCTGATTTCGGCGCGCACACGCGTCCACATCAGTCCCCACGAATTTTCACGTGTCCGATTATGCTGCGTGCACCATTCGGTACACTTGGCACACGGCGGGGCGGTCCCGTTTGGCGGGACGCGCTCCGATCTCCAACTTTTAGAAAACCAAAAAAAGTGGGTGCGCGCAATTTTGTGACGACTACAATTTTGTCCACAGCAACTAATAGCACAAAGTTATTATACAGAAAATAAACTAGGTCATGTAATCTACAGGTATCAAAAAGAATCATCGAATTCGGATCTCTGTGGTGGGAGATACGAACTCGACAATACGGGTGGTCATCGCAAGTTTCTGCGATTGCAGAATTCTGTCTGCTCGCGCTGACTTGGGCGCTGTTTTTCACCTAGGGGCACACGTTTTCCGAGGTTGACTATAAAACAAATATTGGAGAGGGTTGAGGGAAGATCATACCTATGAAAATGAAATAACGTTTGGATGAGCGAGTCAACGGAAAAATACGCCGGAGCGAAGGTGCCTCGAGTGGGAAACTGCAGTTCGCGATGTCGGCGTCGACGGGATGGTTGGATGGCTTGGGGAGGCTTCTCTGGCTGCGGTGACGGATCTAGATGGGAAGAAGAAGTCTGGAGTTTTAGGTTAGGGTTTTGGAGAGCTAAAGATATATATATATATATATATATATATATATATATATATATATGTGTTATATAATTAGGAGAGAGGGGGGGAAATATAGGTTCGGGTGAAGGCCATAGGTGCACTCCCAGGCGCTGAAGCATTGGCGCTGAAGCAAGGTTCTAACGCCTATGGGCTTCTCAGCAACTTGCTGAGAAGTTAGCAAGTTTCATTGAATATTATTAATACTATATTACTATTAGTATATTACTAAGTTATTATTATTATTATTATTATATTATTCTATTAACTTTTCTTTTCCTTTCCTTTCTTTCTTTAGTTAAAATATATATACATATATATTTGTATATATAAATATATATATATATATATATATACTCATAAGAAAATTTATAGGATAGGGTATTGCACATCGTTAGGCTAGCAACTGCTCAAGGGGTCTCCTACATGGAATAAATTTCGAAAAATTCCTGATGGTCCCACAAGTCCTCTAAGGGCCCGAACACCTAACATAAAAATTATTAAAAATCTATTTCTCCTATTTGGACCTAATTACTATAATTTGATTAATAATAAATAAATAAAGGGTATATCCGATTTTCTAGGAAGGGGTTTTACATTCTACCCAACTTATAAAAATTTTGTCCTCGAAATTAAAAATGGGTTAGGGTCTCTCTATCAAATCTCATTTGATTACAGTCAAAAGGGTTCCTCTCAAGTGAACATTGCGGTCTCTACCCAACTTAGATTTTACCCATCTTTCATCTAAGGCTATACATCCAAGAAAGCTATGCCCCAAATTATGTTGTTGAATCCTCAAGGTTCTTAACACCAACATATCATCTATGATATGTCCTCAATCAGCTATAAAGGCAGTCATCTAGTAGTATGACTGGTCTATGGTGTATATCTAGTACTCTCTGCGTGTCAACCTTATACTAGGCACGAGGTTCGTCTTTCCGAAATAAGGGAAGACAGAGATCATTAATAAAGAGTTCAAAGGAATGGTAACATAAGACAAGTACGAGGTTCAAGGAGATTAAAGAATTCAAAAATAGGAGAGTTGTCCGGGCAGTTTATGGATTGAAATCCTATTGGTAAATTCCTATTCGCATGTTCATATGGGAACGGTTATGTGCCCGATATGATATGCTCTGATGTGTCTAGAGGTAGGTATACTAGTCAGCTATATATCTCAATCCACGTCAAGTAATCATGCGAAGGGCGAACCAAGCGCACCAAGGTTAGCTAGACCTTAATACACTGATTCTGAAATATATTAGTGTACATGTCCACTAATACATATGTCATGAACAAGCTCTATAAAGAATGAGCTTGCAAAACTAGGCTATAGAATAGCAGCATAAGTCCAGTACAGCAAATTTAAGTACGTTAGATGATGATGAAAGGAGGTACCAAATATTCAAGTTCACAAAACGAAATAAACAAGCAACCATAATAATAACAGACTCTACAATCTCTACGTTTATTAATTATAAAAATATTCTAGGTTATAAATTTTTAGCAAGTTCAAATTAATTACTAGGTTAAGGCTAGGTCACGAATCTACATGCAAAACTAAGCAATTCTAAAAGCAGAAGACTATAAAAACTTACGCGCATTAGCTACTCCATTATTCTGCGCGTCCTCCAAAGTTATAGCAAAAGCTTGTCCGCGTCCTTGCGGTGGATTCCTCTGCTGTTGCTGTTGGGCTTGCTGGAAGAGTGCTGCCGGTGGAGCCAAGGGTGGCCTTGGTTGATACACTCCTGGCGCTGGGAGAGCTTGTCTGTTTAATATTGGTGCTCTCTCTCGATGATGAGGACAATCCTTGGCTAAGTGTTGGTTGGTTCCGCAGATCAGGCATAATCCTAACTTGCGTCTGCAGTCCCTCTCAATATGGCCTACCTTGTCACAGTATTGACATGTGGGTGATATCTGCGGAGAGGCTCTGGGTGGCTGGTGTAGGTGAGGTCTCTTTGCAGCTTCTTCTTGTGGTACTTTGGCTGATATGGAAGACCGTTTCAGACTGGTCTCTCTCCTAGTGACGCGTTCCATGCGTCGGGCTGCTGCAAGGACGTCTGAGTAGGATGTAGGTGCAACGGATCCAATTAGTTTCTGTAGCTCCAAGTTTAGTCCGTCGAAGAACTTCTCAGCCTTTTCTTCTTCTTTCGGGATCAAGGTTGGGGCGAAGCGACTTAGACGAATGAATTATGCATTGTATTCTTCCACTGTCATGCTGCCCTGGATGAGGCGGTTGAACTTGTCCCTGAGCTCTGACCGTGCAACTGCCGGGATGTACATCTCTTGGAAGAGTCTGGAGAACTCTTCCCATTTGACTCTGTCCTGTCCAAGTCTCCTTTCTTCTGCTAACCACCAGTGGTGCGCATTATCAGTTAACTATATTCTGACTGCAGTCATCCACTTCTCTCTTGGAAGTTCAGCGGCTTCCAGCTGATGCTGAATGTTTGTGAGCCACTCATGAACTTCCGTTGGCCCTTCTTTACCAGAAAATGTGCGAGGCTTGAGATGACGGAAGTCGGTGATAGATCCCGTCAATGTTCGCCTCGCTGCTGGATTAGCCTGCTCCAATGCGGATACCAGGCTGGTCCTCAGATACTCGGCCTCCTGCCGATGGGCCTCTTGCTGAATCTGTTGCTGTGCTTGCATCATAGCATACATCATCTGGAACATTTGTTGCCCGTCCATGGCTTGTCCTGGCGGGAATACTGGCATCTGGGGAGTGAACTAAGGTGGTGGTGGAATGTCATCTCTCCGGAACCTTGGATTAGGCTGTCCGGTTTGATCACTCTGCGATGCTTGTCCACCATCCCCTGGTGTCACTTCGTCTCCATAAGTAACCACTGCGTCGTGTGGTGTATCCAAAGGGATATCATCTCTGTTCCCGGAATCCATTGCTCTGAAATCAAAGATAAACTATGAGAACGCTCAGAGGAATCAATACAGGATGCAGTTCAAGTAACAAATTTCGAGTTCGATATAGAGTTCAACAAATGGTTAAATGATGGATGAGATCCTATAGTTTATACTATCCTTAGGGAAGGCTGGTCCGGTCCCTAAGTTGAAATCGAACAATTTAGTCGTAGACCTGCATGGGCCACCACAAAAACTATGTCACGCCCCAGTCCCAAAATACCGTGGGACTAGACACGTGGCAATGGCCAGCAGTACGCACCGATGGACCAACTCAATATAATGGATCCATCAGGGCATACTTAAGCTGTAAAACAAGTCTACGATAATCATGGCACAACTAATCTCATCCACACAAGATATAAAATATGATCCACAGAATAAATAAGGAATGTAAATCATCAGCAAGTCTCACAAAGTACTTCGGGGAACAACCCGATAAATATCTAGTACAATGGTTCCACAGACCAGAAAGAAAAGACTGAAATAAATAATAAAAGCTGAGCATGAACATGGATGCTCAAGAGAAGTCTTCAGCTAAGACCTCGTCCTCGGATGGTGGTACAGCTCCTGGATCAGCTCCTGCTCCGGTCCCGTAAATCTCGGGATAAACCTCGTCTGCAAAATCTGGGGACAAAATCCGGATCCAGGTCCTCAGGGGACATAGCAAGGTACAAGAAAGCTCATGCCAAAATAAATAATGCAGTGCAGCAGATAATAAAATAAATAGGGTAAGTATGTAACCATCTATGTGAAAATGCAAGTGAGAGCATCACGGGTACTCAGGCTGAGACCACTACAAGCTCTGTGTCTGGGAGCCGGTAGCAGCAATAACTATGTATTTTACTATGTGTTTACTATGTTTTATATATATATAATCAGCCTGTAGCCTGTGTGTCTCTCCCCACCCAATGTAACCACGCATATCCTGTCCATAACGTCTCATGTCCATGTCAAGCGCGATCATAGCTAAATGCAACAAGTCATAAAGTATCTAAGAATATAGTATCTCTGTCAAGTCCTGTATCCTATACAGAATCACCACGAATGTCTCGGGAAGATCCTGTCTCATGAGTAGTGTCAAGTGTCCTGGGTCATATGGTACTTGATAAGACAAGTACGAGAATATAAAGTGTCACGGATGTCCATCTCTAGATGACAGTACCCAACACTGCGTACAGTGTTGGCACCCGACTGATAATCGGACGCTAGGTACGTCACACGGTCCTAGGTTGAGCATGCACAACAATATAATGAAGCAAGAAAAATATATAACAATACTGCAGAGTTTGGCAAGGTACACTTGCCTGATGTTTGAATATCAACTGTCGTCCTGGTATCGGTGGATCCGGTAGGTACTACTCCGAAAGCTGTAATAAATATCACCAACAGTCTCAGAAGATATCAAACTGCTAGAAATGCCTGTCCTTACGTCCAATTTGGACACAGGGGCAAAAAGGTCATTTTCGGGCCAAAGCGGGTCCACATGTGGGCCACTTCGCACCGAAAAGCGTGCCAAGGGTAACAGTCTCTAAATGGGACAAACTATGGGTCAAACAACTCTAAATGTCGATACAATCCCAACGGTATGTCCAAATTTGGATTCCGATGAGCCGAACATAATTTGGTCCAAAAAGTCAACTGTGGGGCCCGCCAATTGGCGATCTGATCAACCGTCTCAGAAATGCGTGAAAATTGGGTCACAGGACCAGCGTGTTACCACGAGTCCAGTGGCGCAAGTTTCGTCGCAATCTGACAAGCGTGCACAAAATACTCGCGAGTTCCACAAAAGTGACGACACGGAATGTGTCCGCGGATACGGCCTGATTCCGGCGCGCACACGCGTCCACATCAGTCCCCACAAATTTTCAAGTGTCCGATTATGCTGCGTGCACCATTCGGTACACTTGGCACACGGCGGGACGGTCCCGTTTGGCGGGGCGCGCTCCGATCTCCAACTTTTAGAAAACCAGAAAAAGTGGGTGCGCGCAATTTTGTGACGACTACAATTTTGTCCACAGCAACTAATAGCACAAAGTTATTATACAGAAAATAAACTAGGTCATGTAATCTACAGGTATCAAAAAGAATCATCGAATTCGGATCTCTGTGGTGGGAGATACGAACTCGACAATACGGGTGGTCATCGCAAGTTTCTGCGATTGCAGAATTCTGTCTGCTCGCGCTGACTTGGGCGCTGTTTTTCACCTAGGGGCACACGTTTTCCGAGGTTGACTATAAAACAAATATTGGAGAGGGTTGAGGGAAGATCATACCTATGAAAACGGAACAACGTTTGGATGAGCGAGCAACGGGAAAACACGCCGGAGCGAAGGTGCCTCGAGTGGGAAACTGCAGTTCGCGATGTCGGCGTCGACGGGATGGTTGGATGGCTTGGGGAGGCTTCTCTGGCTGCGGTGACGGATCTAGATGGGAAGAAGAAGTCTGGAGTTTTAGGTTAGGGTTTTGGAGAGCTAAAGATATATATATATGTGTTATATAATTAGGAGAGAGGGGGGGGAAATATAGGTTCGGGTGAAGGCCATAGGTGGACTCCCAGGTGCTGAAGCATTGGCGCTGAAGCAAGGTTCTAACGCCTATGGGCTTCTCAGCAACTTGCTGAGAAGTTAGCAAGTTTCATTGAATATTATTAATACTATATTACTATTAGTATATTACTAAGTTATTAATATTATTATTATATTATTCTATTAACTTTTCTTTTCCTTTCCTTTCTTTCTTTAGTTAAAATATATATACATATATATTTGTATATATATATATATATATACTCATAAGAAAATTTATAGGATAGGATATTGCACATCGTTAGGCTAGCAACTGCTCAAGGGGTCTCCTACATGGAATAAATTCCGAAAAATTCCTGATGGTCCCACAAGTCCTCTAAGGGCCCGAACACCTAACATAAAAATTATTAAAAATCTATTTCTCCTATTTGGACCTAATTACTACAATTTGATTAGTAATAAATAAATAAAGGGTATATCCGATTTTCTAGGAAGGGGTTTTACAGTGGCTATCAAGGAGGATTGGCGAGTGGTATGGTGTGCATACTTGATGGTACCTATTTTTTATTTTGGGTTGTATACGCCTTTTTGAGTTTTTACTCAGGCATTATAATTTGGACCTATTTCCATATGAATAGACGCATATTTTGATTATATATATATATATATATATATATATATATAAAACTCGGATTTAGTCCGAATCCGACCTGGATCGAAGCTACCTGGGTGTTGGGTCGTGCTGGTTTGGAGTTTTAATTTAAAACATGATTCGTCCTTATCTGCTGCTCAAGGTTAGGCTGGCCCAATCCGGCTCAGGTCAAGTCAAAATTGGATTCAGTCTGACCCGGTCCATTACACATCTTGAGTTTGCATGTCATATTGCAGTGGCATTTGTTCAGAAAGATATGGGTTGTATATCGAGTCCATAAAAAAGAAACTAGTACATGCAGATATTGTGTGTCGTCTCAGTTCAGGAGTCACCAATTTGATGGGGTTGCTCACTGTAGAGACAAATTCTAGATGATGTGATGGCCTAACCCAATTGCCTTGTAATGTGTTGTGATTCCAATCCGGCATGAGGCACAAGACAATATCTTTTGTAGGTGGCAAGATTATACATAAAATACAAGTATAAAAGTTTCCTCTAATATAAAAGTATTGAAATTATTGAGATGCTTCCTTTTTCCATCCTCCAAGAGAACTTTTTAACTTTTTTCTTTTTTTCTAATATTTGTTATTCATAATTGATGACATGAAGGCGAAGACATTGTCACGTGCATTGTCTAGAATCAACTTCACAATGTCTTCTATAACTTTTGTCACTTAAGCTTCACAGTTGACAATTGTATTACAAATAAATTTTTGTCGTTCCTATGTAGCAACAATTTATTTCCCCAAAGTCATAAAAGGCACCCTTCACGAGTCGTGACAGTTCAAAGTAATTAACTAACCATTTCTAAATTAACTCTCCAATTAATTACTTTTCATTGTGAGTCCAAATATTTCATCAACACTTAAATAGACCCTAAAAGACTATCGCTATCTGGAAGATCTGAACTTGCGCCGCCATCCATCGTGACTAGGTATGTTTAGGGACGCCGAGCAATAATCAACCGATATAGCCCCGTCCTACCTTGAGCTCGACTATAATGGCAAAAGAGTCCATTTTTGTTCACCCAGTAAAACTGGGGTGGATGTGTTAGCTAGATAATTGTATCATGTGTTTTTAATATGGTTAATCGATTAAGTTTAACATTATGACATCACTAATATTTATGCTATCACAAAAGTATTTATACTTAAACTTAGCATAGTCCAAATATGCATTAAATGTTATCATTCTATGTATATTGCTTTGTTCGTCTAACATGTATTTACAGAAAAATAATAAGCAAAGATCAAATATGGACATATGTAATAAAGAAATAATGTCAGGCCAAAGACTACGTAATCCCACAAAATTTCTCTGAACCACCCATGAAATCTCTGAGGCCACGCACTCGGGGGTTCCGCTGGCTGATCAACAGATCCCCCCCCCCCCCCCCGAAAGGTATACAGGTTTTCTAATCTGCTTATCTTTAAACTACTGTCATCTTACAAGTGAAGAAGATAAGCCATGCCATAAACATTTCAAGACTCTGAAGAAGCATGCACATCTTAGTCTATCTAGAGTCTGTAATGTATCTTAGGAATATATGTAAACATAGGAAATAGATGAAAAAATTGAAAGGTAGGGTAGAAAATAACCCAGGATCATTTTTTGCCTACTGAACAGTATACCGGCGGTATATTGTTCCATCCAACAATATAGCGATTTTATATAATATTTGCTCTATGTCAAGCTAACAGCATACCGACTGTATATTGGTCCATACTGACGGTATACCATTTTATCACAGCGAGCAATACAACGGTCATATTCCAGCGCCATTAATGCACCCAACGACTTTTTTCTAGTCGTTACTGTTGCAGAACAGTATACCAATGGTATATTATAATATACAAACTGTATATTGTCTACATACTGAAAGTTACGATAAATCTCTTTCTAGTGCCTTGGTTATAAATAGCCTTCAACCCCTTCATTCATGGTTGATGCTTTGACCCTAAAATTTCCTATCCACAAAAGGCTTATCCACAAATAACTCTTCCAAAGCTTTCACTTTTTAATCCATAAATTGTGTTAGAGTAATCTTGAGGTGTAAAGTGTTAGATCTTCATATTTGTTGTGAGAATATCAAACCTATTTTTTTTAAAGAGGTTTAAGTGTGCAAGTCTTCGAATCAAAGCTTGTGTGAAGTCGAAGAGCCTTCAGATCAAAGCTCTTGAGTAAGAAGTCGTCAAGCCTTCAGATCAAAGTTCGTGGTGTAACTATTTTCATAATAGTGGAATAAAGCTGGTCATGAGTTTTCGGGACTGAAGTGCCTTACAGAGGATATCAGGATACATCGGATGTCGATATTCTTATTGATTTATTTCTTGCATACTTATTTTTAATTGGTTATTAGCAATCATGTTGTGCTTGATTTATTAGCTTGATCCTATTCACCCCCTCTAGGGTTCTTTCAAGATGTTTACCCTTCCACTCAGCATCTCAAAAAAAAATACCCTTCCCCCCAAGGGTTGTCACGTGTCAAATCACAAGTCAAAACTATTATAGATGTTCACCAAACCACTCCCAAAGTGATTTTAGGATGAAAATGACGCATGGCTACACTTGAGTGGAAGGGTGAATATCTACCCTAGTTTTATTGGGTGGACAAAAATGGACTCATTTCAAAATTATGATTACTGTTAGGGTAGGGTTAGGGATAAGATTTCAAACATACATATAGGGAGTGTTTGGTTGCCCTAAAGTTGGTCGGATCTGGGAAGAAATATGCAACTCTGTTGAACTTGCATGAGTTCAACTGTTTGGTTGTCAAGTTTGAAAAGTGGAATATTTTGCTTGACTTGACGTGATGCAGTTCCAGTTCCCCTTCTATTTCTTCACTTTCACCTCCCCTATTTTTGAGATCCTCTGAAGACCTGAGAAAGAAAGAAAAGTGAGAGTTCATTTCCGGAAGAAGAAAAAAATGAGTCGAAGATGGTCTGTTGCAGGAACCCATGGATGACATCTTTTCTTACATTGCTCGACCGTGTGAAGTATTGGAGTAGACGTAGAAGCGATCGTGCTAGGTGGAGGCCGGCACCAACACGAACCAGTGGTCGAACACCGCGAACTCCTTGACAAGCACGAAGTACATAGGGATGGCTTCCAGCTTGAACTCAGACATATGACGGTCAGTGCCATGCCTTGGCCCATAGACTCAGCCTGTTACGCGAAGACATTCATCAGGGCGGGATCCGAGTAGGCGGTGTCAGGGGCGAGGATGTAGCCCAAGATCTGCTCGGTGATGGCATGGATGGAGTGGTCCGGGCTAGAGTCGATGATGGAGGTAAAGTCGGAGACGGGGACGGAGGGGGAGGAAAAGAGGACGCAATTGGACTCGACGTCGGGGCAGGTGCACCTGAGCCAGCCGAGCATGTGGTCAAAGCTGTAGTTCTCCGTTATGACTAGGAGTAGGGTTTTGATCAGACCATTGATCTCATGTTGCTGCTGCTTCTTATTCCACTAGCTATTTGCTGTTGTCGGGAACGACAGAGTCAAGGCAGTGGGCAGAGAGAAGGAGGCTGTGGTTCGGCGGGCGCCGATCCATGATGGTACAGTCGACGGAGCGACTGGAATTGGAGATGCATGGACCAGAGAGAAAGTGGAAAGCAACAAGAGTGATTCCATGACGGTCCATGGCCAACTTCATTAAAATTTATATTTAGGTTTAAATGACAATATTGAGGTTTAAATGACAATTATTTGATAAAATTTGTTTAAATTTGGGAGTAAGTCCTTTCTTCATAAAAATCATTAATTATTTGCTAATCGGCAAATAGTTGATAATTAGTAATTATTTGACATTATTTAGGTTTAAACCTGACTTCCATAGAAATCACTAATTATTTTTAAAATTTATATTACAACATTTAGATTTAAATGACAATTCTTTGTGTTAAAAAAAAGAAATTTGGGGGCAAGGTTTTTTTTTTCCCAATTAAACAACCAAACAAACAATCGAACTCATTTTTTCTTCACTTTTAACAACCATCCAATCAACCAAACTCTTTTTTTCTCTAGTTACATTTAATTCCAATTCCATCATCCAAACAACATTTCGAAAGTCAAAACTTATGCGTATGAAATCCCATTTTTTTTCACTTTCACACTTTAGTGCAACCAAACATCCCCAAAGATCATAAAGCCCCTGCAAATATGAAGCACCTCTCTCTCTCTCTCTCTCTCTCTCTCTCTCTCTCTCTCTCTCTCTAGTGCTCATTTTTCTACATGAACCATTCACATGAAGTCCAATAGGAATAGACTTTCACATCTCATGCACACTAGTACACTATATTCCTATTGGTCCATATATATATATATATATATATATATATATATATTCCTTTGCTAACTCAGTTTTAAACTACAAAGTAATCCGGATATCTAACAATTTTGTTGCTTGATTTATGCCCAAATTTGTTATAACTAAGACGTTTCAACAACAATCTGGTCAAATCTGTCACTTATTAGGTCTGATATTTGGGTTGCAAAAACTATGATAATTGGAATAAACATCTCATTTGATCCAGCAGTAACGAAAGATATTTTGCAGAAGATCATAGATGCAGCTAGTTTCTTGGCAGCTAATACACATCTCAACGTAAAAATAGAGTGGACATGGTGATTATGTAAATATATTTAGCAAACACACCAATCTCATTCATTGTGTGACCAATTTCAACAAGATGGGCAAAGAGCGCGAAGGAACAACTATAAATATATTTTCTTTTCTCAGCTCAAACTATCAATAACATACATGAGGAGACCTGTAAGAGAATCCCATAAAAAAGCATTAAAAGCAGGTTTCATGTTTCCATTTCAAGTTTAGGAGAAGCTATCTCCTCATCTGCCTTCTTGTCATCATTCATCTCGATTGCCACAATCGCCTCAGGTTCCAATTCTTTCTTATTCAACATTTCCTCCGTCCTTCTAAGCTCATTCTTCAGCCTCTCTAACTCATAATCTTTTGCCTCTAGTTGATCTTGCAAAACGAAGACCTGAATAAACCATACACCAGATATCAGTGTGAATTACAATATTTACCCCGAGATAAATACTACTATATTTTCCAAAAAGCAATGCTTTTAGCTAAAAATAATGTTGTTTTCCATCTATGAGCTAAACAATGCCACCTTCAAAGAGGCACACACAAGTAGCAAAGATATTCTCATCCATTACTGGAAATGTGGAACTAGTGTGCTACTAGCAGATGCTTTTGTTAAGGGGCTGTTTGGTTCGGCGAAGTGCGACAAAATAAAAAAAATCATAAAATCGATATTTTGCGTACGTGAGTCGTGTATGCATTTTTCTGACTTCCTTCGTTTGGATGCTCTTCGTTTGGATGCTTTAAAAAACTGGAGGTTAGAAGTAAAAAATTCTAACATTTAGTGTTTGGATCGGAGTGAGTTAAAAAAGTACCAACTTTTCGTACTTCCCAAGTTTGGATCTAGTAATAAGTGAAATCGAAAAGTGATTTGGTGACCACTTTTCAAATTTGGTAAGATTACCCCCAACTACTATTATTCATTGATTTTTTTGTATGGATTAACTTTTTTTTCCTTTAATATAAATAATTAGAAAGAAACATGTGTTTAAAATTTTAAAAATATTTTTTAACCTAAACTAATTATTTGGCATCTAAAAAATAACTTAAACCACAGGCCATAATCCCTGCATCACCAGCATTCCCATGGCAGCACATCCCTCTTTATAACAAACCAAAACTCCTCCTTCCTCCTCCCTCTACTCACTGCACCCATGCTCCTCCTGCTCGAGTACCACCCATCACCACCTCCACATTTCACTGCTCACCAACCCTCTTCTTCTTCATCTTCAACGTCAACAAGAACAGACAACGATAGCAACAACAGCACAACTACAACGGCATACAACAACAATAAGAACAGGGCAACGAAAACACCACCAACCCCTGCCGACACAGTTGACGAAGACGAAGACCGAGGCCAACACAGCCCTGACCTACACGAGCACCACCAGCAGTCCCTTGTCCCCGTCACCCCAAGCAGAACACCTCACCGACTCATCAACCTGCCCCTCCGAACCGTCTCCGTGACCCTCATAGTGCCGCCATCACCACCAAATCCTCCCCGACTAACCCAGCACCCCCTCGCGTCGACCGTCGTCGAGCCGACACCACCCCACTGCCATTATTATGTTTCTCGTCGAGCAAAACCGATTAGAACCTGACGCATGCCACCTCGAATCACCACTCTACGGCCACCTCCGCCTCTGCCCAGACAATCCCTAGACTCCCCCATCCTATCCAGCGCCATCCCGAGCTGCTCCACACCGCCACGAACACCAATGTCCCTGTCAGGCCATCCAGATCAAAACAGAGAGCAACAGCGGTCGTGGGTGAGAGTAGGGAAGGGGTGAGAGAAGGAAACGGCAGAACCAGATTCCAGTTCCCACAAAATCGCGGTTGTGGAGAAGGAAGGATTTTCCACTTAACACAAGCCTAATTCTCTCCAAATTGCCAAAAAATTATTGGCTCCAACCCAACCCCCAACCCAACCCCCACCAAACCTAAATGAAGTTCACTTCAGCGACCAAATAACTTAACCAAATAGGCCCTAAAGGCATTGCTCCTTATTTCTTGAAGTTAAATTAGAGGTGAAATTTCATCCTACCAAATAAAAGCTGATCTAAATGGTTTATTAAGCCCTTGAGAGAGCAAATTTATTCACAAAATTACTGCATGATATGAATTTCCCCATGTACCCTATAATTGGAGCATTCTGCTCACATCTTGTGCCCTTCCAGCTTTGTGAGTTTTTAACTAGTGTGCATTATGCTCCATTTGATCCTCTCAACTTTCTAAACCAAAAAGAAGAATTTGTGGAAGTTGTTGAGTACAGGGGCCAACAGGAAAGGGATTGTTTGGCATCATATTCACAATTAATTACTTGAAGCTTAAGAAATGAGCACAGAGTGTGGGTGGATGGATGACCTAAGTTTGGCCTCCTCTGCATGCATAACACCCCCACACCCCACACCACCGCAAGAAAAGAAATATATATATATATATATATATATATATATATGCCACCTCAAGAAAAGAAAAAAATATATATATCTGCTTACTCTCGCCTTCTGTTTTAACCTTGGCCCCCATCATCTGATGAGCAATGTCCGCTTGTACCATAACTTTTGCCTGAAGTGTCTATAGACAACTCAATATCAATAGATGCCCGCAACCCAACCAAAAGCCAAAGGGCAGCAGCAACAAGAGGGACATGGACCCGACTCGGTATGCATAGAGTATATGCTTCCTAAGCACCAACTCTCCCCAAGTATGCATAGTGCAACAGTCCCACAAGGAATAACATTCCTAAGAGCATGATGCCAAAGCATCAAATTTCCAGGTTTCTTGTATTGATGTGTTTGGTACAATTTTCACATTTCTAGGAATCCGGAAGATGTTCTGTTTGATACAATCTATACATTCCCAAAAATGTGACATAGTTGAGTATGACTTTACCAAATTACAATTTAGAACCATAGAATATCAAACAAATACAATAGAAAAATAAGTTGACTATGGTAAAGCACTAGAGCAACAAAGATTTAATAAGCACATATGATATCACAATAATTTCTTTATGAATACATAACAGTGTTCTCCGCTAAGTGTAAAAACTACAACAAATTTACAGGATAATTATCAAATAATAATTATAATATGTAAACAGTAACAAAATTTTAATCAATAAACAATAAAATATGATATTTTATCGATTGGATAATAGAAACGTATGCCATAAAATTATATAACTAATTACAGTTTTTATAAGAGAGTTATAAATATCATATATTATATTTTTATACTTGATTATATAGTTTAACATCATTTTTTTATATTACTAATTAATATTTTTAAAAGTTAAAACTATTTTTAATCTATCAATATACACATTATCCGGTGCTTTTATTTATTTCGATTGTTTACATTCATATTATTAATTTATTTGCTATTTATTTATTTATTTAGTAGGTTAAAAAAGGGGCATAGATGGAAATCAAAATTTAATTAGGACCCCAACCGGGTAGGAAAGATTATATTTTCACCTATCATATATTTTCACCTATCCCATGAATGGTGGGAGTGGGATTAGTTGGAATTTAACATTTTTGAGAATGCTCAAGGTGCTTATGCCAAATATGGGAATTCCAAAGGGCTGAAGAATATATCTCATATTCAATGACTACTTCTCAAATTGGATTTAGGTTACACCTAAAGAAAATGGAAAATTTTAAATTTTAAAGAATTATCAGTCATTGGTGATAACCTGCAGATCGTGAAATGCGAAGAATTTATTCTGTGAAAGAAAAATATCTAGGAAATAACTAATCATTGACACATTTCACTCATTAAAGAGGTCCTGGTGTTTTGACAAGCATAAGAGTAAGGTTCTTGCCATAGATAATGTATTTGTGATTGTGGTATAGTTATAGTAATAGTGATTCATATCAAATAAATTGCATCCCTTGTTATTGGTGCTTTATGTTAGTGCATGTTGGAGATCTTTAGCAATCCGATATTGGTACATCAATGTTCATTCACCATCTTTTTAGCATTTTTTATCAGTGTGTTACATTCGGTATAAGGAAACATTTCTTATTTCTCTTTAAGAGGAAAGAAATGATTAGAGAGAGGAGAATTACAAAATGATTCTACTTCATCAAAATAGTATAAAGAATTACATAATAATATCTCTACCAATAATATCTCTACCAATAGACAAATTAATTTAAAATCTTAATAATTATACGTCAAGGTGCAACTGGATCATCATTGTTTTGAAAAGTCGGCTATTTAAATGCCAATATTTGGTATATATATAACAGGACTATTGCAATTTGGATAATTTACATGTATCTGAGTGTGATTTCATGTTGACAAAATAGGTGTTGGTCAAATATCGACTTTTAGATTTACAACTAATTAAATCTTTATTGGCTTTTACTAATTTAGTATATACGTTCTGATATTGAAACAGTACAAGTTGCTCGTCACTCTTATTTTCAAAAAGAAATTTATTTTCTAATTTTTCATATTATAATACAAGACATAAGGGTATTGTTGTCCATTTTCAAATTTTTATAACAAATGGTATTATGATAAAAACAATGTTAGGTATTACTTGATAATGCAGCGGGGTTGGGAGTGGTAGGAGGGGTAATGTAAATTTTTTTTTTTTTAAATAGATAAGACACGAGACTAAAATAATGGTGGTGTAAATATGGTACATACGTAAATAAGTTGTATAGATAGTCAAAACAAGTAAAAAAAAAACACATTTGTATGCATCAATCCCTGTTGACATGTCACTCCTATTAGGTGGGTCCTTAATCCCCCATATCCTGAGTGTAATCACATTAGATAGCAAGTAGATGATATCTACTTACCACCTCATCTTGTTATTTTTCCACATTTCTGTCAGGTAAGAAGAAATAATATGGAGAGAACAAAATATAAAAATTACCATTTCATTAGATCTTTCCATGTCATTGGAGAGATCGTCCATATATTTGTATAATGCTGCATATAGAAAAGAACAATTAACCCATCAATGTCAGCAAAAAAGTGCAAAAACATGAAGCAGAAAGATGTCCTATAGCAAAAACTATATAATCATCACAGCAGGTGCCTATTCATGTGTTTTACTGCCACTTTAAATAAGTAAACTGAAAGGTTAGTCATAAAGATGCACTCTTAAAATATCACCCCCAGTTTAGAACTCATTGAAATATAGTAAGACTACGGACTTAGGGTTGGAAGCAGCTCATAAAGGTGTGTTTGGTTGTGTGCACAAATATGGGTTCATTAAGAAATAGGGATATAATGATAAAGAAAAGAAACAGCCTGCAAATATAAAGTAACGGAGTCATGTAAGATATGAAGTACTCTATCAGGCAAACTTTAGTACAGCGACTGCTAATCTTGCAGATGAACGTGGAAAAAGAAGAAAAGAAATTGCAAGAACAAACTCAAACATGTGTAAAGAAGTTTAGTTAATGAGTCTGTCAAGGACTAATGAACATTCTTTTTAAAAATTTCTTTTCATTTTCAATGATGGAGTATGTATCTAAAAAAAGGAAGATATTACTCACCATCAAATTGATCTCTGAGCTCTGAATTTTGAGATTTTAGCACAGCTATCTTCATTACCAGTTCATGAATCTACAAATCAAAACCAACATTTGCACCAAGCAATGTCAGAAACACGTAGTAATATCATCACCATTGAAGCCTTTTACCATCAGAACAGGTGCAGCTATGGAGTGCAAACGGACATCAAGAAAGCTCTAAAGAATTGACTCAAGCAGCATCAGACACACATAATCATAACATCCATGCTTTTTCCTATCTGATTTATTTCAATGTTAAATTATTCAAAAGTTCAACATTTCTGAATTTTGATATTTCTTGTATAAGATTATACTTTCAAATTGTGTCTAAAAAGAGAAAAAATATTGTGCATCTCCCTATTAGCAACTCCATTGACAATTTGACAATAGTCCACATAAGACCCAATTTCCGGAAAGCTGGTAGTAATTAATATTAATCAACCAGTTGAAACAACTTTTGAAAAACTTGGTAAAAGCTGAACAATGGCAACATGGTAGTTATTAATATTAATCAACCAGTTGAAACAACTCTTGAAAAACTTGGTAAAAGCTGAACAATGGCAACAGAGTTGCAAGTGGGGTTGCTAATGTGGAAATGCAATCATTTCTACCGAGGAAAATTATGATCCAGTTCATGAAAGGTTTAAGCATAAACCGACCTTATTTAATTCATTAGACGGATCTGCATCATATACAAAACTACAAATATGCTGAGAAGAAAATTTTGCCTTTCAAATACATTATCCAATAGTAGAACGGACTCTTTATAAATGCGTCTTTAGAAAATGCGTAATTTTATGTGGCTGAAAATAACTGTTGGATTTTGCCTTGTTTTAAGATGCATTGTTGTGTGTGGTCCAGATTACCAATTTAGTTGGTTCAAGGCTTTCTCCAATCAAATACATGCATAAAATGTAAGTTAAACCATAACATGTAAAATAATATAAAGTACAAACATTCTTGGATACTCAAACTTAACAAATTTGCTTTCTGCATATTTCTGATAGTTTGCAATATCTGCCGATACCGATATGTATCGGCCGTATTGTAGGCCATATTGTATCGATTTTGGCATGACCTGATTTGATACCTACCATTATTGCTACCATCCAATACCAACATTAGAGATCTCTTTTCCAGTCAACTCGGCAAAGAAAAACTGAATGGAAAAAAAAAAGTGTGGAAACAGAGTGCAACACAATGCATTTGTTGTGTCGCAGGTCAAAAATGTCACATGGAGGTTGTATATCTATAAATTCAATAAATTCACAACCTTCATCCATATTAACATTATTTGATTCAAAACTATCTATTGTGGTCCAAAAACAAGTAATAAACAATATTATCTATTGCGAGTGAACGGCTCAGCATGTTAAAAATTATTCCATTTAAAACTAACGAGAAACAACCTAGAATATATAAAATTATGTCTAAATGTATGTAGTAACTTTCTAGCTTTTAAAAACACTTATTACCGTTTTTGTTTTTGGCTCAGTCAATAGAGTGTTGCTAAACAATACGCTTATGAACAATTCTTTAGGAGTGATATACGTGGGTGTAAAAGCCTATATATAAGCAGCTGTGGTATTCACATTTTCACACAGTTCTCCAGAGAGATAATTTTATTGCTTTAATACTTGTTCTCCTTCACATTTTGCTCAAGATTGATTTTTTGTCTCATTTCTTCACTACATAGCCGCAGCTAGTGTAGTGGCTCTTCTAACACACTTTCCAACATTTTGGTATCATAGCCAATTTGCTATGAAGCATGTGGAAAAGAAGAATGGGAGACTTCCATGAAAGAAGAAATTACCGCAATTGAAAAGAACCAAACATGGGAGTTAACAGATTTGTCCTATGGGAAAATGCAATTGGAGTAAAATATGTGTACAAGGTAAAATATGACGGAGAAGGTAATGTAAAAAGGTATAAAGCATGTCTAGTTGTTAAGGGGTATGTGCAAGTTTATGGTGTAGATTTTTATGAAGCTTTTTCACATGTTGCTCGTTTAGAAATTGTTAGACTAATTTTAGATTTTGCAGCTCAAAAAATGGGATGTTTTTCAATTTGATGTTAAATCTGTATTTCTAAATGGATATTTGAATGAGGATGTCTAGGTTGAACAGTCACAAGGATTTGTGATCAAAGGAATGGAGAAGAAAGTCTATAAACTCAAAAAGGCACTATATGGACTGAAACAAGCATCACCGGCATGGTATAGTCGTCTTGACTCTTATCTTCATAAAAATGGATTTCATAGAAGTGATAATGAACCTACGTTATATGTGAAGACACAAGGTAAAGATAAAATACTTATTGTTTGTGTATATGTGGATGACATAATCTACACGGATTCTTCTCCATCTCTTATTAAGGACTTTAGAACCATTATGATGAGTGAATTTGAAATGTCAAATCTTGGATTATTGTAATATTTTCTTGGTCTTCAGGTCCAACAGACAACAAATGGTATTTTTGTCTCTCAAGAGAGATACATTCAATCTTCTCAACAAATTCCACATGCAAAATTGTAAAGGGAGTTCAACCCCAATGAATGCAAATAACAAGCTAGTTCTAGAAGACGGCACAAAGAAAGCTGATACAAAATACTTTAGAGGGCTTGTTGGTGGACTAATGTTCATGACTCATTCTCGTCCTGACATCGTGTTTGCAGTAAGTTTGATATCAAGGTCCATGCATAATTCTTCCAAACATCATCTTGGAGCAGCAAAATATATTATCCGCTACATTCGAGCAACCACGAACTATGGGATATGGTTCCTTAGACGACCGGAAGAGTACAAGTGGATTCATTTTCAACCTTGGTTCGGATACGGTTTCATGGATGTCAAAGAAGCAAGAAAGTACCGCATCATCCTCTTCAGAAGCTGAGTACGTTGCTACAACATCAACTATTTGCCAAGGTAAGTGGATGAGAAGAATCATAAAGAATTTGTTCGAGATTCAGACATCTCCAACACTTGTATACTGCGACAATAAAGCAGCAATATGTATGGCAAAGAATCCGTCCTTCCATGCCAGGACTAAACATATTGAGCTTTGTTACCATTTCATACGTGAATTTGTTACAAAAGGAGTCGTTGAGCTGAAGTTTTGTTCTACAAATGATCAAATTGTCAATGGATTCACTAAGACATTATCCTACAAAAAGTTCTTCAAATTCAGAAATCTTCTTGGTGTTGTAGATTTTGAATCAAGGGGGAGTATTGAAGAATGATTCAAACCCAATGTTGTATTGTTCTCAGTATTGACTGAGTTTGTTTCTTTATTGCTTAAAAGTAGGCTAAGACCTAGTATGTAGGAGTGAGTTCCTCCCTACTTTTAGTCTTTGTTTGTTTCTTCCTTCAGCCTATATAAAGGCAGTATCCGAATGAATAAATACTGAGCATCATTAAAGTACTCTCTGCCATTTGTGTTCTCTTGCTTTTGTTTACTTTACCGTCGGCCGCTAGGTCGTCTGTCGCTAGGCCGCCAGCGGTCTACCTTCGGCCGCGGATCCGTCAACCAACGTCCTCCTTCCTATCTAAAAGATCCAGACAAGAAGATACACAGGAGTTTCTAAGCTTTGTCATGGACCGAATGCATGATGAATTACTGAAGCTTGAAGGAAACTTGTCAAACTCAAATGGTGGGAGGTTACCCCTGGTTTCATCTTCTGAAGATGATGGTTCGGAAACTGTTAGGCTAAAGAACAAACTGCAATGACCAGAACTCAGAGCTTTGTGCCGTCTGATCTTAGTGCAATTTTTGGTGGTCAACTGAGGAGTGTTGTAAAGGCAAGAGGGAGCAAGGCCTCAGCTACCATACAGCTATTCCTTTGCTTCATCTTGATATTTTACCAGAAGATGTCAAATACTATTGAAGATGCACTCCACCCGTTCTCTGCTTCAGAAACACTTGAAGGATATAGGGCATCGGCTGGAAAGGCTGGGGTAGTTGGTGCTAGTAAATCACTACAGATACAAACACTTTCAAAGGTACTGATATTGCACTTAAATATTGCACTTAAGAGGTTCAGTTACGGAATCAGGGGAAGCTCAAAGTTGCACAAACCTGACTCTGATACCAAAATGTTGGAAAGCGTGCTAGAAGAGCCACTACAGTAGCTGCGGCTATGTAATGAAGAAATGGGACACAAAATCAATCTTCAGCAAAATGTGAAGGAGAAGTATTAAAGCAATGAAATTCTCTTTCTGGAAAATCGTGTGAAAATGTGAATACAGCAGCTACCTATATATATAGGCTTTTACACCCACGTATATCACTCCTGAAGAATTGTTCATAAGCCTATTGATTAGCAACAGTCTGTTGACTGAGCCAAAAACAAAAATGGTAAAGTGCACATGTAGCATAAACAAAGTGTTTGAATTATTTCTAACTTTGGCTGTCCAAAACGAAAATTCCGATACTTTACGAAACAACCGAAACTGGCAAACTACCAATACTGATAGTGTAACGATCCGTTCCGTTCAAGCGGATAGCCGATTCAAACGGCGCAAGTGCAACGACCCGACCCGCTTTGCTCAGCGAGATGACTCGTTTGAGACAAAGGATTTTCAGACTTGGCCCTTCAGGAGTTCAGACTTAGACTTTCAAAAGCTCGCTCAGAGTATCGCTCGACCGAAGCGAATCATCGCTAAGGTGGGTAGCTACGATGAACTTGTCTTTGCTTAGACAGCACACTTAAAATATGGACGATACATGCTAGTCGCTAGGTGAATCACCCATGCATGCTAATAAAGAATACAATGCACCTAGCTAAGAGAATAATCCTATCTTATATTGCTTGTGTTAGAACATGGAAATAAAACTTGGCTTATATGGACCCTTGCATGCTAACTTTGCTTCGTGCAAGTAGACCCCGCTATGCCTCGAGTAGATCGTTATATACTCTCCGTAGTGCGTTGTTCACCTGTTTACATTGCTCGTCCCATAGATTATGTCGCCCGATATGTCCCTGTACGGTTTTACTCCTCGCACTACCCCTTAGACCCGTGCTAAACATAAAGGCTTATGTTCTAAGGTATACTATACAATATGTTTCCTTATGCTTGTGTTTCCAACAAATGCATGATTGCCTGCTTACATGCTAACTTGTACTTGTTGTCTCGTTTCAATGCTTGTCACATAATTTCATGCCACAATCAAGTAAACGTTATCTTGCCTTGCATTCATCCAATTCACCAGAAAACTATCAAATAGTCGTTCCGTGCAAGTATGAACCTAAAAGTATCCGGGAGCGTTGGATCGCCAAGGCATCTCCGAACCAGGGGATTGCACCACATCAAGTTTAACTCTAAACAAGAATCATGTCAAGTAAAACAAGAATCACAGCTCATGGAGCATACTCGTTCTGAACAAGAATCAAGAATTTACATGTCATGTCATGAACGTGAATCTGAGACCCAAGACTTGCATGTCGCGGACTTGTACACAAGATAACCCACCAGATTGCTTGTAGGGTGCGGGAGAACCTTGTTCGGTGCGGAGACCCCTTTCGTGCGAGCTAAGGCATGGAGTTTGCTCTGGAGCCTTGGAACGTTGCGTCCGAAGCTGAAGCGCATATACAAGACATAATGTTGGAACATCGTCTATGTATCATTCCACAATTGTAGCCGCTTGTCACGCTTTTATTGTTTCGAGAGAGGGCTTGAGCGACTTGTAATCTCGGCCTAGCGCCGCTTGTAACACTTGTTCAATATCAATAAAGAGCTTGTTTTACTTTTATACTTGTGTTATTCAATGCTTCCGCTATTGACGACTCTGTAAACTTGTTACCAATCGCCTGTTCGTTTCTTATTCCGCTGCATTCGGACTATCTGTGCGACTCTGTGGCTTAGACATTTTACCGTATGTCCGGATCATGGTCTTACACGGGCACAGCTAGTGCTCGTGCGGCATCACGTCCAGATGGAAAAAGATCGTCCCTCGGGAGCGCTGGCGCGGTGATTCGTGCCCAGCGGGGACGGCCGATTACCTACGGGAGATCGGGGCGTCACATATTGGTATTAGAGCATGGCTTTACACCTTTGGACTTCGTATCGATTTTTTCAGTTTTGAAAGCTCGTTCGTAGGTTATGTGCACTCTCTCGTTGACCCAATTGGGATGTTCCATACAATGAGTCTAAATACTTTCAAAAGTTGCATGTGAATGATATGATTGCTTGTACTGGATAGTTGTGCGATGACCCTTGTTCCAACATGTGTTAGACTTTGTGGGAATAGACTCGTGCTAGAATTTGCAAGTTATATGCAAACCGGAATACCTATACATGATTACCCAGCTGGTTAGTGTGCAAAATAGAATATCGTTCGGACGGTTAGCTATGCACACAGCCTTTCGGCTAAGTTGTGTAGAGTATCGCGTGCCAAGACCCTTGGTGCGAGCTACTTTGCAAGCGAGATTGGGATATCGTTCAGATAAGGATAAGTGGCAACCGATAAAAACATTATCAGTTTATCGCTAAGACGAATATAGAGAATAGTGCTTGAATTTTGATAAATAGCTCGAACGATATTTCGTATCTGGAAGATATAAATCAAATATGGTTTACTTGGATGACTATCAACAGGATATATACGAGACTAAGATTTATCAGGCGATGCTTAGGTGTCGTACAGGAATTCTAAGGAACGACTTGGTGAATATGCTAGCGAGTGATGCGAACACGATTGAGGATTAATTGGGTGACTCGATTCCTGAGTGGTGTATGGATCATTTTAGAAATGTTTAAACGAATTCATAGGTCTCATGCGATAGTTGGTTTGAACGAATTTGAGAATCTTGAATAAGTAATAAGGCTTATATCGAATAGGGATTTAAGGTAATGAAATCGATATCTTGGTCAAGAAAACTTGGTAAAAACTTGATGGATTGGACGAGCGATTTCAAATTGAATCAAACGGATTGAACTTGAGTAGGATATCGCTCGATAGAAGTTAGCCTGAGAAAGAAATATTGTGGTTCGATGAAAGAGGTAAGCGATAACGAATTTAACCTGGAGTTTGGAAGAACGATCTTGAATCTAGTTCGAAAAGATAACCTTCGAAATCAATCCCGACCGAGAACGATTATCCTGCGGGAGCGCCGACGTGGTGATTTCACGTCCGGCGGAGATAATCGAACTCACGGGAACATGTTCGGTGATTATTCCAAACGAACTTGATGAATGGAACGTATCAAAAGTGGATAGATTTTGGCTTGAATATTTGAACTTAGTTGTTTGAGGAATGCCAGAAGTAGACTATGGATTTATCAAACGGTAACATTGAAGTTAGATGATTTTGCTAGACGAATTATAATCACGGCATAAACGGACATGACTTGATGGATTTTATATATATCTTGGATAGGACAAAGTGAAATGATAAGGTGTCTCGATCGTTTCGAAGATAACCATAACGTTCGACGTTCTTGTCTTGTGCGAGCGTAACTCTATGCTCGTACATGCGTCACGTCCGGATTAGGACGATTATCCAACGGGGGCGTTGGCGTTGTGATCACACGTCCAACGAGGATGATCGAACTTGCGGAAGACCAGAGCATGGCAATCAAATGATCGTATTGACTAGTGGTTCGACACGATAAGACGAGTTTGAGAATACAAGTGAATCGAAAGTATTTCAAGGATGAGTTAGACTAGAACCTGGAGTAAGTCACGCTTGATGGTTTCGTGAACACATACATGAATTTTGTTGGACGATTTAGATTTATGATTGAGATCAAAGATTTAGAATTGAATCATGGCTTGGTGGTCTAGACTTAGAATGGATATATGGATTCTATCAAAACATGTTTGAAGGAGATAGACTATGCGAATTGCTAGGCTTGTCATGCGACTTGGATATATCATGGATTTGACCGAACGGACTCGAACCCTGTGCAAACGAACGTGTTAATGTGTGTAGGATGATCCGTGCTCGATGTTTAAAAATCTGAGTGAAATGAGCTTGGGTAGAATATCCCGTGCAAATGAACAATGGTTTGACCTTAGGAATTGGGACGAGCATCGTGCGACGAATTTGCACGATGAATCGTGTGCTTAAACTTGTACCTATGACCTTGTGAGCTGACCTAGTAATTAGGCAGACGATCATGTGCCGAGTGAAAGAACTTGTGTAACTGACTTTAGAGTATTACTAGAAAAAGCTATAGAACTGGGGCAGCAAGACAGTGTTAGACTTGGAACGGTAAATGTGTGCTATGTTTGACACAAACGAAATGTACGATAGGACCTGGACGCTAGTCGGTTGATCGGATAGATCATGCTTGACGGTAGTGCAATGCTTGATTCTTGGTTGGAATGGAAATGGCTTAAAATTTTATTGACCATGTTGGAGGTATCATTATGATTCATAAGACGAGAACCCTTGAGATTTTCACAAGTAGCTTGTCCGATTTTACTATCGCTAAGTTTGGTTGAATGCATATGTTTGAGGGACGCCTTGAACGTGTGCAAGATCCAAAACCCAGTGATATGTTGAACTCGAGTTCAAAGACTTCGCTATCGCTAAGTTGGTTGACATGCATATGTTTGAGGGACGCTTTGAATATGTGCACGATCCAGACTCACGATATGCTGATCTCGAATGCTAGTGCAAGTGAATATGTTAGATTCGCATAGACGAGTATAACGACTTGGATAAGTTTGCCTCAGCCTTAGATCGTTATTCAAGATGGATTATAACGTACCCGGCTTTAAGCGATATATGTTTCGCGCTAAGACGCGGTAGAGACCTAGTCAGAGCTTGGATTGAATTATAGAGTCATTCAATGAAACAGACCCAGCATACACGCGACACGATATAAGGAACGAGCAGAAAATTGTGTTCGAACGGATCTAGTGGTACCGATTGCTATGCTTGAGATAGATTCGATAGTGCGATATAACGGCTTGCGCTCAGGAAGTCTCGAGGACTAGACTTTTTCTGAGTGGTGTATAATGTAACGACCCGTTCCGTTCAAGCGGATAGCCGATTCAAACGGCGCAAGTGCAACGACCCGACCCGCTTTGCCCAGCGAGATGACTCGTTTGAGGCAAAGAATTTCCAGGGCCAATGAGGCAAAGGATTTCCAGACTTAGCCCTTCAAGAGTTCAGACTTAAACTTTCAAAGGCTCGCTCGGAGTATCGCTCGACCGAGACGAATCATCGCTAAGGTGGGTGGCTACGATGAACTTGTCTTTGCTTAGACAGCACACTTAAAATATGGACGATACATGTTAGTCGCTAGGTGAATCAACCATGCATGCTAATAAAGAATACAACGCACATAGCTAAGAGAATAATCCCATCTTATATTGCTTGTGTTAGAACATGGAAATGAAACTTGGCTTATATGGACCCTCGCATGCTAACTTTGTTTCGTGCAAGTAGACCCCGCTATGCCTCGAGTAGATCGTTATATACTCTCTGTAGTGCACTGTTCACTTATTTACACTGCTCGTCCCATAGATTATGTCGTTCGATATGTCCCTGTACGGTTTTACTCCTCGCACTACCCCTTAGACCCGTGCTAAACGTAAAGGCTTATGTTCTAAGGTAGACTATACAATATGTTTCCTTATGCTTGTGTTTTCAACAAATGCATGTTGCCTGCTTACATGCTAACTTGTACTCGTTGCCTCGTTTCAATGCTTGTCACATAATTTCATGCCACAATCAAGTAAAAATCTTGCCTTGCATTCATCCAATTCACCGGAAGACTATCTAATAGTCGTTCCGTGCAAGTATGAACCTGAAAGTATCCGGGACAGTTGGGTCGCCAAGGCATCTCCGAACTAGGGGATTGCACCATATCAAGTTAACTCTGAACGACAATCATGTCAAGTAAAGCAAGAATCACAGCTCGTGGAGCATACTCGTTCTGAACAAGAATCAATAATTTACATGTTATGTCATGAATCCCGTGAATCTGAGACCCAAGACTTGCATGTCGCGGACAACTTGTGCACAAGGTATTCATGTTCAGGTTCCTGCGGACGGTCGCCGGGGCACCGAGGCCGATCCGATCCGGACGGAACTTCCAAATAGTTGCATGATAGTGGGCGTCATGGAGTGAACGCCCCCTTGGCCTCGCGTTGCACTCCATACCGTCCCGGACGAAGGTGGCGTGTAGCGACTCATACCTCACGCATCTAATATCGCCCCGAGACTATAACTCGTCCTTTATGGCTATGCCAGCGACTCCTGTTCATATAGATAAGTCATCATCGCTTAGCGGCAACCCGCATGCGAGTCATTGCATCGCATCCAGTAAACTGAAACACCTGAACGGATATGAGTATAACACACTTGTACATAATTGAACACTTGAACATCTTCTGCAACACCTCTAGAATAATCCGTGTAACTCGTGCACCTGAAACAGAACACCACCCATGACACTCGTGTTTGCTTATGCAATTTGACTTGGATTTCATATATATACATCCGTGCTTGGTTTAACTTGGTTTTATCATTGGATAGGGAAGAAAGAATGGTAAGTTGGTAAGTCTCGCCGTGTTACTCTCATATGGCACGGCGCACTGCCACACGAGTTAGGCTTTTCATTATGCCATAAAACTGATCCTAAGACAATAATAGAAAGATAACTTAATAGATAGTGCACGGAATATTTATAACGTGTTTGGATTTGTCAAGCGGACGAGAAGACTCCCCACCAGTGCATTCATGTACTGATAACCCACCAGATTGCTTGCAGGGTGCGGGAGAACCTCGTTCAATGCGGAGATCCCCTTCGTGCGAGCTAAGACATGGAGTTCGCTCTGGAGCCTTAGAACGTTGCGTCCGGAGCTGAAGCGCATATACAAGATATAATGTGGGAACATTACCTATGTATCATTCCACAATTGTAGCCACTTGGCACGCTTTTATTGTTTTGAGGGAGAGGGCTTGAGCGACTTGTAATCTCGGCCTAGCGCCGCTTATAACACGTTCAATATCAATAAAGAACTTGTTTTACTTATATACTTGTGTTATTCCATGCTTCCGCTATTGACGACTTTGTGAACTTGTTACCAATCACCTGTTCGTTTCTTATTCCGCTGCATTCGGACTATCTGTGCGACTTTGTGGCTTAGATATTTTACCGTATGTTCGGATCATGGCCTTGCACGGGCGCAGCTAGTGCTCGTGCGGCATCACGTCCAGATGAAAAAAGATCGTCCCGCGAGAGCGCTAGCGCGGTGATTCGCGCCCAGCGGGGACGGCCGATTACCTGCGGGAGATCGGGACGTGACAGATGAACCTTCATATTTCTACATAATGCATATCATTTTAGGGGAGTTACTATAAACGAGTGGGTCTAAGTGATGGTTTTACTGAATCCTCCGACATGCATAGGAGCGGCCTTATTGTGCACTAGGCACTACCAAGATTATTTGTTAAATTGGCTTATCAAAGGAAGCTGGTTAATAAGAACCTACAAAGATGTATCTATCGGTAGAAACACTAAATTGTGGACTTTATCATACATCCAAGTGGCTCATTGATAAAAGCATATCCAACCCTAGTGTGAGTTTGGAAAAAAGTCGTTGCCACATAGGAATGACAATTTTATTTAAAAATTCTTCTCCAATGCAATTGTCAAGTAAATTGTGAAGCTTATGTGGCAAAAGTTATAGAAGACATTGTGAAATTGGTTGTCTAGTTCTAGTCAATGCACTTGAGAATATCTTTACCACCATGTCATCAATTATGAATAAAAATATTTAGAAAGAGGAAGAAGAGGAGAAGTCTTGGAAGTTGAAAAAAGTAAGCATCTCAATACTTTTTTTTTACAATTGGAGAAGACTTTTCTACTTCATTGTCTTTTGTGAATATAGACTTGCCACCTAGTAAAGTCATTGTCTTGTGCCTCATGCCACATAGGAATCACAACACATTACAAGACAATAGGGTTGGAGATGCTCTAAGAAAATATAGAAGGAAAGATCTACCTTCAATTAAGAATTCCAAGATTCTTAAAATTTATAAACTCCATATGCAACCATTTGATGCACACGTCTTCAAACTTCATGACTTCAATCCGATAAAAAAGGTGTGTAAATCTTAAGCTATCTGCTATATATTTCAGAAAGAGAATGTTCGATGGTAGGTGAGCAGTAGAATAGGTTTTTCAGCTTAGGGTGTTAATATCAATTAAGGTAACAACTACATTAGATAGCTCGCACAGTGTGCAAAGAGTGACCAGAAAACCCAGTATCGTGAAATGTCCCACCATTAACATTTTTGAAGGTACAGCAACTCATTTTGCAATTGAAGGCCCTGATTACTTAAGGTGTGTGCATATGGAAGGTGTGAATCATCCAAGAGATGATTTGCCATGTTTGACAAGTGTGTATGAGTTGGTAGGTATATACATGTGGTCTTGAGTATGCTATTAAACTATGCCTTCTATGGAATGTCAGCATCATAACCACTATGATCCATACACGATCTTAAGTAGCCTATTAAAATATTCATCTGAGTCAAGACAATAAGAAAGCCAAACAGAAGAAAAATACTCTCAACTCATGCGCAGGAAACCAGCATTACACTATGCCTTCTATGGGATCTAACAAGGCTCTTATGATTCCACAGCAAATACATAGGTAGATTTAAGTTTCATATGAACTAAATTACACACAGTAGTAACTACTTACAGTATCTAGCTACAATAGAAAAGACCAGCACAACGATCGTATCTTTCCTCTCAATATTAAAAAACATAACACGTATCCTTCACATTGCTTAAGAGAGCTTAAATCATTATACTTTTCTAGATAATGCATGCATTGGATTTCAGCATCATAATAACTATGATCCATACACGATCCTGACTTCCAGTCCAAGCCATGCTTGAATCTGGATTCTGGAAGTTTCCTGTCATTATCCAACTTCCTATAACAAGTTATGATTTGAAATATAACTGTCATGCCATGTTATGGTTTTTTTTTCTTTGTATTTTATGACGAAACTCAATGAAGCTTGTGGCTGGACTGCCACAACAGAAGGCTAGTATCACTCCTATGTGACTCCAGCTAAACAATAGTATACACAGAAAAGCAGAGATAGAGCAGATGTCTGGTCATGAATATATGAGAAAATGCGAAAGTATGCAAAAGAAGCATGCACATATGAAGTAACATAATCCCGCATATGACACTAAAAATGTAACGGACGAATTATGTATGTACATATATCCAAAAGAAATGGCTCTCTTAAATGTCAAACTCCAATGTTAATTTCTTGTTCTCCATGAGAAAGGGAACAATCAAATGTTCATATAATTGTCTGAATGCACTAGCACTGCTAGATATATAATTTTCCCAGTTATGGTTGATTGAACGAACTTACCTTTCCTTCGGAAGCCATTGCCCCAATCTCCTCATTTTCCTCCTGCAAGGTTCTACACTTGGCCATTAACTTCTTCCCCATTCTGCTATTTGCATTAAAATTGACAGCTGCAACATTGTCTTGTAGCTCCTTTATTTTCTTATCTTTCTCTTCAACCAGATTCTAGCATGTGAGGGAAAATGTAAACATGACAAATAAGAATAATCTTTTTGCACATGCCAAAATCAACTAACTTCACATTTCTTATTAAAAGAACATACATTCAATAGAAAGCATGCATAATACCTTCAGGATCACTGAAGAACAGAAAAAAGGGTTTTCAAATATAGTTTCCTTGTGCTAATTCTGAAATAGGATCCCCAAAATTATCTCTCTTCAAACCCCCAAAATTCTACAGTGTTTTGTTACAAGGACCCCTAGGGAGGCATGTACTAAAAAATTGTTTTCTTTGGGCTTATCGAATTTTCATGTGGGTGAACAGAAACCATAAGTTATGGAGGACCTATGTGGAAACATATATTGTTTAAGGGCATATACTTTAGAAGAACCTACAAAAAACACTATCTGCTTCTAACTTCATTCGACAAATATTGAAAACATATAAGAATTCTTTTTTAGGAAGTTTGTCTACAAGGAGTAAGATACCTTCAAACGTGTAAACTCCTCATGTATAGCTGGATCAAGTAATAGCCTCCTAGTCTGTAGAAACATCAGTTTGCAATTTAGATTAGGACAAGCCAAACAACAAGCATATTCTAATGAAGAGTACACTTTTGTCGCTAAGAGAGAACATGTTCATAATCAACATAATATGCGAAACATGTAGCAATTCTGCATAGATCATTGTATACGCAAAGTTACAAACTAGAATACATACAACTATACACAAACACGTATATAGCAACAACTTTATGATGGATGAGTTTGGCAATACATTGAAAGATAGGATAACAAATGTGTGTATTTGTAGGAGGTGAGGTGTCGTCAATTGAGGATAAGATGAGAGAAAATCCTCTCAGGTGGTTTGGACAAGGACAGTAGATGCACTGATTAGGTGCGATAAGATATTAGTCCAAGGAATTGCTGGGGGTAAGCCTAAACAAACATAGATTGAGGCTGAAAATGACTGGTTTTTGTCATTGTTATATAGGACGTGGCCCTCAACTAGTTGAATGGAAAAAGAAAAAAAAGGATTCAAATAGCCGGCCCCACCTGAGCTCTCTCTCAAACCTCGTATGTGCTGTTCAAAAAGGATTCATCCAGTTTCGCTTGATTTCGAGTTGGCGCTGTTATCTGAACTTCTTTACGACTAGTTGCATCTCTCTTTCCTCCCTATTTACTATAAATATAAATGAATGTGACAATCGTCAAAAGCTCTTTGATTTCTTTCACGCACATCCAACCAGCTGTCATGGTTGAAATAGGGGGCTGACTGTGAGCTGTTTCTGTTTCACACTTGGGGGCTCAAGGCTAGAGCCTCTCTCAGCTACGATTTGGCATATCCAGTAAATTTTGGGATAAATGCTTTGTTCTTGTTGTTTGTAACTCCGAATATATATATATATATATATATATATATATATATATTACAACAGTTTTAAGATAGAAAATTGTAGAATACAAAAAAGAAAACATATCTAATATATTGCTTTTAACTAGGAGATTGTAGAAGAGCAAAAACTAATTTCACATTGCACATATCTAATCAATTTTTTATCTACACACACACGCGCCACTTCATACCATCTCTTGGTCGATGCTTTGCCGTCCTCGGGATGAAGGAGGGGTGGGGTTGCGGCCCATCAAGGTCATGCGGGAGGTGGCGGGAATGCGGTTAGCTTGGAATTTCTTGCAAGAGAAGTCGTTATGGGCATCCTGGGTGAAGAATCGCTATCTAAAGCATTCTAACTTCTGGATATATCGGGAGAATAATAATGAATCTGTGGTGTTTAGACATATCTTACGCCACCGCAGGGCTATGAAGCTACTTATATCCCGTAGTATATGTGATGGGGAAGGGACTCATCTGTGGTTGGACCCTTGGGTCAGGCATCGGAGTGTCCAGGCAGGGGCAAGCGGCCCGCAGGCTATACAGTCGGTCCAGCATGTGCGGGTGGCGGCCCTCATTCATGGGGGAATGTAGCGGACGGAGGGACATCACTTGCCAGCGCGGGTGGTGGAGGAGATTCGGCAGGTTCCCATTGATGGTAGCCTCGAAGAAGATATCTAGATGTGGGAGGACAGCGGCCAAGGTGGGTTTGACTTAAGATTGGTGTACAATCAAATGAGAGTTATACATGAGAAGTTGGAAATGCTGATATTATATGGCTGAAAGGTGTTGCTAGGAAAATGCAGTACTGTATGTATAAACCTCTCACGGGAAGGCTGCTGACGAGAGAGAGACTTGACGATTTGGGATCCAGACTAGAGACTCTAGTTGTGTTATGTGTGGTCTTGCCAATGAGACTATGGGCACCTGTTCTTCGACTGTACGACTACGTTGGAGCTTTGGTGTAGGCAGGAACTACTGTTGGGAATGGGAGGCAATGGAAGGCAGGATATGGACTCGATACTTCGAAGGGTCAGGGGTTCACGGAGTAGAGGATCGGTATGATTCAGGAAAGCTTGCATTAGATTGTCCTCTACAGTATGCCACGTCTGGAGAGAGAGAGGAATAACCGTATCTTCAAGGGACTATATACTTCTAATATTGGTATACTACACAATATTGAGTTTGATGTACAAGCGATGGGGATGGCCAGGGTAGCCATCTAAGGGAATGTGAGATGTAATCCGATTTTATAGCAATAAAATTACCTTCTTCCAAATATATATATATATATATATATATGGTGCTTAGGTACCCCCACCTTTTACCAATTGAATGGGATTTTACAAAAAATGCCGAGTAGGGAGGGGGAAAAAAAAGAGGACAAGGAGCCATGTAAACTAATAAGTAGAGGCTTAGGTCCCATGGAGACAAATGCAACCTGGACCAAACTGTGACAGTTTCTCTTTTCTAGGCAGTTGACAATTGATCCACTGGGTTATTTAGTAAGAGGGTCTCATATAATAGTTGATATTAGGGTTTGGGTCTCCATATTGTCCAACGTTAGTGTTTGGGTCTCCAAAGGCCTTAAAATTGGACCCAAAGGCTAACGTTGGACAATATGGAGACCCAAACCCTAATATCAACTATTATATGAGATCCTATTACTAAATAACCCTTTAATATAACTTCCTTGAGCCCACTTTAGATTTAAAGGCTTCCTCGAGCCCACTTTAGAGTGGTAAAAACCAATCATGAAACAATTTGTTAATCCCAATACAGGAATGAGTGACATGTAATTTATCCTCAATAAGAGTATAAGAACTTTGAAAATCTTTGCTTTCAATTTTACCCCCTTTCCAGACATAACACTCAATTTAACGCAGAAAAATAAATGTTTGAAGTCAGTCAGTCGTATTGTATATACTTTTGGCAGCTAACCATAAAGCACAATTAACATGAAATGCATATCAGTTGAAGCTAAGCATTTATAGTATGTAATATTAAAGAAAAAAAATTAATGAGTGAAAAAGCGAACAGAAATAATACTGGTAAAGAGTGAATATTATCAACAACACATGCAACATCTTATATTAAAAGGAGTGAATACATCCTGAACCAAACTTAACGGCCACAGAGAAGTACCACAAACAATGGAGAGATACAAATTAATGTTACTGTACCTGAACTGATGGCGGTCGCAACTGTTTCTTTAGATCTCGAACTGCAGACTGAAATTTTACAAGGCAATTTTTCTTAATCAGATATCCAATATAACCTAAAAAAATGATTAACCAAAACAATGTCTTGCATAGCTAAGTAAAATGGAATATGAAGATAATGGTAATGATAAACAACAGTACATCATTTTTTTTTAGAACAATCGGTATTGAATTTTACATTTCCACAGGAAAAAAATATTTCAAAACAAATAGTACAAACAGTTGATCGAAAAACAAATAACTACAAAATATCTGTCTCAAACAAATCATGCCTTGTTCAGATAAAAAGAATTATGAATAAATGATCATCCAACATTAATATAATTTTAGGAACTGGATAGCAATGCAAAGTGAACTCTTAACTGATTAGAACTGCAAGGATTAACATCTAAGGTAATATATAAAACAGACAAACGTTATGGTTTAAATTTCTCAAGTAAAATATGTGAATTTGCAAAAAGTATATACATTCTTCCATGAATATGGCTAGAAATAGAGAGAAAGAAAAGCTGGGACACTATTGATAGATTTTAATTCAAATCCTACCAGCAGAAACGTATATAGCAGAGCCATGAAATTCAAAAGCCACCTTGCCAGATGTCATGTATTCAAATCCACCCTTCTAGAGTGGATCCAAGTCATCGAAATAGCTTAAATACTAAAAAGAAATATTAAGTTAAACTTTCTTACCCATGCATCAACACCATAGACAACCCGACGGTTAATTTAGGCAAGATATATAAGAAACCAAATTTTCGGATAAAGGATTAAAGCTGAATGCAAGAAAAGGATTCAAGCAGCCACCCCCAAAATTTCCGGAGGAGGAATTTGTGGTGGTGGTTGTCGTTGTTGTTGCATATTAAGAATCCAAAATGTCCATTATGGACCATATGTTGAAGACCATGTCCACTTAGTTTTAGTAGATTAGCAACATTTTGTGCATACGTCTACAGAACTTGTTATTTCCTGTTATGGCCACTTGATTATTAACAATAAGCAAGAAAGTTGGTTTTTGGTTTATAGACATTTAAAACAAATCAAATCATGGATGGTATGGTATGGTATGGAGTTCTCATTTCAAGTGCAAGATATGCCATTGATAGGATTTGAGGCAAATCCCACAGATAGCTTTTACTTCTACATATGCAAGGAATGGGCTCTTGCCTATCACGGTACAGAATATAACTAAAACTCTCCCATCCCCTTAATTATATTGGGAATGGCATGGAAAGCCCCCTATTTATATATGGGGAGAGTTAATAAATATTATCATAAATAAAAGGATATGGATTTTGTTAGCATTAAAAAGGACATGGCCCTTAACAGAGCCTGATGGAAGAAGAGGATTCAAACAGGCGACCCCAAAAATTTGGGATGAAGGCTTTGTTGTCGTTGTTGTATAAAATAAAATGAGTGCTAAATAATGTCTTCTATTATAACAAGTAGTTCATCCCAAAAAGGATGCATAGCACGGCCCAAGAAGCCACTCCAGTATCGTTTCAAACTTCAATTCTTCCACGGAAGCCACACATATAACTAAAGGAAAAAAAAAATTCATCCAGGATTATATCATCATCCAAGCCTTCTCCTATCAAAATTGGGGTCGGCTATGGAGGATAAGAAAGCTCCAAGCCTAAAAATAGGACCCAACAATAATGCTCTTAAATCATACATTTCTTCAATAAGAAAGATTTACTTGAACTTTATCACCCCACCCCCCCCCAAAAAAAACCCAAAATTCATAATATAAAAAACCTATTTCTATTATAAAAATAAACATGCTCTCGTCACATACCCTGTCCGTAATCTGCATAAGCATTACTGCCATATTCATTTTATGACCTCCTCCCATAAGACACAAGATTCAAGATAAACATGCAACCTTCAGAAATACAATTCTAGATAGTTACACTTAGTCACGACATTCACCAATATGATTAGCCCAACAGGTGCCAGCCGCACAAAAACATGAAAGATAAACCAATGGAAAATATTCAGATTGCAATTACAAATATGTTTTATAAGATAAAATGAAAATAGATATATGAGGTTACCTTCAAGTCTGCACTTTCCTGCTCTCGTTTTGCATAAGCTACTATGAATGCAGCTTCCCTTTTCTTGGCTTTCTCAAGCTGACAGATAATAATTTTTCATGATAGATACAGCATATGCATTAGGCTATTTTTCAATTTATGCAGATTTAGGAGAAATATGAAGCACACCTTTTCTTTCAATGACTCCTCAGAAGATTTTAAATCCTGGAGAAAGGTTACCATTAGCCCAGGTTCTGCAGTCAGCAACAGTTAGCGGTCATAACATGGAAACCAGAAAATGGAAGGAATGTACATATCAGAAAAATCTCAACAAAATGCTACGTGTTGAAGTCATCAAAATTTTATTAGAATCAAAGAATTAAACTTAAGCACATGAAAAACAAGGCTAACCTGGAGAAGTGCCAGGTGTAGCAGGTCCATTCTGAAAAGCAGAGTGCCACTTTCTAATCTCTAATTGTGCCTCTTCCAGTTCTTTCTGTAATTTAAATACAATAATCCATATCATAAAGAAAGTAATTTTGTAACAAAGTATTATAACAATGCACTCATTATCTTAGAAGAATTGCAGTAGAAATCCAGCACACAAAGGATAGCCGGTTATGTGCACAATATGGATACAGACAAGGACACGATCCAGATACGGATATGGGATACATACATTTCAGATAGGCTAGGTTGCATAGACAGATGTGGATTCGGATATGGAATACAGTATTTTTAAAACAATTGGGATATGGGTACGACATGGATACAGTTATAAATACACATGAAACAAATTTCTATACATATGCTCATATTACTTCTTAGTAATATCTATATTTAACAATATCTTGGGTACTAACTAGGATCCAAAATGTCATAGAAAGCATCCAATGCAAAGAAATGCTACTTTCTCATATCTAAATTATGTTTGGCATGATTACAAATGTCAAAATTATAATTCAAGTATGTTTTCGGTCTCTTTGGAGCCTAGACATGGTGAGTGATACCCAACAGACGTGTCAAAGAAGTATCCTGCCCAATAAGTGTCGGATGCAGATACGGAAACGGATACGGTCCTCTAAAGGAGTATCAATGAAACACAGCACATGGGTACAATACAGTCACCTATATTAGTATATTGCACAAATACTGACACGGGTATGAGTACGGACATGACACAAGTACGGACAGCATTTTCCGTGTACATGCAACATAGGTAGCCGGCTATATATATATATATATATATATATATATATATATATATACTAGTAACGTGCACGTGCAATATAAAAAATTTGTTAAAAATTTTAAATATGAAATTATTATAAATACTGTCGTTCCTATGAATCGAACTCAAGCAACGAAGAAAAATATCTCCCACCTTAACCACTTGAGTTATAATTGTTTAGTTGTAAATAAATAATATTCGATAGTTAAATAATTAGTTTTTTTTTAAATAGTTAGTAGAGTATTTACAAACGGCTTAGACGGCTCAATTTTGAACCGTTTCCAAGCCTCATTATATATATATATATATATATATATATAATTTTTAACAATTATATATATATATATATATATAGGGAGCGGATCGGAATACCCGTCCGTCGAGTCCTGCCAAAGCAAAACCCCCCTGCACCATCCCGCGTGGAGCCCCAGCCGATCCAACGACTGAGGGGAGAGCGGGATTCCCCCGGGGCTCCCGATCCGGACCCTATATATATATATATATATATATAAAATCAACGAGCATACATGACTAAATACTGCTCTATTACAAAAACCAATGTAGACTACTTCATCCAACAATCATTGATGAGAGGAAAATCAATTTGCCACCTAAAAAGGCTGATTGCATGACAAATGTGAAAATCAAAAACCCATGCAAAAGACCCCCTCAAGAAGCATGATGGATTACATAGCATCAACATGTATCCATCTACCTAATCATCTCCCTTCACCAACAAGGCAAGGAGAAATATAGTTGTTATTAAATGTGACTCTTTATGGTCCAATTGACATGCCGATGTTATTTGGCAAGGAGAAATATAGTAGTTATTAAATGTGACTCTTTATGGTCCAATTGACATGCCGATGTCATCAAATACCTGGATCAGGATACAAAGCAGAAATGTTTAACTTCAATCAACCATCTAAAATCCCCTTCCTCCATGGAAGGTTGCACTAAGCAGCTGCAACCTATGTCAGTACCGCTGTTATGGTCTAATCCCTCTAATTCATGACGAAACTAAACAAAAAACACTATTATCCAACTATTACCTAATCACAATACAAAAAACCAAGTTTGCTGCATTTATCAGATAATGGATGAGTTTCTGACTGCCTCAAACCAGTTAACTTGTGCCAAACAGTCAAATGAAAAATAATGTCTAGATTGATGAGAAGAATAAAGATATAGTTTTATTATAAGTGATTCAATCAACTACTTAAGACAAGGTAAGAAACATGCATAAAAGATAACATATGAGAACTAAAAAAGGACACTCATTTACTTAACTATTTTTCTCAGTTAATAACGAACCTGGCATGTTGCAAGGCTATCTTTACAGCTCTGCAGACTGCAAAAGAAGAAGAAGCAAATATCAATATCAAGTCAGGATTGCAACAGAATTAATGTTTGTTTTATTTTAGACCTTATGATTAGATATCCTTTATTTATCAAGAAGGTTCTGAGTACCTTTCACGAAGAGACAGAATCATCCCAGTGGCAGCACCAGGGCCACTTTCTTCAACCTTGGATTTTGCCTTCAGTGTCAATAAAACAATTAGTTTCACAAATTCAACATGAAATAGCTAATGCTTTGTTTTTAAAATTTTGAGCAAAGTAGTTGGAATTATGAGGTTTTGAATTAAAAGATACATACATAACAAGTATTACATCATACTTCGTGACATATTTAAGTCTAAAAAGAAGAGAGAGAAGCAATTCTTAGCAGCCAACAGTAAACATAAATAGAACCACATTACAGCACCATAGTGTCACTACATATTGGTATTGAATCAAAAATATGCTGCACTAACCAAGGTAGTCAAAGGCGCAAGGCGCACTCAAGACGCAAAAGGACCATATAGCCTGGCGCAAAGCGCAGTTAAGGTGCGCGTCCAAGCGAAGCTAGACGCAAATATAAAAATAATAATAAAATACATAGATAAATAAATAAATTAGTAATGTAAGAAATAAAACTAAATAATATATTAAATCCAACAAAAACATGACCAAGTGAACTAGCAGAGTAGCAGTAGTTGTCAACAGAACTAACAAGAGTTTGTATTATTTCTACCACGTTTTTAGTAAACTTTAATTTTTCCAGTTCAATTGTAACCAACTACTTGTATAAGGTCAGAATTATCTTCCTGCCTCATAGTTTTTTGTATAAACGCCTTGGGTGCGCCTGAAAAAATGTGTCTTACTTAGTGAGGTGTGAGGCGCAGCTAATACGCCTTTCTGCAAGGCTCACCTGCCCCAAGGCGCGCCTTTGACTACCAAGGCACTAACATGAATAGGACACTATACGACGTGTATATTTTGGTGTCCTAGTTAATTTAGGAGTCTTTGTGTTGTCCAGTATGTGTCTAACACGATGCAATATGGGAATTGTCAAAGATTTTCCAACTGTTCTTGCCTCCTAGATCACAAGAGATTAAAAAAACACCAAGGTGCTAATAATAAGGAAACAGTCTATCATACTAGGCCAGTCTTCCAGTGTTCTTAACTTTTTGGTGCTTGCTTTAATAAAAACTTCGAAACAAGGTGCCAGTTCCCCTATTTGATACTACAATACCTATATATACATATATTGCAAGGTTCGTAGATATCGGTTGTTTCGGATCGGAATATCGATTTTTTTGATCTCGGAAAGTAAGTATTTATTAATAATTTATTAAAATTTTAGAGAAAAAAATATTTTATACATTTAGGCATAATTTAAGTATTTCCAAGGTAGTCAAAGGCGCAAGGCGCAATCAAGACGCAAAAGATCTATATCCCCGAGGCGCAAGACGCAGTTAAGACGCACTTTCGAGCGAAGTAAGGTGCAAATATAAAAATAATACAAATACACATAGATGAATAAATAAATTAGTAATGTAAGAAATAAAACCAAATAACATATTAAAACCAATAAAAATACGTTAAAACATAACCAAGTGAACTAGCAGAGCAACAATAGCAGTCAACAGAATTAACAAGAGTTTGTATTATCCCTACCATGCTTTTAGTAAATTTTATTTTATTTTCCAATTCAACTATAACCAACTACTTGTATGAGGTAAGGATTATCTCCATGCGTAAGCTTTTTGTATAAATACAAAAAACTATAAGGCGCGTCTTTGCTTGGTTGCGCCTTCCAGAAAGGCACACCTAAGGCGAACCTTGGGTGCGCCTGGAGAAAGGCGCTTGCGTAGTAAGGTGTGAGGTGCAGCTATTGCGCCTTTCTGCGATGCGCCTTTGACTACCATGAGTATTTCCATATGTTGTTTCTTAGTGATTTTGGAATTGAATGAAATAGTAGTCATCATTCCCAATGGGTTTACATGCGATAGATAAGTTTTTCTCCTTTTACATGCTTTTACAACCTTATTATGCTTTTATACCCTTGTTGATTAGCCTTTTTCGTTCATTTTTTTTTACCGAATTTACAAAAAAAAGAGACCCACAATGTCGGTATCGATCAATATCGATATCGGATCGGGTCATGCCAAAGTGTATCGATATCAGCTGTATTAGAACGACCAATACTGCAAACTATGAAATATTGTTGAACTTTTGAGATGGTCACTTATTTGCTTTGTTTGATAATTACATTCTTCCCTATATTACCCTTTGGGGTTAAGTTCCCTATATTACCCTTTGGGGTTAAGTTCCCAAAGAAAAAATTTGAAAAGCACTCGTCAATTTTCCATATTTTGAAAAAAAAACGTTTTTGGTGGTATCAAAATACCGTTGTGGCCGGATATCTTATTTGTCATTCCAAGAAAATAAATATCTGCACAAAAATTCAGTTCAGTACATTTTTTTTCTCTCCACTCGGACTAAGGACTAATGCACCTACTCGACTTCTTGTATTTAAAGCGAGTCGTGGGTAAGATGTGCACTTCATCGAGAATAAAAAAATGATCTACTTCCATTAGAATTTTGGACTGCTACTTAGTATTGGCAATTGGTTTGAAAAAGTATCTAAAAGGGTGAAATTTGGATATTTGTAGCCCCATGGCATATATGTTTGGAACATATTCCATTTGGAGAAATTTGGAAAAACACTATCTCGTTGAAAGGTTCTATACATCTGCCATGTCTCAACGCATTTTTGAGTTACATTTTACCCATATCACCAAAATTGTGAAGCAACTGGAACACTCTTTATGATCTGTACACCGAGATGCTATGTTGCGCAGACACAACAACACCGAAACAACACCAATTTTAGTGTCCCAACGCACTTTGGAGTGTCTACAACGTGTCTAATTCACATCCTGCATGACGCGACACTGATCCGTGTTGCTTCCTAGCCGAGACAAGACTTGACCACATAAATTTCCAGTTCCCTAACTAAGTTCCAGATAAACCATTTGCCGCTAGTAAACTTTCACATGCAAATTATGACCTACTTAACCCTAATATCTCACAAATTTGCGCAAAATTGAACTTTTTCTACAGAACAGGATGTACCTTTTTAGAACCAAAAACATCATCGTCTTCCTCGTCGAGATCTTCGAAAGTCCTCTTATCACCTAAAATTACCACCAAAATTTAAAGAAAAAAATCAATCAATGAAAAATTTTCCAAAATGAAAGATTTTAACAATTGAAACCAAAATTAATACAAAAAAATCAGATTTTTACGCACTGGATCGCCTCTTTCTGCTGTGACTTCCAGCATAGTCGCCTCCAAAATCATCTTCCTGTAATCAATATAATGACCCAGAATAAGTAGGGAGGAAATAAGAAGGAGAAATTGGGATTCATTTGCGGGAAAAAAAAATAAGAGCTTACGTCGTCGATTTGGGGGTGAGAAGCCATTGGAACGCGAGGAAAGAAACCCTTACCCCTTTGGTTTTTTTTTTTGGTTTTTTTATGGCTAAATTGTAAATCATAGATATTAACTTAATATTTTTTCTCAACTAATATTTTCAACTTAGATACCTAAAAATAAAATAAAATAAAATAACAAAATTGTGTTTTCTTTTTCACTCTCACCCTCAGTCGCCAACAAACCCCCAACGGTTGTCTCTACCCTCTCCCACCCCTCCACCCCATCCTCGGTGGCTGCTCCATCCCCGGCTGTACACCCCTCCCCACCACCACCACCATCACCACGACCCCACTCTCTCCACACGCAGTGGAAAAAGAGAGGGGAGGCGGGATGGGGGTGTGCAACCGGAGACGGAGCAGTCGAATGGGGACGGGGTGGGGGCAGCCGTAGGAGGGGATGAGAAAGGTAGAGATAATTTTGTCTTTATTTGTTTTAGGATATCAAGTTGATACATATCAAAGTTGAGGGTATCAAGTTGAACAATTTGAATAGTTGAGGTATCAAATTGTAATTTTTTTTTCTCATTTCCGCTCAACACTGTTGAAGAGATAATCGGGTTGAGTCATATTCGGGTTGACCCGTTAACACCCAACCAAAACCCAACCCGTTTAGTTTAAACCCGACCCTTAACGGGTTCAAAAAGTTTAGATGACATATGGTTATCATAACACCTAACCATAACCTTAGGTTTTATGCAAGTCATGGATAGCAAAGAGTTCAGCTAACATTTGGTCATCAGATTGGACTAGTCAAATTTAGCTATTGAACCTAGTATTCACATTACTCAACGGTTATATTTAATAATTATATGAAATTTCTATTATGGTAAACTAGAAAATGAGTGGTCCAGGATTTGCCACAATAAATAAAAATAATTAAAAGAAATTTAATAGAGGAATTAACTTATTACTTATTTAATTTAGTAATTATCTGGTTACTTTTATATTTAGATTTGTATATAATTTGAATTAGCAACAAATTTCATAAATTAGATAATTAATATATTTGATTAGATAATTTGCTTTGACGGAAAATTTCATAGATTAGATAATTAGTTAGATTTATAATATTTGATTGACTATGAATTAATATTGGCAAACAAACTCAATCGCATCTTGTACGTGTGTATATACATCATCTTTATTAAATGAAAATCAAGTCATTAATTTTCAATCTTTAAATGGTATCTGAGCCACCCTCCTAACCTATTTCTTCCACCCTCTTTTTCTCTCTAACAATTTTACACATTTTTTTCTTCAACCATAATGTCACGTCCTGATTCCGTAAAATCGAAGGTTATCACTGGACGTGATGTCGTACAAGCCTGAATTGCGCTTGTACAAGGCATGCTCTTGCTCATTTTTATAAACATATATTTTTCAGTCAATTTGCAACTGATCACAAAGAAATTGAATATGCAGATTGAAATAGAAATAGCTCTTTTATTGATAACTTTGCAGCAAAAAACATAAGGTCCTCAAATAGCTGAGTAGAAATGTCAAACTTGATTTACAACAGATACAACTGTTTCATATATCATATATCTTATTAAAAACTAAATTAAAACACCTTCAACTGGGATCTTCTTCTCCACTTGGAAGCGTCAAAGAGTACAAGACTTCTTATGAGTCAAACATAAGCCTTCAGCTTCTTCTAGAAGCTAACAAGTTCTCAGTACCTGCGCCCACAGAAACATGGATCAATACATTATCGTGTACTGGTGAGCGGTCGTAACCAATCTTGTCACTACTACTTTTTTGGAGAGGAGTATTTTTGTCTTTTCATATTTTGTATCATTGTTAATAATTATATTTCCTAATAATTATATTAAATGGTATTCCTTTTTTTTTTAAATAATTAGTATTGTTAAATATGGTTATATATTGTATATAGTTGGTAAATAGTTGTTAGCCATTAGTTAGTAGTTGTTAGTGAACCTAATTGGACCTAACTAGACTTGTCATGGACCGGAATTAAGTTAGACCCATTTGAGCCCAATAATTAGTCACCCTTGTTAAGTTAAGTGATTTAATTAACCAACCATTAGGAGTAGAAGCTTCCTCCTTAATTACATTCCTTCATGACAAGCTCCAAGGGGTATATTGGACAATACACATTACTTGAAGACCAAGAAGGAGGGGGCCGGCCATAAGAGGGGGAGACTCTGTCTCCTCCCTTCTTTTTCCATTTCCAAATTTAGATCTAGAATTGTTCTTCCCCAAATTCACTTCATCCCTCCACCAAATTCAACATAATTCCTCGCATTCTCTTCCATTCCCATCATCTAAGGAGCATTGGAGCTTGGATTGCAAGGAGCACTTGGAAAAGAAGGAATTGGCTAGGAGTTTGTGTCCTAATTGTGTCCATTGGAGCTTTCATTGGAAATATATCTCACAAATAGATATAATTCTAAATTTTTCTCTTTAATTAGACTATAATTCATGTATTTGACCATTAGGAACCCTTCAATGGCTTAGGGCTACCTATAGGAAGAAGAACTAGGTTCATAGGAGAGAAAGTTACATTGACTTTTGTGGACAAATTAGAGAAAATCAGAATTTGGACAACTAGGTGTTTGTAGGAATATTTTCTCAAAGATTTTAGAGTGTGATTCATGATTTAATAGGGTATACGTGTCTACAATTAGATACGAGTAGGTCGTATCGCAATACTTTGTGATACGAGATAATTTTGGAGGTTTTGTGCTTGAAGGTGTAATTACACTCCAATCTTCATTTTAACTAATTAGTTTAGTATTATTATTATGTAATTGATGTGTATTAGTGATAATTATGGAGAATTTGGGGTTTTGGCACTTCATTTGGACGGGTATCATTGGTAACCTATTGGTACACTCAAGGTGGTTGGTGAAATGGCTATTGTGTGGTTTGGTATACACTTAACATCATTATATATATATATATATATATATATATATATATATATATATATATATATATATATATATATATATATATATAAAATTTCTATTGTGTGTTGTGTGAGTGTGTGGGGGTGTGATCTAATGTGCATCTGTGTGTGTAACTGTGTATCAAGGGGGATGCATGTAGCTGTGAGAGGATGACTAACCATAAGTAAATGTGACTCGTATATCATATGTGAAGGATGTGAGCCAATTGTGTCTGTACTCATGGTGGTAGGTTTGTGTGTGTTCAAGACTGGGTGATCAACTGGGTTTCTGTGTGTAGGTAATACGAGGATCGGGTATGGGCATATGAGTGTGTGCATGTGTTTACCTAGGTGTGTAAGATCTGTTGTGCAGTAGAATGTATGAAGGGGAGAGCACATCAGCAAGTGGCTATAGCGTCCCGCTCCGCGTCGATGCTATGTACAAGTGATATCGCCTTGCTTGCTCGAACGAAAGTCTTCTCGGAGAGTTCCCGACCGATTGATCAAAGTGAGTGGGCAGAACTGCATTCTCTGATTCTTGTACGAATTAATAATGAATCTTAGTTTTTGAATGCTTGTTTGCCTAAGAAGAATATTTTCATAAGAGAATGATAGAACCGACTCAGTATGCTAATAAGAGAACTCACATAGCTTGTCATTGAAACGAATCTGCTGCCTAACTAAGAGAATATGAATGCTTGTCAGAATGAGATAGAACCATTGCTATGCTAAGAGTATAAGAAATATTGCATGCTTAAAAATATCGACATAGCTATTGAACAAACCTTTGCTATGCTAAGAAAGATAAGTAAATGAATGGCTCAAATATGTCCCTTTGAATATGCTAAGAGAGAGATAGTTTTTGCATGCTAGACATGAATCAATCGTGCTTGCCTTTATATGTTTCATTTGTCTGTTTGCTATATCGAACTGCTATAAGTGAAATGTGTGAATGCAGTGACTAATAGTGCGCCCTGAGGATACGGCTCGCAAGGGTCTAGTGGGGTGTGCTATTAGTAATATGAAAGATGTGCTTCGTTATGTGCTTCGTTTGATATGATGTGCTTTGTTTGGAGAGATGTTTTGCTAAGACCGCATATATTTTGCTTGATCATTGTTTTGCTTGCACTATGTATTTTTGTCATTGCATTGGTCTCGGACAACTTGTGCACAAGGTCTTGTCTCTCGAACGATTCCTGGGGCACTGGGAATCGCTCGGTCCGGAAGAAATTTTTGGATCGCCCTGAGGTGTACGGCTCGCAAGGGTCTAGTGGGGCGATATGTCTATTAGTGTTGTGTAGAACCCATGATGTCACAGCTGCTTGCACTCGAGTGTGTTGGTGAAGAGCTGAACCATGAGTCACAGCTATCGACACCCATGCGTGCTAGTGAAGAGCTGAACCCTGGGCAACTGCTGCTAATCATGGAGCAACCCATGGACCGTCATATAGATAGGGCGCATGCTAGGTTTACCCTCTTGCATACCTATCGATTGATGACACCAAATGATTGATACATAAGTTATGAATATGCAAATTGTGGCTAACTTGTGTGTCTGCTACAGGAATAACCGTTCGGCTATGGGGTAAGAAATATGAGTTATTCATAAGCCTGCTTGTTCATTTTGTCTGCATCGTAGAGATTATCTGTTAGTGCTTCATGCATTGCATCGGTCAGACAATGACTATTAGTGCAGAGCTGAACCTCGGTCACAGCTGCTAATAGTATCAGAATGTGAGTCATTGGTTAGCTAGATTACCGCTACCGATCTTGAGTTTCTCAGGGACCAAAATCATATAGATGTGTTGCCTTAATTGCTTGAGAGAAATGATAGTCCACTTGATATGTTTGCCTTGATTCGATATGATTCAGTCTGCTAGATAAGCCTTGCCCCAAGGAGTTAGTTTTGATGCACAATACATGCTACGCACTGCACGATAGAGCACTGTCCCGATTCGTATGCTTATAGTTTGAATATGCAAAACTGTTTCAAAGTTATGTTTTCAAAAGATGTAATCTGACTAATAGTTCTGAGCTGCATGAAATGAACTTAAGTAAAACTAGCAAGATCACTAGTAATGCAATATTTTGCCACATGATTACTTAGTGTGGGTTTCAGAGGGTGTAGCTTCTGTTCAGTTATTTTATCTCACCAGTACTTGTATAAAGTGCTGACCCACCAACAATTTGCTTGTTCTCATGTGCTCGTTTGTCCGAGGAAGCGATAGCCGTGCCTCATCCCAAGGAACCGAAAATCTGGAGTCGATGCCTTGAGCCGCATCGAGTTTGTGCCTGCCTTGAGATGCTTTTGTATAGAGGGACATAATGCATGGAACGGTGTCATTGTATTCGAGAGACAGAGTGCTTGAGCGAATTATAACCTCGGCCTTGCGCCGCTTGTAACACTTGTGATATCAATAAAGAGCTTGTTTGTCATGTGCCATTGTGTTCTTTACTTTTCTGCAATATGTGTGCCGCTGTTTCTGTATTGAATAGCTTACTTGCCCTTGTTCAAAGCTTTGGCCTTGTGCAAGCGCACTTTAGGCTTGCACGGCATCACGTCCCGATGAGAACGATGGTCCTGCGGGAGAGCTGCAACATGGTGATTCACGTTCAGCGGGGACTATTGGGCTTGCGGGAGATTGGGGCGTGATAGTGGCATTGCTGTGCAAGTTGCTCAGTTCTTACAATAGAGGGTGCAGGCTAAGTATGTTCTTGCATTGGCTTGAATAATAGTGCACATTGGACCTTGCTGCTGGAAAAGGGAAAGTCAGGTAAGCAATCATCAGGCAGTGAGGAGATTAGGAAGTAACAATAGCTGCTTGGTTCAACATCAGTAGTATTGCATGAGTATTTGTGTGATTGGGATACCAGTTTATGTGCTTGGGGATATCTATGACACCGATACATGTTGGTATCTGGAAGGGAAGCAGCAGTGTCAGTCTTACAAGGAGATATCGCAACTGTGAGCACAATACAGCAAGCCATGCATTGGCAAGTAACAATAGGCATTCAACTGAGTGCAATAAGAACACGAGCAGTAGCAGTTGCAGTTGCAGTAGCAACTTGAAGTCAACAACAACTCTAGTTGCAACAACAACTAAAGCATCAAAACATTAGCAGTGAGGAGTTGTGTCCAAAAAACTGGAGAGGAGTTCTTAAGATTTTGCTGAGCTCGATCAAGTTAGGGGGGAAACTGTTGCCAGAGATGAGCAAAAAGTGCATCCTTAGGCCAGGAGCACTGCAGGCAGTGATTTGGAAGTATGGTATTACAGTGTACTGTGGAGGCTCGGGTAGAGGTTACCGGGGAATTGTTAGGAAAAGGCTAGTATGTGGTATCAAGGTACATGTTGATACCTATTTATCTAGTATATCTAGTGTAGTGTCTAGTATTATCATAGGCACATAGGTAATACATGTGTGTCCAGTATCAAATAATGCATCCTAGTGTATAGGTCTGATACCTACTTTACCTAATAGTTAGTGTATTGAATATATATCCTAGGTAAGTTAAGGTACCAAGTGGTTAAGTATATCGGGATATCTTAGAGTATTAAGTTATGGGTATTAGGCTAGGTATTACTAAAGTGGGAGATATAAGCTAAGGTATTGGTACATATAAACATGTAAGTACATATATATATAGATATGGATATGTCTGTGTATATAACAAGGTGACAATAGAGTATCTCAAGATACCAAGAGTAAGTTAAGATTAGTAGTATAAGTACATGGTAGCTATGAGGTTTGAGTATGTAGCGCCCCGCTCCGCGTAGGCGCTATGTACAAGTGATATCGCCTTGCTTGCTCGAACGGAATTCTTCTCGAAGAGTTCCCGACCGATTGATCAAAGTGAGTGGGCAGAACTGCATTCTCTGATTCTTGCACGACTTAATAATGAATCTGAGTTTTTGAATGCTTGTTGCTTAAGAAGATTGTTTCATAAGAAGAATGATAGAACCGACTCAATATGCTAATAAAAGAACCCACATAGCTTGTCATTGAAACGAATCCGTCTATTTGCTTGCCTAACTAAGAGAATATGAATGCGTGTCATAAATGAGATAGAACTATTGCCATGCTAAGAGAAAGATACAAATATTGCATGCTTAGAAACATCGACACAGCTATCGAACGAACCCTTGCTATGCTAAGAAAGATAAGTAAATGAATTGCTTGAATATTTCCCTTTGTAATATGCTAAGAAAGAGATAGACTTTTGCATATTAGTTATGAAATAAATCGCGCTTATCATCATATGTTTCGCTTGCCTGTTTTGCTACCGACCTGCTATAAGTTATAAGTGTGAAAGAGAGTCTAATAGTCCGCCCTGATGATCCGGTCCTTCGGGATCTTGGAGGGTGTGCTATTAGATTGTTGAAAAAATGTGTTTGCTTGAATAAATGAAAGAGATGAGTCTAATAGTCCGCCCTGATGTTCCGGTCCTTCGGAATCTTGGGGGGTGTGCTATTAGATTGTTATATGCTTGTGAATGTGAATGTGATTGTATATTGTTTGAATGTTACGTGTCATGCATTGGTCTCGGACAACTTGTGCACAAAGTAATAGTCTCTCGATCAATTCCTGGGGTACTGGGAATCGGTCAGTCCGGAAGGGATTGTGAGAGCACCCTGATATTCTGGTCCTACGGGATCTTGGGGGGTGTTGTTGTCCAATAATGGGGAAACTCATGGACCGTCATATAGATAGGGCACATGCTAGGTTTACCTTCTTGTATACCTATCATTTTTGACACCAAAGATTGATTCATGAGTTTGTCCATATATGCATATTGTGGCTAACTTGTGTGTCTGCTGTGTCACACCCCGATCTCCCGCAGGCTAATCGGTCGTTCCCGCTAGGCGGGAATTACCCTCGCCAATGCTCCCGCGGAACGATTGCTTGACCCATCTGGGCGTGATGCCGTACGAGCGTGATCCACGCCCGTGCAAGGCTATGGTTCATTGGCTGGCGGCAAGAGTTCTAAGCCACAGAGTCGCACAGATTTGTCCGAGTGCAGCAGAGTCATGAACGCATAGGCGATCGGTAACAGGTTCACTGAGTCGACAATATAGCGGAAGCATTGAAACACAAGTTAAAGTAAAGCAACTCTTTTATTGATAATAACAAGTGTTACAGGCGGCGTATAGCCGGGATTACAAGTCGCTCGAGCCTCTCTCTCTGAAACAGTAAAAGCGTGCCAAGTGGCTACAATTGTGGAATGATTGTACAGGCGATGATCAGGCAAGTTCGGGCTATGTTCCAACATTATGTCTTGTATATGTGCTTCTGTTCCGGACGCACCGTTGCAAGGCTTCAGAGGAAACTCCTGACCTTAGCACGTACGAAGGAGGCATCCGCACCGAACGAGGTTCTCCCGTACCCTGCATATAAACTGGTGGATTATCAGTACATTGAATGCACTAGTGGGGAAGCTACTCGCCCGCTCGACAATTCTAAACACATAATACAGGTTCCGTGCACCAACTATTAAGTTGTTTTTCTAGTTGCCTTAGGATCAGTTTCATGCAAAGATTGAATAGCCTAACTCGTGTGGCAGTGCGTCGTGCGACATGAGAGGAAACACGGCGAGACTTACCAACTTACCATCTTCATCCCTGTCCAAGGCAAACATTGAGGCAAACATTGTTAATTCAAGCACGGGCAAGTATAACATTCAGGAGGCATAGCACATGCAATTATGAGGGTCATTTTAACATGATCGCTCAGGTGTTCAGTTGTTTCTTGATGCGATGCAATGACTCTCATGCAGATAGCCGCTAAACGAGGATGACTTATCTATATGAACTTTAGTCGCTGGCATAGCCATAAAGGACCATAGTCATTGGCGGGTAGAGAATGCAACGAAAGCACGTGAGGCGCTGCAAACCATCCCGTCAATCACGTGAGACTATTATGTTATGTTCTATCCGGATCGGGTCGGTCCCAGTGCCCCGATGATCGCCCGTGGAATGGTGCCTCATTTCCGAATTATCCGCGACATGCAGGTCAGGGTCAGTTTCAATCCACAACTTGAATGATAATCCATGATTCGTGATCTGAACGAGCGTTTGCTCCAAGAGCTGAGATTCGTTCATTACATGACGTGATTCTCGTTCAGATATAAACTTGATGTGATTATCATTCAGTTGTCACGTTATTGGATTCACGTTCAGTATTTATTACCCTGATGCGTGCCCCTGGTTCGGGGATTGCTTTGGAGACCCATCGGTCCCGGATACTTGCAGGTTCGTTCAGGCACGGAACGACTACGTAGTAGTCTCCCGGGGTTTGGATGAAAATATGGCAACATTACAAGCAGACAAGCATGCGTTTCTAAGGAACATAAGTAAACACGTTTGCTCGGACCCGAAGGTAAGCCGAGAGATAAAACTGTTAGGGACTTAGCATGCGAGGGTCTGAATATAAGCAGTATTTCAATTTCCATGTTCTAGCATAAACAATACAAGTTGGGATTATTCCCTTAGCTAGGTGCGTTGGATTCCTTAGAATGCAGGGGTGATTCACCTAGCGACTAGCATAAAATATTTCAGATTTTATGTGTGCTGGCTAAGCAAAGACAAGTTCACCGTAGCCACCCACCTTAGCGATGATTCGCCTCGGTAGAGCGATACGTCAAGCGAGCCTCTGAAAGCCTAAGCCGGGATTCCAGTAGGGACAAGTCTGGATATCCTTTGCTTCTTGTTTGAGGCAAAGTGGGTCGGGACAGCTACACTATTGTCGTTTGAGACGGCAGTCCGCTTGAGCGGAACGGGGTGTTACATCCTACCCAACTTAGAAAAGTCTCGTCCTCGAGACTTACTAAGGACAAGCAGTGATCTAGGGTTGAGGCAAACCTAAACAAGTCGTTGTACTTGTTCATTTGGATATTCACTTGCACAAGCGTCGAAATTAACATATCGCTTAGACTGGATCGTGCACACTTTCGAAGGGCCCCTCCAGCGTGAACACGTCATCCAGCTTAGTGATAGCGAAGTCTTAGCACTCGAGTTTCACCTTTTCTTAAGTCTTGGATGGTGTACTAGTTCAAGGCGTCCCTCGAATAGATGCATTCAACCAAACTTAGAGTTAGTAAAAATTGGACAAGCTACTAGCGATACACTCAAGGGTTCGCACAGGTTGGCACAAAGGCCACTCGCAGCACATCATACACAAACAAGCATATAATATCATTCAAAACGCATTTTGAAAGTATTTAGACTTATTGTTGGAACATTCCATCGAGGCATTGAGAGAGAGCGTGCACATAACCCACGAACGAGCTTTCAAAACAGAGATATTCGAATTGAAGTCCAAAGGCATAGAAGCCAGGCTCTGATACCAACATGTCACGTCCCGATCTCCCGCAGGCTAATCGGCCGTTCCCGCTAGGCGGGAATCACCCTCGCCAGCGCTCCCGCGGAACGATCGCTTGACCCATCTGGGCGTGATGCCGCACGAGCGTGATCCACGCCCGTGCAAGGCCATGGTTCATTGGCTGGCGGCAAGAGTTCTAAGCCACAGAGTCGCACAGATTTGTCCGAGTGCAGCGGAGTCATGAACGCATAGGCGATCGGTAACAGGTTCACTGAGTCGACAATATAGCAGAAGCATTGAAACACAAGTTGAAGTAAAGCAACTCTTTTATTGATAATAACAAGTGTTACAGGCGGCGTACAACTGGGATTACAAGTCGCTCAAGCCTCTCTCTCTGAAACAGTAAAAGCGTGCCAAGTGGCTATAATTGTGGAATGATTGTACAGGCGATGATCAGGCAAGTTCGGGCTATGTTCCAACAGTATGTCTTGTATATGTGCTTCTGTTCTGGACGCACCGTTGCAAAGATTCAGAGGAAACTCCTGGCCTTAGCACGTACGAAGGAGGCATCCGCACCGAACGAGGTTCTCCCGCACCCTGCATACAAACTGGTGGATTATCAGTACATTGAATGCACTGGTGGGGAAGCTACTCGTCCGCTCGACAAATCCAAACACGTAATACAGGTTCCGTGCACCAACTATTAAGTTGTTTTTCTAGTTGCCTTAGGATCAGTTTCATGCAAAGATTGAATAGCCTAACTCGTGTGGCAGTGTGCCGTACAACATGAGAGGAAACACGGCGAGACTTACCAACTTACCATCTCCATCCCTGTCCAAGGCAAACATTGTTAATTCAAGCACGGGCAAGTATAACATTCAGGAGGCATAGCATATGCAATCATGAGGGTCATTTTAACATGATCGTTCAGGTGTTCAGTTGTTTCTTGATGCGATACAATGACTCGCATGCGGATAGCCGCTAAACGAGGATGACTTATCTATATGAACGTTAGTCGCTGGCATAGCCATAAAGGACCATAGTCATTGGCGGGTAGAGAATGCAACGAAAGCATGTGAGGCGCTGTAAATCATCCCGTCAATCACGTGAGACTATTACGTTATGTTCTATCCGGATCGGGTCGGTCCGAGTGCCCCGGTGATCGCCCGTGGAACGGTGCCTCGTTTCCGAGTTGTCCGCGACATGCAGGTCAGGGTCAGTTTCAATCCACAACTTGAATGATAATCCATGATTCGTGATCTGAACGAGCGTTTGCTCCAAGAGCTGAGATTCGTTCGTTACATGACGTAATTCTTATTCATATATAAACTTGATGTGATTATCATTCAGTTGTCACGTTATTGGATTCACGTTCAGTTTTTATTACCCTGATGCATGCCCCTGGTTCGGGGATTGCCTTGGAGACCCATCGGTCCCGGATACTTGCAGGTTCGTTCAGGCACGGAACGACTAAGTAGTAGTCTCCCGGGGTTTGGATAAAAACATGGCAACATTACAAGCAGACAAGTATGCGTTTCTAAGGAACATAAGTAAACACGTTTGCTCGGACCCAAAGGTAAGCCGAGAGATAAAACTGTTAGGGACTTAGCATGCGAGGGTCTGAATATAAGCAGTATTTCAATTTCCATGTTCTAGCATAAACAATACAAGTTGGGATTATTCCCTTAGCTAGGTGCGTTGGATTCCTTAGCATGCAGGGGTGATTCACCTAGCGACTAGCATAAAATATTCCAGATTTTATGTGTGCTGGCTAAGCAAAGACAAGTTCACCGTAGCCACCCACCTTAGCGATGATTCGCCTCGGTAGAGCGATACGTCAAGCGAGCCTCTGAAAGCCTAAGTCGGGATTCCTGTAGGGACAAGTCTGGATATCCTTTAATTCTTGTTTGAGGCAAAGCGGGTCGGGACAGCTGCACTATTGTCGTTTGAGACGGCAGTCCGCTTGAGCGGAACGGGATGTTACATGCTGCAGGGATAACCGTTCGGCTATGGGGTAAGAAATATGAGTTTATACATAAGCCTGCTCATTTTGTCTGCATCGTAGAGATTATCTGTTAGTGCTTTATGCATTCGCATCGGTCAGACAATGACTATTAGTGCATGGATGAACCCCGGTCACAGCTGCTAATAGTATCAAAATGTAAGTCATTGGTTAGCTGGATTACCGCTACTGATCCTGAGTTTCTCGGCGCAGCTGCTGCTGCTACTGCTGCTGCCGCTGCTGCTGCAGCTGCTGCTCGCTGCTTCCGCAGCGCGTTGCCGCTGCTGCTGCTGCTCGCTGCTGCCGCGGCGCGTTGCCGCTGTTGCGCCTGCAGTTGTTGCTACTGCTGAGGCGCTGCCGCGGCGCTGCTGCCCTGCTGCAGCGGATGCTCGCTGCAGATGAAATGCGCTGCAGCACTCTCTCATCCTCTCTCCCTCTCGCTCGACACACCACACACACACAGACACACAAGCACACACACTCACTGATACATATATATATATAAACCCAAACATATATACATATATACACACACAACCATATATATATATATATATATATATATATATATACACACACACACACACACACACTAACACATATATATGTATATATATACACACAAACACACATATATATACACACACTAACATATATATATATATATATATATATATATATATATATATATATATATATATATATATATATATATATATATATACACACACACACACACAAACACACTCACACACCTCTCAAACACACACAAACACACTCATACTAATACTCACACACACACACTCTCACACACAACACACACACAACTACACACACATACATAACTACACACACCTACACATACACAAACACCAACACACACACTCAACCACACTCACCCCCACACACAAAAACACACACATATATATATATAAATATATACTCGAAAACTCTAACACACACTCCCCGAAGCTAAACCAATGCGCGCACAAGACCAAAACCTAGAAACCAAGTCGAAATGGCCATTCGGTCATTTCGACGAACACGTGGAGTACGGTTCGTAAAACCTCGTGAAACGTATACCAAACCTACTCGGAATCGGCCCAAAATTTACCCACAGGTTCTAATCGATGTCTAGATCCTAGAAAAATACTAACTCGTCGATTCTAGGTCCGTGGCAAAAACACGCACGCACATAGAATCTACGACGACGAAAATCCCTAAATCGCCCGAAACGCCCATTTCTTCGCGACACGACCTCACGTGTCCGAACGGAGACACGTACTTATCCTCAAGACACCCAAGCACGTCTACCTAGGTCCGTTTTATCTAGGACAACACCCAAAATTGGGCCAATCTCGGATTTCACCCAAAATTGACACAAAATCTAATGTCAAAGTCTCCAAATGCCTCCAAACAAGCTCCAACTTCCTCCCACGGGTAGCCCTAAGGTCTAGGAAGGTTCTAAACTATTAATACACTATATTAGAGTAATCACAAGGAGAAAAATCAGAGTTTTACCTCTTAGGAGTTGGAATTCCAAGCCAAAGTCTCCAAAAAGTTCCAAAATTACCACACCAAGCTTCCAAGCTTCCAACCCAAGCTCCAACACCAAATCTAAGTTCTACACACCTAGGTTAGGGGAAAGCAAAGGGTTAGGGTTGCATTGATGGAAGAAAATAGAAGAAGGAAGAGAAAGAAGAGGAGAAAACTTACTTGGAATGTGAAAATTGGAAGAAGGAAGAAGAGGAAAAGAGTGGAGAAGAAGAAGAAGAAGAAGAAGAAGAAGTGAAGTGAAATAAAAAAAGGGGGAGTTGCTGGTCTTGATCAGGCTAAGGGGTTAAGGGTTAGGGTTGGGGTTAGGTGAAATGACAAAAATGCCCTCCAAATCAAGTCATCCTAAATGGGGTTTGGGTTTGGGGTTCCAAATGCACTCTAATAAATTCCTAATCACTCCAACTAACTAATAAAAATATAAATAATTATTCTAAGCCAATAAATAAGTCTGACAAGGGTGTTGGTTGAGTCTGGCATGGGTCCACTAGGGTCTGACATGGGTTCAGGCTAGCCAAAACACTAAAATAACTAATAAAAAAATAATACAACCAACAATTAAATATTAATACAAATATTTATGATAAATACACAATTAACCAAATAAATAAAAATACTCTGCTCTGGAAATGGGGTAATGACATTACCAGGACCCCAAGCCCGAGGGCAAAATAAAGGTACTAACTACTGGTGCTAGGAGTCAGAATATAACTTTGCTATCCGCTCATGGAGACGAGCAATGTGGCCGTCTAGGAACCTCCGAGCCCGGCGCTCATCTTCTTGGGCCATAACCTTCGGATCCTCGTAGCAAGCATAGGACTCGTGTCCGTCCTCTAGATGTTGTACCAGAACCTCCAACCGTGTTTTGTGTTGTTTGGCATGCCTCAGTACTGATGGCCTCCTCTTCTTGCTAGGCCACCTGCAGCCTATTTCCCGTTACGTCAAGCTCAGACTGGAGCCGTCTAATCTGCTCAATCAAGTTATTTTGCCGAGAAAGGCACTCCTCTCTGAGATCGCCCAACCGGTCATGCCTCTCCCGCAAAATTTGGAGATCACGCTACAGGAGCTCCATAGACGAAGCAAATAAGGCCTTCTTTGTCTCCATATTCCTTGAGAACTCTTTATATTCATGGGAGATCAGCATTCCCATGTCCGCCTATTGATACTACTGTAGCTTTGTCAAGAATTTCTCTACCTCCTGCAGTTTGTGGCCCAGAAAGTTGGCCATCTGCTCAAAGCCAGGGATACCCCTTAGAGAATGGACCTGGCCCTCAGTAAAGTGCCTTGCCCTGGCGAAAGATTTGTTGTGCTCCAACATACCCTCGATCGCCTTCTTCAAGAACATGTGAAAGCTCTGGATAGAAAGTTTGACGATCTCGTCAATCTCCTCCAAGGTAGCCGGAGTCAAGGACGGCAAGATTTAAGATGAGGCCACAGGCGCGGCAGGCTGCACAACGATGCTAAAAAAACTTGAAGGCAAAACAACAGTAGAGGAGCATCCAGCGGTCCTATTGGTAAGCCAATCTTTCATGGACGCCCGAAGAGCCTGGATGTCCGGTAACTAAGCCGCAGATGCCGAAGTATTACCAAGACTGGGAATAGAAGTAGCAGGGTGCCTCGCCACATCAGCTCTCTCCAGTGCGATATCCCTAGATCGTGTCGCAACGGCTTCGGGAGGTGGCACAACAATCTTATCATGACGGTTCACCACCTCACTATCCAGAGAAGCTTCAGTCATGCAGCAACAACTGGAGGAACAGTCGTCGTACCAGAAGAACCTGTAATGTCTGAGGGATCCTGGAAAGACCACACAGGGTATCCTTTTCCTCTAGAAGAATGGGAGGGAGATCTAGACCTTCTTTGAACAAGCCCACCACCTTATTCTTCTTTGACTTCTTCCTCGATGGTCACATCCATAGTCTACAAGGAAAAGATAGGGTCTGCAGAACCAGAGCAAGCAATAATAAGCTTTACTCGAAGAATTGAGAGTTGAAACCAGAAAATCTGATCTTAATCCTATCTGTAAGAAAAAGATAGGGGTATAAGGCTGCTTCATCGAATGCACATCCAAGCCCCGAGCCCCCAAAGCTTCATGTGATGGTTCTGAGACACCTCCGTCGAACTCTGTGGGAGATTCCTCTTCCGGTTCAGCATAGGAAACCGCCGAAGCTGTTGTCCGCCAGGGATGGCCCCTTCTCTCATGCGCCTGCAAATGGTCAAACATACTAGAGGGAAGATATTCATAAAGCGGACTAGGAAGGATCAAACTAAGAGGGCTTCCGGATACCGCCATAGCATCTAAATAGAGTCCTGCTTCAGGAATCATTAGTGCGAGGGGTCCTACCTCTCCGCTTACGTGAGACTTTGACTTCATCGCAGGTCCTGCCCCTACGACCACTTCAGTCCTCGCTTTCTTTGAGTAGAGAGCATGCGGAGCCCCTGCTTTCGACTTACGCTTAGCAGACAAAGGATTATCAGAAGGAGATATCGTCACCTACTCCCCAGTGGATGTCTCCAACTCTACAAGTAGCGGCCTAGCAACCCCCTTGCCTTTCTTGGGCGTTCGACGACCCTTGGCGTCGGGTGACATCAACATAGTACCTTCAATATAGCTCCTCTCCAAGTCAAAGCCGGACAACGGAGCATTGATCGAGCAATAGCACCTTGCAGCCGTGTACAGGATTCTGGGATCGGCACCAGCTATTGGTAACCAGAATGTAATCTGAGTGTGCATGGTATTATAGTAACTCCACGCCCGAGCTCCATCCAATAGACTCCCACGATGACTAATGGAGGCAGTCGGATGGCCCAGGAAAAATTGACTATACCCGAACTGACGGGCAAACCGGGTTGGTAGATACGACTCCACGAAGACCACGTCCCAATTTTGGTACACCAGGTGGGAAGGACGAATGGCTTGGAGCCAACGAAAAATCTTCTCTGATAAGGTCCAATTTCCTACCCTAGCATCCCTGTGAATCAAATTTCTTTCCTCGTCAAAAAACTCAGGTTCGATCGTAAAAAAGAACAGCTTGACATGAAGGCCAGCTCCTTCCTACAGGTAGGGGCCGATTCATAAGCCCACTTCATACTCTGATACCTGCGAATCCAGGCATCATCCTCCACCATATCGTCATTAGGTCCAGGATGCATCAGGGAGTCATGGTGCAAGAGAAGCCATCCCATCAGGTAGTGATAAGGGAGTTCAACCCTGTTAAAATGCCCTTTGCCAGGATGAGCTTCCAGCTTCTGAGCAAAGGATCGAAGAACACGGTGTATGCTGCAAACCATAGCCTGTAGTAGGGCCAGCTTGAGGCCAAAAGCTAACTGTACGGCAAGGAGAATTAGGTTGCTACTGACCCTATCTATCGACCCGAAGCCGCCAGAAACTACGCAAGTGCGCATCCAAAGCATCAGGTATCCCACTAATATGGACTTGGCGGATAGCCTGTGGATGTCCACATAAAAGTAGCTAAAATCCTCGTCTAGGCTAACAAGCTCATCAGGGGAATCTTCACTTCTCTCTAATTCTGCGGATCCCTCGGCCTCTTCGTTCTCAGCAGTTAACTTCTTCAGCTTCTGAATCGGTTCAGCAATTTCCTGCTTTGACCGCGGCATCCGAATATAGATTTTGGTTGACCCATTCTGCTCCAGACAGAGATAGCGGGTCCATGACAGGATATGGGGAGAGGATTCCTCAGAAGACTTCTTCTTCTGCTTCTTCATCCGCTGATAAATGCGGTGATGACACAGTAACTCCTGGTACACTGCCAGGATCTCTGGATTCTCCTTCTCTAACTCCCCCAACTTCGTATTTTAAGGGGAGTACTCCTCGTAGGGCACCTCACCCCAAGGAAGCTTAGAGACAAAATGCATCTCATGCAGAGCTAATCCCATCTCACCGCCAGGCGTATAGAAAGTCCACGTGCGGCAACTATAACTCCATCAAAGAGACAAAGAGAGGTTAGTTTAATTCCAGGCCGTAGCAGGTGCCCCTCACCGCAAAGTACATGTTGGCTGCCCTAAGCTCTTGCTCATATCTCTTCAGAATCCATATTATTAGATGATACTACAAGGTATTGTAATATGCTCAGCTGACAGTCCGCAGTTGCCCAGTCGGGTAAGATCATTTCTTTGCAATCTGACGGAGGAAAGTATTCGCTGCATAGGCGCTCAAGTTTGGCCCCAACTCACTCCCAAAAAAGCCGGGCTTTAAACTACGTAAGGAGTATGAGTATGCCTCATTCTGGCTAAAAAATTCTCCCTTGTTCTTGTCCCATCGGATACTGCCGGCAATGGCCCCTACTTTCCAGGTGTCAGGTCCAAATCCATCTACTGTGGATACGTTATCACCTTCAAGTTCAATAATGGTAGATAACGCTCGAAGGAGGGGAATGATATTTTTGTTCTACAGAAGGTGAATGACCAGTTCTCGTTAATCTTTTCTATCTCTGGATGAATGGCCTTCAACTCATCCCTAAAGAGAAAGTACAGTTTCTTAAAGATATGTCCGTCTCTCGCAGGGATCTCTCTCGTATTCAGTTGACTTAGCAAAAAGGAAGGATTCTGTGCAGCAAACCTCTGTTAACGCTCAAGGGGAAGATCTCTATCCACCTGACCTCAGACAGTAGAAATCAAGTCCCCCAAATTCATATATAGAGGAAGCATACCATGGCCAAGCACCAGTTCACCCTACGGCAGTGGGTAAAGTCACTACAAAAATAGCAAAGGAACATAGTCAGAGATATAAAGAAATACTCATGCGGCAGAAACCCTTATGAGGCAGAGTGAATTATGCGACATAGGATCTTACGCGGCAGAGTTACGCATACGGCTGCAGTCTTCATGCGTCCGAGCAACTCATATCGCAGTGATAAGTCAGTGCATGTTCTAGATGATGATGAGTCACCAATGCGACAATTGTGCGCATGTGTCTCTGTGTTCAAGATCTTCTTCTCCAAAACAAACTTACCTAAGATAGGTGGTTGCACATCCTTGGGAATGTATTCTTCTCACACTTTCCCTTGTCCTTACTCATCTTCCTAGAGACTCTCTTGGCAGCAATAGCAGAAGAAGAGCCCTTGGGAGCCATGTTGACCAAAGCAGTAGCAGGCGGTCAGCAAAGGCAAAAAGAAGAGGAAGAAGAGAAAGTAAAAAGGAACCTTTCTCTCTCCTCAAACCTCTTTATAAAGGGAAGAAGAGGCGGCTCAGGATAATGATGAGGCTGTCTCATATCCTGATCCATCTTGATCTGCGCAACAGAGAGAGATGATAATGTTCCCTCATTCGTTGCGCCGCCTCATCTCCTGTGAATGGCCGCTTCGGATTCTGTGTCAACAGACAGCTCAGAATCCCTCCGAGATTAAACCAAATCTCCGCATATATGACTTGACAGTCTGTTAGAAGTGCCTGTGCGGCAACGTATGTATGTAGCACGTTAAGTCATGTGACCAAAAAGTGATTAACCATGCTTCTTATTCAAAGTATTTCAAACTTGACACTTTAAAAACTTTGAAAGGGGTCTTGTAGAAGCATGAAAAAAGTATAGTCATGCGGCTTATATGCAGGCCGCATCCTAATGCTGAAGACATGCCGCATAATTAACCCCCCATGCGGCCTGAACATATAAAGAAAGCCGAGTCGCATGCATGCCCTCTGACACGGCTCCCAAAGATCTGTCATAATTCCAAACACTTATTGCCCTAACTGTCTTGAAAAGTGTAAGAGAGACGGCAACACACAAATCCGACAGAAAGGTCACATCAGGCATTAATGACTCCGCCAGAACGCACAGAGCTACGCGTCGGATACTCTGCGGCCTCACCAATATGCGGCCAGAGTGTCCATTCGACCAAGGCCAAAACAAGAGCACGTATGCGGCTACATGACCCATCTGGCCTCGCCAACATGCGACCAGAGTATCTGTTCGACCAAGGCCCAAACGAGAGCACGTATGCAGCTATATGACCCATGCAGCCTCGTTAATACGCGGTCTAGTTGTTGTGCAACCTCCAGCTCACACGATCTTCCAGTTACAACTGCAGAGATCTTCGCACAGTTGGCGCTGACTACGTGTCCAGCTGACCAAGTCACGCCCATAACGGGTTGATAACAACCGCAAGATCCCATCAACAACATACTCAACCAAGACCACATGGCAATCTGTCCATGGCATGCAGCAATAGTTGCAACTATATTTTGTTGATAAAACCTTATACAGCCACCAAACAGAGGCATATGTGGCACCCATAGCCCAACAGCACGATAGCTATAAATATGAGCAACTTGAACGTTCAAAAGGTCAACTTTTTTTGCTTCAGAGAGAGACTGAACCAAAAAAGGCTAGCTGGCTATCTGCGAATCAACACTCAAGGGAGAGAGAAAAGCTTTCGTACCGGATCATCCACGGAGTAAAGAGAGTTGCTATACTCCTAACCCTCCATCGTCACCCCCCAAAAAATAAATTTGTACTTAGATTGTCTCCTAGGATACTTCTTTGTACTTTCTTAGTTTGTTAAATCAAATCCAGTTCTTTCAGTTCTTGTTTTGATATTAAATTGTAAACACTTGTTCTCCAAAGTTGTAGGCCTCCATGGAAAGAAAATTTGATAATTTAGTAGTTGGAATTGGGGAAGAAGAAGCTTGGGGAAGAAGAAGGAGAATTGAAAGAAATTTTAGAATAAAATAAAGTAGAATGGTGTAAGATAGTGGCCGACCAGGTGTAGTGGTAATAGAGTTTGAATTATTTATAAGTTTGCCACTCCACACTCCTAATTCAAATTCTAGATCTAGTATAAATAGAATCAATTGGTTATGGAGAAAATCTAATTAGTTATGGATGACATCTAACTAACTAAATGGGATATTCTATTCATGACTAATGAATAATAATTAATTCTAAACTAATCGCTTATTTAATATAACTATATGATCAGTAACCAAACGTAAATTGACCAAAAATACTCATAATCCTAATCCTAATTTTAGGTGGTTACAAATCTACTCTCCTTAGAAAAAAATTATTCTCGAAATTTAAGGAATAACTAGGCTAGAAAAAATTGATTGATCTTGCATGAGGTGGCAACCTATATTATTAAAAAAATTAATAAATAACCCTTTACTACCACGAAAGGAAATATAAAGAAGGAAAATGATCTGTTCAGTGAGGGTCACTATCTAAATAACTTAATAAATATATTTATGTCTTAATCCACAAGAAAATAAACAAAAGAATGGACAACATATATCATGGTGTGCACCCCACACTACACATATCTGAATAGACTCGAAAGAAATAACATGAGTCTACAAATACTAGGCTATGTCAAGAGAAAATAAGTAATAAGGACATAATAGATGATCAAAGAAAGACTTGATACAAATACCTAATAAGGATACATGTACACCGAGAGGATACTCATCAGCAGCTCCCGCAGAACTCAACGTCAGTCAACACTACAAATCTGACAGGAGACCAGGTCCTCAGAGGGACGTAACAAGATACAAAAAGTACATGCCATATTATAAATACTGAATAAACGTAAGGGTGAAGCAACCAATTAAGTGAATGCACTTTGAAGACAACTTTGGATCGTATGGATAGGTCAAACCCAAATAGGGAAACTAGCATAACATAGAGCTAGAGGCCAAATATATATGCTAGCATATATCATCAATAAACATAAAGCGCTGCTAGTGACCAATTTCTGATATACCGACAAGCATATATGTCCATAATCGGGTAACTGTGAGCCCATAACCGGGTAACCATCAGCCCATAACTGAGTAACCATCAGCCCATAACCGGGTAACTGTAAGGCTCATAATCCCGTAGTTCCTCCGGAGACTATGGCAAACTAATATGTCTGTCACAAACGCCTGCTAGTCCTTAAGTTTTGTCCTTAAGTTTGGTTAATGAAGTAGCTATAGTCCTTAAGTTTTGTGACATTCAATGAAAAGGAAAGTAGGATATATACCTATTTAGAACAAGTGGACATCAACTATGCAAGGAGGAAGAAGGTAATGTACTTGATGGGAAAAAGGTTGTGCCCAAGCAAAAAATAGCAATAAAGTCTCACCAAATCAGCCCCAATAACCACCATATGTCAGACAACCTCCCGGGCATCAACCATAGTTGTAGCACCATCGAATTCAACCATAGAAGCAGAGCGAACAGTAGCAGAATTCAATAACACTTGGGGGAAAGTTCGGCCATGTTAGTAGGAGTAGGAGGAGAAGAAAAAGTGGAAGAATGAGAGGTGGGGGATGTGATAAATGATAAAAAAAGTGGTCATACTTGGTCTTAAGTGAGGGAGGAGTGGGGGGGGGGGTTGAAACTTGCAAGATAGAGGGAGTAATTCCTCCTTCCAACGTGGATAACCCCTAGTCATGGGTTACTATCCACAAGTGGTTTGGTGCATGGTTTGGGTTCCAAAGTCACCTAATCCTAGTTAGTTAACACCCTTACACATTGGGCTCAAGTTGGGTTCATATGGATTATTTTTTCTAGTCCAAAAACCTAGTCTAGACTGGCCATAATAGGTTGGGTTTGGGTGTTTGTTTCAATCATCTAATCTAGCCTAATCAATGATCACTTAACCCTTTTGTCTAAGAGTTATCAATACTGACACTATATATATATATATATATATATATATATATATATATATATACATATATATATATATATATAAACACTACAGGTAGTTATATAAAGTTCAAGACCATAATTTAACTATGTTACTATTAGCTAAACACACATACAATATCAGAATTAGCCTTACAATTTTTAACATTAATATAAAATTTTAGTAGTGGGGGTTTACAAAATCTATCGTCTTTGGTAGGGTAGATAGTCATAAATATTTTTTATCTACGATCCTCAACTAGATAATGGTAAAATGCATCTTTAATGTTACATCTAACAAGAACATCATCCAGAAGATGAGATATGACTTGAAAAGCAACAAAGGACTCAACTTCGACAAAGGACGATGCATGTTATTACGTCACTTTGCTCCGAAAGGAAAACTTTGAAAATATTATCAACGAACCCATTGTGGTTTAGGTTATGTCACTACTCAAACAACACCACAACACCTGAATGTTCAGAGGACAAAGTTGAGACGCATTCTCACTCTTCTGAGTCTTCTATTTTGGACTCAAATTCAAGCATCGAAGAAATATTGAAACAAGCATTGTCTGTCAACATGGTGTCAATGGACCAAGTTGAAGACGATGATCACTCACTTGAGCCTTTCGAAGTTGAACCATAGGCTCAAAAGATAGAGACTCTGTGGGAGTAGCATTCTGAACGACATGAATTACCTAATGAAGATGAAGTCGTTCAAGTAGACTTAGGAGATGAGTCATCTTCCAAAGCAATATTCATCAGCAAAAGCCTTTCTGAAGAAGATAGTGAGCCTCTTATACAGTCTATAAGAGAATATGTCGATATCTTTGCATAAAGCTACGAAGATATGTCGATCTAGATCCTCAGGTCATAACCAATATTGCATAAATCAATCTTTGTATAAAGCTATGAGTCATCTTCCAAAGCAATCTTTGCATAAATCTTTAATATTTTCCAAATGCTAAGCCAGTGAAGCAACAATAGCGACGATTCTGTCAAGACATCATGGATGCGATTAAAACAAAAGTTAAACAGATAGCAAGCGACTTCATCCAAGAGGAACAATATCCCGATTAGGTTGCCAATGTTGTTTCGGTCATAAAGAAAAATGGGAAGATACGAGTTTGCAAAGACTATCATGATCTGAACACTGCTTGTTTGAAAGATAAGTTCCTTATTCTGATAATCGACGCAATGATCATAACATGTGATTTCGAGCAAATGTCCTTCATGGATGGATTCTCTGGCTATAATCAAATCAAAATTTTCCCGGATGATGAGAAGCATACATTATTTCGAATAATTGTTAGGGGTATATTGTTATACGGTGATGCCCTTTGGTTTGAAAAATGCAGGTACGACATACCAGCGAGCTATGAGCACAATTTTTTTGAACATATGAACAAAATAGTGGAATGCTTGTAGACGACATAACAGTTAAAAGTCTTTTCAAGGACGATCACCTCCAAGACTTGAGAATGGATTTTAAACTGATGCGTGAACACCAACTCAAAATAAATCCGACCAGGTCCTGCCTAGCAGTCTCCAGTGGTAAATTCCTCGAATTCATTATAACTTCGAAGGGTATTCATCTCGATCCTGAGAAGACGAAAGATATCCTTGAAATACGTCTTCTAAAAAATCTCAAAGAGCTTTGTGGACTTCATGGAAGACGGACATACATTAGGAGATTTATATCTAATCTCACTGGACGATGCCAATCGTTCACTCAGTTGAAGAAGAAATGAGTCTCTTTTGTTTGGACTGAAGAATGCCAACATGCATTCAACAACATCAAGAAATATCTCATGAACCCTCTTGTCTTGGTAGCTCTAGTTGTGGGAAAATCTTTCTTACTTTACGTTCCTACAATGGACCATTCTCTTGGTACACTTTTAGCTCAGAATAATGACAGAGGACATAAATATGCTATCTACTATCTCAGCCAAATGATGGTCGACACCGAGCACATGTATAATCCTGTGGAGAAAGAGTGTCTTTCTTTGATATTTGCCATCCAGATGATGCAACACTATATGACTGGACAAACTATCCATGTCATCTCCAGAGTTAATCCTCCCAGTGATTTCATGACTAAATTAGGTACACTTAATTCACCTAGCTATATAGGCAATGATGTTGTCTTCGTACGACATAGTATTCATTTTGCAGAATACAGTTAATGGCCAAGTGTTAGCCAATTTTTTAGCAGCACATCTAATGCCAGAAATATCAAAACTTTATAACAATATTCCAGATGAAGAGTTAGAGTCAAACACAACGACGAAAGATTCAATTTGGCAAATGTTCTTCAACGGTACTTCAATAACGGGACCCAAGGGCAACATCGTTGAAGGAGTGGGGGTAATGTTAGTCTCCCCTGATAATTTTGTTATCCATTGTGCATACTCCCTGATGGAGTCGTATTCCAACAACATGGTAGAGTATAATCTCTAATTATCAATCTCCAGTTAGCTAAACAGCTGGGGTAGATTATCTAAAAGCTTACGGTGATTTTAAACTGATAGTCAGTTAAGTTCGAGGAGAGCATGAGGTTTGCTATGAAGATCTCATCCCCTACTACAAGGCTACTCTCGATATAGCCTCAACGTTCTCTAGTTTCTTTATCGATCACGTGTCTCAATTACAGATTACTAAAGCAGATGCGTTGGCCGATCTTGTAGCTTCCCTAGCCATTCCTATTAAGACCCAACGTTCGACCACAATGATTGGTCGGGAGCTATTTTATGCTAAGAATAACCTATATGCTTGTCAGAGTTATGTTGCAGAGATAAACATTAATATCAAAGACTGGAGATTTTCGTTCATAGACTAGGCTATCTATGAAATCCTTTCGGATGACCCAAAGGAAGCTACTTCTGTTAAAAGATGCTCCCTCAGATTCTATTATGATACAACAACCTAAATATTGTATCGTCGCTCATATGACGGACTTATGCTACGATATTTATTAGATACAAAAGCAAAGCAAGCACTCAATCAAGCTCATGATGGTACTTGTGGTGCACATCAGCTAGGTCTTAAGTTACAGGATCTGTCACGACCCGTACCCAAAAAAACCAGCATGAGTCGTGGGTACGTTTAATCTACACCGCAGAGTCAGCGATAGAACGTTGTCTAATATCCCACAAATATAATCCACAATCTCAAGCAGTAGTATCTCAACTCTTCTAAAGGATAATATAAGTAATGTTAATATTCAATTACTGGATCTAAGGAATATGAATGCACAATAGAAATATAACAAGGAGAAATAAATAGTCATAAGTCCAAAGTTAGGTAAATCCAGAATAGAGTACTAAATCCAAGTATCAAACATATCCCATAAGTCTCATAAAATTCAAAGACAAATTCGATCAAATCAAAGTCTCAACTAAACTAGATTAGGTAGTCACAGCCGAAACCTCCGTTGTGAACTCTTTCTGATCCTAATAAAGGGTAGGATCAGGCTTAGTTAAACAGTCCTTATGTGGCCCATAAAAGGTAGGGCATCAGTCCTCATAAAAGTTATCTAAAAATATTATCCAGTTAGGATAGAACGAGTACAAATACTGAAATAAGTTTCAATACATGGTAGAGACTATAAAATAGAAAATAGTAATAAAATGCATGATGAACAAGTAAAGCTGAAATTATGGTATGACAAATAGAGTAAACAAATAATCATGAGTAAATATGGCATATGACAACAAGTATGTTGTAAAACAAGACAGACTATAACTATCTAAGTATTTTAAAGTACTACTTTCGATATATGATTGGCTTAGGTAAACATGATCTAACTAAGATCTGGTTTAATCATACATAAAATGTATGATTGGCTATCTATACGATCTAAATAAGGTTTAATCACATATTTAACTAGTACTTCCCTACCCCCGACTAGTATGCACGGATCCAAGTCATAACACGTAGACCACAATACACGAGAAATATGAGCACGATGATCCCGAACTACACGATAAACATGAAACATATCATGACTAAAGATCCATATAATACTAATTCGTATAACAAGCGTGTCAGAAATCAAGTAAAACATCACTAAAATATGTATTATAGAAGCTATCAGGTAATAAAAGCTATCAGAGAATGTACTCGCTTGTGGTCCTGAGATGATGGTACGGGTCAAGATCTGAATATGGTGTCACGACCCGCACCCGGATATTCGGGCACGAGTACGTGGTTACGCCCAGCCTACACCGCATAATCGGCGGTAGAACGCTGTCTGGGTTATTTCTAACTATCTAACATCTCAACAATATAATATGGTACCTGTGAATTATCTCAACTCCAATCGGAGGGGCAATATGGTATCTCACATATATATCAATCTCAATCACAAAATAAACTAAGAAGAAAATAATGCACGAATGGAATAGCGAAGGAAAGAAAGATACAATCCACAATATGAAATAATAGTACATATGTGAATCTCCTCAAATATAATAGTCTAATACAAGAATCACTAAACAAAACTAGACCTCCTCGGTCACTGGTACTATGTCTTCCTGCTCTAGGGGAGTATCCTCTAAAGTCTCACCCTCCTGAGGGCCGTAATGTGTGGGACACAGCTCCTCTAGCCAATCATCTAGAAAAAATATATCCAGTCAGAATTGGAGCGAAGTACATACCTCTGAAAGCAGTTCCAATAACATAATCGAGCATATATAACAAGCAATAGAAAAAGATACAAGATGCACAAGCAGGAAAATATACGATACTGAGTGAACAAGCTATAAGCACAATAATAACTGAAGTAAAATACAAGAATAACTGCAAGTAGAGAACAAGAATACTAACTATGTATTTTAGAGTATAAGTTCGTTATGTGATCGGTTTAGGTTGCACATGAAGTATAAAGGTAACTCCATTATACGTGAGGTGTATAATCGACATGCACATGAGATTAAGAGAACTTTGATCACATAACCAACTCCTACTCCCCCTCCCCAACCAATACTCATGGATCCAATCATGACACGTTACGTACATGATCACGATAGTCACACTAGCACACGAAATAGTAGATGCACAAGAAGCACATGAAAGTCAATACCCGATGCACACGATAAAATACATGTCATTAGGTACCCGTTGCACATGGTAGGAGATAACACCTCCTGATGGGATCCATATAGCACCAGTCTGTGAAATCACTGTGTCGGAAATCAATGTATACTAATCTATAACATGCATATATACAATATTATGAATTAAAAATAATCAGAGAAATGTACTCGCCTGAAGTCCTGAGCAAAGTGTATCTCTCGATATCCAAACTGGTGTCTCACAACCTATATATGGTATGTTGCATCAATACAAGGTTCAATAATAAAAATAACTAATGTTGATGTAATTCTAGGCCGATATACCATTTCTAAGTCAAACCGATGCATTCTAGGTTGCAAGAGTCTAATGCTAAGTCACTAAGTCGATATACTATGAAACTATGCTAAGCTAGCTAAGCTAACACACCACAGTGCATTCAAGAAGCCGTATCCTAAGATACGCAAGTTTTCTAATATGAAAAATAGTTTTATATATATAGATAAGTCATATATAATAATAATATCTCAAAACAATATAATTATGATACCTTGGCCTTGCACCAACGCGTATCGCAACTACCTCGATACCCAATCTCAATACCTTGGGTATCGGCCCAATACCTTGGTGATACCTTGGTATCTCAAAGTAATCTAAAACTAAACGTAATAGATATAAATAGATATCTCAAACTAATTGCTAACTATACACTAATCACTTAAACTAATTAACCATCACCTTAACTAAATAAACTAACTGTTTTCTAACAAGTATACTAAACTAATATATTACCTATACTAATATACATATCTATCTAATAACATAATCACCTAGTACCTCTACTACTCACTTACTACTATTAAAACTAGTATACATAGTTATATATATGCTAACTACCCCACATAGACTACTAGCCAAAACCTTAATACCTTGGCTCAAATAATACCCAAAATACCTTACTTGATACTGGACACTGTTACTCCCCTGCACTTGGCTGTTGATGTAGAGCTGCTCAGTGTTCTTACTCTCTGCCTGAAACTACTCACTGTGGCAGTCTAGCTGCTACTTGTATGCTCGCTGCAGTGGTGGCTCTCTTTGCTGTGATACTGCACACAGTGGTGGTTTCCAGCAGTGCTGAGATACAGTGGCTGTGCACGGGATGGCCACTACAACTGCAGCTCCCAATGGCTGTTGTGCACTGCTGAATCCCATTTGCACCAAGCTGCTGTGCTTCAGTTTGCTCTTCAGTTGTGTGCAAGCAGTCTTCAGTTCACAGTTCAGTGAGTCTTCAGTTCTCAGGTACACAGTGACTCTTCAGTTCTCAGGTACACAGTGAGTCTTTAGTTCTCAGTTTCAGTTCTCAGGTACATAGTGAGTCTTTAGTTCTCAGTTTCAGTGAGTCTTCAGTTCTCAGGTACACAATGACTCTTCAGTTCTCAGGTACACAGTGAGATCCTCAGGTAATCTTCAGTCCAGGTGCTGCTGTGTCGAGTTCCAAGTGATCTTCTTCAGGTATGTGAGTATCTGCCTTCAGCTGCCCTCTCTACACAAGTATCTGTACTACACATTGACTTGTTGTCGAGTTCCTGGTATGTATCTGCACACAGTGCTTGCTGTCGAGTTCCTCCCTTCCTCACTCACTCAAGCATACTCAGACACACAATACTACACAACACTAACACAACTAGGTATATATATATATATATATATATATATATATATATATATATATATATGCACATCTAGGTAATAATACATATATAGCTATATACCTCCCTATTCCATATAACCATATGAAGCAACCCTCAACACTAGATAGGTACGTACATATCTAACCACACATAAATATATATATATAGATATAAACTAACACATGCATATATACATATACCTATAGATATATATATACATAAAATAATTATCTAAATACATATAGACCCACACTACTACATAAATTCAATTATCCTATTATACACTCTATATAACCCATAGATAGTATCTACCTAAATAAATATATATGCATATATAGAACAATAAGCTAAAACACAAACACATAGAGCGCATCGCACCCGTATCACACTTTTCTATGATACGCTTGCGTTACGGCCCCCAACTCACAACCAAACGTATCCCGGAGGACACGTACAAGTCCAAAACATAATTTATGAATAATACGTATATAAATTAGAGTGTCTACGTGTTTGTGTCACCATGTGATATGCACATGGCCCCGTATCGAAGGAAAACCCCCAAATTTGACCGTTTTGTCAAATTAACGAGATTCGGCCCACATGTATCCAATTGTGGACAAGACACAAGCTACAGACAAACAATCAAGGGTCAAATAGATCTATTATATCCATTGACAAGCACTACATATGCCAATCTCGAAATTCCCCCAAAATTGGCACCAATTTGGTCATAACTTCCACCGTAGGTCTCCAAATGACTCCAAATCAAACTCTATGGGTAGCCTATGCATGTGGGATAGTTTTTCATGGTAAAATCTCAGATATATAGTCTATTAGAAGGGGGGAACTAATTTGTACCTACTGGGAGATGGATTCCCAATAAAAAGGTCCTAAATGGCAAGTAGCTCCTCTCTTTGTAGATCTTGGCCTCCTCCTCCTTGTTCCTTGCTCCTTGCTTATAGATCCTTGATGAAGACGTTTTTGACCTCCGGGAGAGTTGCACCACCACTAGAGTTGGCCTAGGCTCGAGGGACGAGTTATAAGAGATGATGGAGGGGCTCCCCAAGGTCTAAAATTAGGGAAAGTCTACTGCCAACCTGGGATGCACCAAGGGTGGTCGGCCTACTAGCTCGGGTGGAGGTAGAGGTACTTCTCGGTTTGAGGAGGGGATCGGACAAAGCTTCAGGAGGTGGAGGAGGAAGAAGGAGATATGGAGAAGAAGAAGAAGAAGAAGAAGAAGAAGAAGAAGAAGAAGAAGAAGAAGAGAAGGAGATTAGGAATAAGAGGTTTTGATTGGGGATGAAGAGCTAGGATGAATGGTTTAAGGAGGGGGTTTCATTCCCAATGAGCTATAACTACATGTAGTAAAGAAGGAAGGTAAAAAGTTAGATGTTACATGCAAATAACCAAGGGTCCAAAGTATTATTCCATAGGAACCCGACCACTACTCTGCCTTGGCTGTGGTTGGTCTCCCCCCACTCTCCATGCATGTATGTACAAGGTTCATTTTAAGCTAAACTAGTCCAAGGTTCATGCTATTTTGGGTAAAAGCTGAATTTGAATTTAAATAATGTAAAAATATAATTTAGTATGGGAAAAAATGGTATTTGTGCGTAGAAAGGTGGGAGATGGGTGTGTGGTGTTGTGTATAAGTTAGACAAGTTGGTTTGAGAGTTCAAGTTGGGGTTCGGGCTCAGTCATGTGCAATTAATCAAAAATGGTCATTTTTGACTAATTAAAATGCATATATTTCTATATTATTTTTGGAGCCTACGGAGACTCAAATAAATGTGACACCAATGTCATATGCATAGTTAGTGGTGTTAAACAAGGGGTTATAAAAGTCAGTGTCAAAATTTGGGTTCATGTTGCTCGTCTAATTGACCACAACGAAAAAGTATCAAAGTGTCATATTTTGAGTCAAAAAATATCACGGTTATTGTGCAACCAAAATAAAGTGTAGGTTTGTAAAATTATGAGTGACATACGTGTCATGAGCCTAATTTGGCTCGGCTAAGCCTATTATGTAAAGTTGGTTGGAAAGAAAAAACTAGTGTTGTATTCCTGGTATTAAGACTACACTAAAGGGTTTATAAATTCTAGAAATTATTTTAATAATTTATAATTTATAACAAAATTACTAAAATATCCTTATCTAAATTTTATGGGGTTTACAGTTTAGCAACACCAGGGTCCAAGGCCTTTGCCGACCCAATCCCAAGTATTCCAGCAGCAGAGGCCACAGCAGTATGCATAGGCCCAAGCTCAGGTACATGCTAGACAATGAGGTCCACAGTAGAGAGGACCAGCACTGAGAGGATGATGCAAGACTATGGCACTCACCGTGGAAGAAGAGCTTGCTTCAGGTGAAGTGGTGGCAGGTACCATTCTTGTCAACTCTCATGTAGCTTCATTATTATTTTATTTTGGTACATCTTATTCTTTTATGTCTACACGATTTGCGACACGAGTTTGATTAGAACCTGAATCATTATCAGTAAGACTCAATATACTTATTGGTAATGGTATCATGGGAGTAGATAGAGATTATACCTCGTATCGAGTCATAGTATGCGGGCGAGAGTTTCTCGCTAGATTGATAGAATTTTCTATAGGAGATTATTACATCGTCCTAGGCATGAATTGGTTAAGTGTCCGATACGCGATGATAGATTGTCATACTGGCCAGGTTATCTTTCATATCCCCAGAGTAGAAAAAATTCTTATTCTCTAAAGGATAGGCGGAGTCTTCATCGGCGATCATGAGCATGGAAAAATAGAAGAAGTATCATTGCCTAGAGTAGTCTGTGAGTTTCCAGATATGTTTCCAGAAGAGCTTCTTGGCATGCCACTAGAAAGAGAGAGTTTACCATTGATCTACATTTAGGAACAGCACCAGTGTCAGAGAGAGTCTACAGGATGGCGCCTTCAGAGTTAGAAGTCTTGTACCGGATTATAGAAGAATTGAGAACCAAGGGATTCATTCGTGCTAGTGGATAACCTTAGAAAACTACAATGCTTCTTGTGAAGAAGAATGATGGAACATCATGATTATGTGTTGATTATCGTATCCTTAATTTAGTAACCATCAAGAACAAGTATCCATTGCCAAGGATCGATAATTTGTTCAATCAGTTTAGTGGAGCAGCGGTGTTTTCCACGATTGATTTTTGGTCGGGATATCTTCATATCAGAGTCAGAGAGTAAGATATACCCAAGACGATGTTCAGATCGAGATATGGCCATTGGGAGTTTCTAGTAATGTCTTTTGGAGCAACCAATGCGCCAGCAGTATTTATGGATCTCATGAATCATATTTTCATGCCATACTTGGACAAGTTCATTATAGTATTCATCGATGATATCTTGGTTTACAGTTGGAATAAAGCAGAGCACGAGCAGCATCTTCGCACAGTTCTTCAAGTCCTTAGAGAACATAAGTTATACGCCAAGTTCAGCAAGTGCGAGTTCTGGCTTGATTGTATTTCGTGCTTAGGGCATATTATTGCTAAATATGGAGTAGAAGTGGATCCCAAGAAGATAGAAGCCGTTGAGACATGGCCAGTACCTAGAATAATTACAGAAGTTTGTAGTTTCCTGGGGTTAATATGATATTATCGGCAATTTATGTCAGACTTTGCTAGGATTTCCGAACCCTTTATGTAGTTAACTCATAAGGATGTGCGCTTCGATTGGACAGATGAATGTCAAACCTCTTTCAAGAAACTCAAATAGAAGTTGGTCATGGCACCCATTTTGATGCTTCCAGATATGACAGGTGATTTCACAGTATACTGTGATACGTCGGGCAAAGGATTATGATGTGTTCTTATGCAGCATGGTAAGGTTATAGCTTATGCATCTAGGCAGCTTTGAGACCTTGAAAAGAATTATCCAACACATAACATAGAGTTAACTGCAGTTATTTTTGCACTCAAACTTTGGATACATTACCTATATGTAGATCGAGTAGAGATTTATACCGATCATAAGAGTTTGAAGTACGTCTTTACTCAGAAGGATCTCAACATGAGGCAGAGGAGATGGCTAAAACTATTGGTGGATTATGACCTTGACCTTCAGTATCACCCTGGAAAAGCCAATGTCGTAGCGAATGCTTTGAGCCGGAGAGCAGGAGCTTATTTTCTTACTATACAGCAAGAGATTTTAGAAGACCTTGACCTTCAGTATCACCCTGGACATAGAAGTAGTATTACCTGTCAACACAATATTGATGGGTGGTCTGCAAGTTCAGTCCAGTAGTGTGGAGAGAATCAAGGTAGCACAGTCAACAGATGTCAAGCTTTAACGACTTAGAGCAGAATGCGAGGCAGGGCTTAGAGCAAAACTGAGCATTTATAGTAACGGAAGACTCCATTTTAAGAATTGTCTTTATGTACCTAACGGAGACATTCATTACGAGATAATGACAGAAGTCCATAGTTCACAGTATTCGGTGCATCCAGGAGGAACGAAGATGTACAGAGATATTTGTTAGTATTTCTGGTAGAATGGTATGAAGAGGGAGATAGCCCAGTTTCTCTTAATGTTTGGTTTGTCAGCAAGTCAAGGCTGAGCATCAGAGGCCAGCATGACTTCTTCAAACTCTGTCAATTTTGGAGTAGAAGTGGGAGCATATCACCATGGATTTTGTGATCGGTCTTCCTAAATCCCCAGTTGGAAGAGAAGCACTTTGGGTAATAGTGGATCGACTCACAAATATTTCTCACTTCCTTCCCTTCAGAGTGGGATAGTATAAAGAGCAGTTGGCTCGGATGTACAAGAATTAGATTATCAGACTTCATAGAGTACCAAACGACATCGTATCAGATAGAGATTCCATATTCACATCTCACTTTTGGTAGAGTCTACAACCGAGTTTGGGTACCCGTCTGAAGTTTAGTATAGCTGATCATCCCCCAAACAGATGGACAATCCGAGCATACGATCCAGACTCTAGAAGATATCCTTCGATCTTGTACCCTTCACTTTGGTGGTTTATAACCATTTATACTTGGTGGAATTCTCTTACAATAACAGTTTCCAAGCTAGTATCCAGATGTCACCCTTCGAGGCACTGTATGAAAGGAAGTGCATATCACCGTTAGCTTGGGATAATATTGGTGAGAGGCAATTACTTGGTCCCGAGATGATAGCCCAGACAGTTGAGGTAGTAAGGAAGTTCAGAGAGCATTTTTGAGTATTTCAAGATCATCAGCGTCATTGGGCCAATTCGCATCGGCGATCTCTTGAGTTTTATGTCGGTGACCATGTATTCCTTCAAATTTTGCCTATACGAAGAGTCGTCAGATTTGATGTGCGAAGAAAGCTTAGTCCATGGTATATTGGTCCGTTCGATATCCTCGAGCGAGTGTAAGATATTTCTTATCATCTTGCTCTTCCGCCATCGCTCCGTGAGATACATAATATTTTCCATGTATCCAAGTTACGACGGTATATAACAGATTTAAGCCATGTCCTGGATTATTTAGAATTAGTCGTTGGTACCGGCCTTTCGTATGAGGAGATGCATTTATCCATTTTGGACCAGAGAGAGAATATTCTCAAGAATCGGACCATTCGATTAGTCTGAGTTGTTTGGAGGTATCACTCACCGGACGAGTCAACTTGGGAGCGAGAGGATGATATCCGTGCTCGATACATGTATTTGTATGACTCGTGAGATATACTTGTTTGTATATCTCATACCCTGATATTGTCTTGTGCATGCTTGTCTTGTACATGCTTGTGCTTGATTCTCGTATGCCCTTGCTTACCTTGATTGCATGTCCCCTGAGATTCTTGCTAGATCCCGTGCTTTATTGAAATTTTGAGGATAAAATTTTTTTAAGGAGAAGATAGTTGTGAGACTTGTAAACCCCCTCAGGGTTTAATTTGAATTAAATCCAGAGACTAGGATTTATTTGAATTTAATTAAAATTAATGTGCGACGATTATATGTACCCCTCTGACCATTGTGTAACCTTAGATACTCGTCATTTCATCACATCTTAGCTACGCAATATTCCCTAAAATAATGCCTTGCATTTATTGATCTAATTAAATTTTGAGGCCAATTTTACCTCAAACAAGCATAACCAAGCCCACATGCACTCTTCCACGTGGACCAGCCCTACCCCAATATAGTCGGACAGGCCCAAGTCCCGACGGCAACCCACAAATCCCCATATATATAAATACACATTTTTTCTTCCATGGAAACCCTAAATCACCCTTCACCATCATCCTAGCCGACTAACCAAACCCTAGTCCTCTCCTCCTCCGACTTCATAAATACCCCACCATCACCTCAGTCGCCACTCCGGCAGCCCCATCGTCGCATGCATCTCACCTGACCCGGACTCTCCACTCAGACCGCCTGCAAACCACAATCGACTACCCATCCAAACCCAACTGCCCGGCCACCCTCTCCAGCACCCCGATCACCACTGCCCCTCCCCGACCGGACAACCACCGCCACTCCAAACCACCGTCGCCTGACCACCAAGCCCATCCGCCAGCGCCACCATCTCCTTCACCATCACCGACTCCCTCCATTAAAACCGACTCCCTTAGCCGCTGCCCGACTGCTCCCGACCGCCTCCAGCACCTTCCACTACCATTGGCCGGCCGACCTCGACGCCCCCACGACCCGACCACCACCAGGCACAGTCCCAGCCGCTGCCGCCGTGCCAGACTACTGCTGTCGCTGCTGCACAAACTGTCGTTGCTGCCGCTGCTGCATTGTAGTCGACCGGAGTTTCGTCGATCACCGGAGAATACGTCAACGAGACCCCCCTAGTTCTGTCGATCATGTACTCGATCACCAACCCCTCCTTCCCTGTATCCTATCGTCATACCATCGTGTCGTGTATCATTGATTTGGACACAGGTAATGTAAATTGAAATCCTATATGTTTGTATGTATATTTAATTAGATTAGATGGTAATTAATTAGACTAGATAGTCATTAATAATTAGTAATCACCCCAATGATGTGAGACTGTCATCAAGGACTAATATTTCATCTGAACACCTGGACATAAACCAAGTATGATTGAATATGGAAACCAAGGACGTATTCGTATAAATCAGAAATAGTTGGTAACCCCTTAACTTTAGTAAATTACTGTCTCAAGGCGCATGTTAACCGAAGATAGAATATGTGTACACCCTAGCTTCGTGCACACGTGGCGCTGTATTCGATTAGCCGTGAACTTGCGACAGTATCCAAAAGTAGCGTCGTAGAGTGTCTGATGTCAGCAATTGCTATATTGTATTGTGTGTTTAGGGTCATTAGATAAGTCAGGAGATACTGCAGGAACCGACTTCTGGCATTCACAGCTTGAGGACTCAGGCAAGATACCTTTCCATATTTACTGTCTAATTTAAATTATGCATATATTGTATTGTATCCTTGTTGCTTTCCTTTTATACAACTGTGTGCATCCGAGACTTACTCGGGTGTAGTCGATGGATGCGTCAATGATTAGTGTACTTGACCTAGTCATTAGCAGACTCACCCCTTTGAAAGATACCCTGGTATCTTCTGAGACCTGACACTCTTACACATTTCACAGTGACAAATTCATATTGGGATGCAGGTTCGCGTACTCGACTAGCTATCGGTGCGTGTGACCTACATCACGGTTAGTACATAATTCAGGATTATTTATACTGGTAGAGACTTGGCATATAGATACGTGGTACGCACGTCGAGTATTCGATTCATGTATCTACATTGGGCGGGAAGGACATTAGTAGGCATATGGGATACATCCATTGGAATCCGTAGTATCCAGAGGAGCCACGGATCCAATGACTCCCTTTACACTGCTGCCACGTTCTTCGGAGCGATATGGACGATATACTATACTGCTGCCACGCTCTTCGGAGCGCTATGGACGATATACTACACTGCTGCCATGCTTTTCGGGGTATTAGACATTATGCCTATGCCTACCCATACATACCAAAGTTGTCCTCACATTGCATTCACTTAGATGGTTAACACACCCTTTATTGTATTTATTTTATTCAGTATTTATATATGACATGTTTCTATGTATCTTGTTACGTCCCTCTAAGGACCTAGTACCTTTCCAGATTTGGACGAGGCATATTACCCCACAGTGTATGGCCCAGGACAGGAGACAAGATTCGCTACCGCAGAGGAGTTAGAGGTGTTACCGTCAGAGTTTTCGTGATCACTTGGTAGGCCTTCTGCCTAAGATTGGGTGCATCATTATCTAGTCAACCGATGCCCTAGTCATTATCTTTTATCTATCATTTCAGTATTTTATTTCGTCATAGTAGTGGGTTTGTTCCCACCAGACATTCTTGGTTGTACTATGATATTTTAAGACTGACGTTTATCTTCCAGCATTTATTATTAGTACATTCTTGCTATTTTTATTGTGGATGAGATTAGATTAATTATTGTTGATTTATATGGGACATGCTAGTATTTAGGATAGCGTAGCACTCTTCGTTAGGATCCATTAAATTAGGATATCCTCGGAGATGTGACAGCTGGCTATTACCACGTGGCCTAGTCTCGTATATTTTGGGACTGGGGCATGACATAGTTTTAGTGGTGGCCCATGTAGGTTGACTTTATCGCTTATGGTATGGTAGTATGCCCATCGAGCCTGCAATAGGATAGAAAGTACTAGGTCTCATCCACTTCGATTACGTCTTTGAACTTTCTTCGTATTACTTCTAAATATCTGCATCATGTTTGCTTGATTCCGTACTCTTTTTAATGAAATCCTGTCTCTTGCAGCAAGATAAACTTGCGCAGTGGACAAGGAGCACCCAGTGTCATGGTGCCAACCGACACAACCCAAAGAGAGGAGGTACCCCAGGGACTACCTGGAGGGCAACCCCCGCTACAGGCCCCGCCGATACATTGGCACGAGACTTCTCAAGGCGATCCTACCCAGCAGCCCGAGGGACAGACTTCACAGACGATCCCCACACAGCATTTTGAGGGCCAGACTTCAGGAGCTACATCGATGTTGCAGACCGATAGGCCGATATCTGAGGAGACACCAACCGCGCAGCCAGAAGTTTCATTACCACTACCTCCACCTTATCCACCTCAAATGCCACAATCCGATGGACAGCCACAGATGCTTTAGTTCTTCCAGACCATGATGAAAGCACAGTGGCATCAGACCGAGACGTTGAGACAGAGTTTGATGGCAGTACTAGAAAGGACACCTGTCACGGTACCAGTACCAGCAACTCCACCAGCTCGGACAGGTGGCACTGTACGATGGTTCCGACAGATGGGACCAGACATATTCTTGGGCAACGAGACTGTAAAGCAGATCTCCGATTGGGTTGCCAATATGGAGATGTTACTAGAAGCTTCACAACTACATCTAGACCTTTGGATGACCGCTGTGAGGGCCCAACTAAAAGGCAACGCCCATCACTGGTGGGATTCTATTGAGCGCAGTGTAGGCAAGAACCAGACTTGAGACCAGTTCCTAGAATACTTCTGTCACTACCCGATTCTAGAAAATAGGATTTTTATTATTATTTTTATTTGGTAAATTGTGTATTATTTATAATTAATTATATTTATATTTAATTGATGGTTGTATTATTTTTTATTAATTTTTTAGGATTTTGGCTAGTCTGGACCCATGTCAGACCCCAGTGGACCCATGTCCGACCCAACCCACACCCTTGTGAGACCTATTTTTGAGTTTAGAATATTTATTATATTTTTAATAGGTTAGTTGGAGAGATTGGGAGTTAGTTTGAGTGCTTTTGGAACCCCAAACCCAAAACCCAAGTGAGGGAAGGGCATTTTGGTCTTTTGGCTTATGTAAACCCTTTAATTATACCATGGCCGGCCCTATTCTTTCCTAGACCCGAGCACACAGCCCCCCCCCCCATTTCTTCTTCTTCTTCTTCTTCTTCTTCTTCTTCTCCACTCTTTCTTTCTTCTTCTTTCCTTCTTCCAACTTCAAGCAAGTAAGTAATCCCCTTTTTCTTTCCTTCCTCCTTCCATTTCTTCTATTTATATGAACTCTAACCTTACACTTTTCCCTAACCTAGGTGGGTAGAGCCTAGACTTAGTGTGGAGGCTTGATTTGGAGGCTTAGAGCTTGAGGGAGGTGATTTCAAGAGATTGAGAGACTTTGGCCTTGGGATTCCAACTACCAAGAGGTAAATCCTAACTTTGCTCTTAATAATTGCTCTTATATAGTGTAATTAGTGGTTTAGAACCTTCCTAGACCCTAAGGCTACCCGTGGGAGGAAGTTGGAACACGTTTGGTTGAGTTTGGAGACTTTGACACTAGATTTTGTGTCAATTTTGGGTGAAATCCAAGATTGGCCCAATTTTGGGTGATGCCCTAGGTTAGCTGAACCTAGGTAGTCATTGTCGGGTGTCTTGAGGGTTAGTGCGTGTCTTCGTTCGGACACGTGAAGTCGTGTCGCGGAGAAATGGGCGTTTCGGACGATTTTGGGGTTTTCGTCGTCGCCGGTTCTATGTGCGTGCGCATTTTTGCCATAGACCTAGAATCGACGAGTTAGCATTTTTTCTAGGATCTAGACATCGTTTAGAACCCGTGGATAAATTTTGGGCCGATTCT